>OY744610.1:51904207-51919207 GCA_963556255.1 Allolobophora icterica
GAGAGAGAGAGAGAGAGAGAGAGAGAGAGAGAGAGAGAGAGAGAGAGAGGTTAGGGCAGATGGAGAGAGCCAACTAAAAGCTTGTTTATTACGAAACAACGCTGGCTCTAAATCATCGTTGCGTACATATCCAGCGACAAATGGTCGCAACCGATAAGCCACAGCGCAGAGCATTGTCATGACCTTTCCATGACCGACGGATTATTTCCTCCTTCTGCTCCTCCTCTTTCTGTACCTCCTTCTGAGGAAGTGGATGAAGAGGAGGAGGAGGAGAAGGAGGAGGAGGAGGAGGAGGAGGAGAAAGATGAGGAAGAGAAAAAAGAGAAGTAGGAGGAAGAGGAGGAGGAGGAAGCGGAGGAGAAAAAGGAGCAGGAAGAGTAGGTGGAAGAGGACAAAGAGGAGGTGGAAGAGGAGAAGATAGAAAAGGAAGAAACGGAAGAAACGGAAGAGGAGGAGGTAGAGGAGGACGAAGAGGATCGGGAGGAGGAGGAAGAGGAGCAAGAGGATCGTAAAAGACTGTACAGGTTTCGTTTGGATCGCAGCGGCCACCGCTTCTACGATGGCCCTGGCATGCAACTTCTGTATCACAGCACAACAGCAGGCAGAGGCCAAGACAGAGGCCAAGAGACAATCGCAGACAGACAGACAGACAGCCTAGGCCTTGGCCAGGAAATGCAAATGGCTGGACGATCAATGCCCGTGTCCGTAAGCCAACCTGAGCCGTAAATAATAGACCTGGGCGACGGCAGCCTGGCTTAGGGAAACGAGAGGGGGAAGGCAGCTCACTCGGCTGTTTATAATAACAATCCCGCCACTCCCCGAAATCCGGCGAACGTGCCAAACCTCGACATTTCTATGGTAACACTCGAAGGAAACGAATACATTCGTAATGAGCATCACGTCCGAACGTCTTAGTAATACAAGAGCAACCTTCACCGAACAGATTTCTTATTGTTCTTACAAGGTCCGACAGCGCGAGATTATTAATCATATTTATTTCGTTATTTCTGGGGCGCCTTAATACCATAACGAAGCGTCAACTGCTTGTGCAATGCAGTTGGACGTGAGGGATTTGCACATCCGTTGAATTCAGCCGGATCATGCCGGATTTGAGATCCGGTTTTATGATATAAAAACTCCCCCAAAACAGAGCCTCCCCAAAACAGCGTTTCCCCCAAACGGATTCTCCCCAAACGAGAGTCTCCCCAAAACAAAGTCTCCAAAAAACAGACACTTCCCAAAACAGATATCTCCCCAAAAAAGAGAGTTTCCCAAAATAGAGTCCCCCTCTCCAAAACGGAGTCTCCCCAAAACAGATTCTCCTTGGACTGAAATAATGTCTCTCCCGTTTCTTGCAATTTCCTCAGAAATTTATGTCATTATTGTAATGTATAGTTCATTCATTGATACATTCATTCATTCTGAGAATTTGATATAGCGCCTCTACCAGATATACCTACTTAAAGGCGCTCCCATGCAGTCCAGCCACAGCTAAAGAAATGTGATTTGAGGGATTTACAAAAAGCAGGCGAGTTTAACCGTGTAAATATGAATTATGAAAATATGAAACACGAAAATCTACTTACTACAATAACTGAAAATACTAAATAGTTTTACAATAAAGTCAGAAAATCCGATGCTTAAAAATATCGTTAAATATGACTGCATCTCTACAGTCTCCCTGCAGGGAGAGATTATTTCAACGAATGATGAAATATTGTCTGTACTAAAACAAAGTCTCCGGGGCGAATTTATTCTAAAACAGATCCGCCGTGGGAGAATCTCTTTCGAAATGGATTCTCCGGAACAGACTTTTAGAGGGAGACGGTTTCGGGATACCGGCACCTGTGATTTGAGATCCGCCACCTGAACTGAGAAGCCCACCACCTAAAGGGAAAGTAGGCCTACCGTCGCCCGTTATGGGTTTCTAACGTTTCTATAATTTTGTCGCATTCGACATTCTGATCTCAACGTTGTCGTTTGTGTTGGTGGATATTTTTATGCAATAATCGTTGTGTTTTTAAGCATTTTAATTGTTGATCCAAATATCGAATAGTGAGTATCATTTATAGATGCGCCAGAAAGGCGTAGATTTTAGACTTGCAGAGTTTGGGAATTGCCAGTTTTACCACCTCTGAATGAGCACGTTGACCACTGGTTTGGCTCTAGGTTCAAACTGTCCTATAGAGGAGGATCGAATTCACACGCTTCGAGTTACAGTCGGCCAACGTACACCACAGAAACCTCTTTATATTTATAAGAGCAAGTTGCAGAAGAAGACGATGATAGGAGAAGGAGGTGATGAAGAGGGAGAAGTAGGAGGAGAAGGAGAACGAGGAGGAGGCAGAGAAGAAGAAGAAGAAGAAGAAGAAGAAGAAGAAGAAGAAGAAGAAGAAGAAGAAGAAGAGGAAAGAAGAGGAAGGAAGAGGAGGAAGAACAACAGTGATAAAACAACAACTAGATCTAGCACAACAAGAAGGAAAAGCCGAAGAGGAAGAAGCTAACTCAGACAGATATACCCACGGGCAGGAAGTGCCATTCACTCGATTTCTTTAGCCTCGACCATCCTCCTATCTTACCCATCTACCCACCCAACCACCCAACCACCAGGTGTCAGTGCTCATCGGTTGCCCTTTCATTATTTAGAAGCAGTCTTCGTAGAATTATACAGCCGGGGTTTTGGCCCACCAGATATACTCGCTCGTCTTAGAGCAGCAACAGCATCTGGCGTGCAGCCCCGCAGGCAACTCGCAAAGAACTGCAAAACACAAAGGGCGTCTCTCTCCTCTCACGATCTCTCCTCCGACGAATTCAAATCCCCGGAGCAGCGGAACAACAATGAAATCCCATCTCGACATCAATGGTCCGTCGAAAAACTGCGACTAACCGAAATGCATCGGAAATTGGCTGGCCCTAATTCAATCCGCCGAGGCGCCGACTGGCTTTAGAAACGCCGAATGTGCCCGGGGCTCGGAGCACGTACTGCAGATCCTAAGTGCATCTCCGCGCCTCAGTTCCGTCGAGTTACCGCGCAGCCTGATTATCGACCGCGAAGAGCGTTAAGAATTCGCCGGTTCCCCTGCGGTAAGAGTAACAAAATTTCGTCCTGGCTGACTGCAGAATCTGCTAGTTTCATCAGATGTTGGAAATTGATTTGCGAAAGTCCTTTATGAAATGAACCGAACATCATGTAAATGAGGAATCCCTTCTTTCTAAATAAATCCAATGAGGCTTTCAACTAATGACCACGGTCAGAGGCGCAAGAGGAGATTGTTTATGATAATGACAGAGTGGAAAAATAAGGTTTCCAATGCGATGGAAATCACTGACAGTCACGAAACCTGGTCATAAAATAAATTCATAGGCTAGACTGGAAAATCACTGGTAAACAGGAAATAAGAGGAGACGGAATTCTTAGGTTAATTTTATACATTTTGATAATTTAATTTCGATTCCTTTAAGACAAGTTGCTGTCATTTATTTGTAGTATTATTGTCATTATTATTATCATCATCATTATCGTTATTATTATAATTATTATTATTAATCAGATGGTTATGACTTAATCTAAAAAAGCCTGAACATCTGGGAAATTACTATTTCAATTGTTTTGGAAATGAGTTATACCAAAGCACGACAAACCAGGTTTCAAACCCCAGGTGCATAAGAGACGGGTACACCCACTTTCCCCACCTGCCATGGCACTCCACACATAAGTTTGTCTGATTTCAAACACACCCAGTGTTTAAATTCTTGCATAGTGTCGCATTCTCACTGACAAGACATTCTGGGAATTGATGTGATAACAGTTACGTTTGACGCCTTCTGCATTAGACACCGGCACTACAGGAGTTTCTAATTACTACGAAAACAGACAGCTCTAATTACTTCACAATATAGTGTCTGGAAACAGGTCATATTCATTGTTTTATTACCAGACATGCGTTCGACATCTATTATATTTTTGGCCACTTCAGCTGCTAACGAAGCTCCTGTTGAGAGCGTAAATCCAATATGCTACTTCTGTAGTGGCTCCTTAATAGAACTCTTCACTTCGATCGATGATCGCTATTAGCAACATCGGTGAGCATGCCAGAATACTAAGGGCGCTGTATATTTTGTTAGACAACGGTGTAATTAATACCAGTAGCAAATCTCACTTCAGCAAAATCCAACAGTAAGGAAATTCATAGCATTGTTATCATTATTACGCATTTACTAAGCGCGCGCCGCTATCTAATGACCAAGCATCAATCGATGGCGCTGAGCAATTGCGAGTGAAGGACTTGCTCAAGATCCCTACACAGTAACCAACTCAAAGGAGGCTCGAACCCGTACTCTCCGCGTTACAAGGCGAGCGTTCTAACCAGCCGGCTACCGTGTCCCGACAAGATCCAACACCGTGCGGGCCGTGTGAAGCTGCGAAGATCTTTTAAACGAAGTCGCTGGGGAGGCAGTATTGATTTCTTTGTGGAGCCTCAACTGATAATAAGATGCATTCTAACAGGCGTGTGTCACCTTGAAAACACGGCACCGTCATTCTGGACTGCTGTCTTAGGGCGCTAGTGTAAGCAAGGTCCATACAACGCATCCCTTATATACACAGACATACTTACAAGTATACAAGTATACCTATATATACATATATAAATATCAATACATACGTAACTACATAAACACACATGCATACCTGCATACATCTAAACAAACAGACATACACATCTACCTACATGTATACATACGTACTTCTAAGGTATTGCACAAATGTTCAGATACATACATACATGCATGCATACATACATACCTATATGCATATTATATACAATACATGCATATATGTAGTGAAGTACTACAGGTGCTAATGGCTAGAGCAGATAGGCTATAGTACTGACTCACAAGGATGCTATATAAATCCTATGATACATACAAACATAAGTTTTCTCAGGTTCGGCATATGAAGCGTTTGGTTAGCTGTTTCCATCGCCGTCTCATCTTCCCACTGACAGTGTACGGTCGGTGTACTCATTTTACCTGAGTTTGGCAAAGGATGCAGAGAGAGTCGAAATCTCGATGCAAATTTCTGCCCTGGTGTGGATTTCGACCCCTTGACTCTAAGTTCAGGATACCGTACACCCCTACTAACTCATTTAATAATCATACCCATGATAATATCCATAATAATAACCCGATGACAAGTTAGCCGATTGGTTAGAGCGTTCACCTTGTAACGCGAAGAGTACGGGTTCGAGCCTCTTCCCTGAGATGGCTACTGCACAGAGACCTTGAGCAAGTCCTTCACTCATATTTGCTCAGCGCCATCGATTGATGCTTCGTCATTACTCACTAGACAGTGTCGCTTAATACGCATCGTTAATGCATAAAATAACAATGACGATGATGATGACGACGACGATGATGATGATGATAATGATGATTATGATGCTGATGATGCTGCTGCTGCTGCTGATGATGATGATAATGATGATTATGATGCTGATGATGCTGCTGCTGATGATGATGATGACAATGATGATGCTGATGCTGCTGCTGATGATGATGACGACGATGATGATGATAATGATGATAATAATAATAAAACAATAATAATAAAAATAACAGCAACATGATTGATGATGAGACATTTTCAGATCATCTTGAGTCACATCCAGTTTACACCTGTTTCCATAGGCAATAGCATTAAAAGCACAAAGACTGAATAACACTCCGATATACAGATTCTTTTTCAATTCAGGTACGTACAGTATATCATTACCTATACCATACCTGTCCAGCAGCAAGTGGTAATTGATCATCCTTACCTTGAGTTGTCGACGTGGCTATCGTAATTATCCATCCTATTATTCCGAGCAACATGATACAGTAACTGGACCGCGAGACGTTCGCAACGGAAACGTTACATCTTTTCCGCATCACATTCGACGATGACGCCGACGATGACGCTGACGGCCGACAGCCGTTCTGACGATGACGCCGCTCGTGACTCTGACGACGGCGACTTTGACACGCCAAGTCCAATTGTCGTCGGTCGAGTCCGCGGCACACGGCGACAGCGACATCAGTGCCTGAGACGACGGCTGCTGAGGAGGAGGAGGAGGTGGAGGAGAGACAGGAGGAAGATGAGGTGGAACAGGAGGAAGAGGAGGAGGAGGTGGAACAAGAGGAGGTGGAACAGGAGGTGGAAGAGGGAGACGAGGAGAGGGTGGAAGATGCCGTGGATGCAACGGTGAGCGAACGACAAGGCATAATGAGCACCACGGAAGCAGACTCCCCGGTAATAATATATTCCACAACTACCACCACCACGACGGCTAGGAGGAAGATGAAGCCAGCGGCAGCAGCCTAAGCAGCAGACGCTCGTTGGGAGGTGGAACCAACGTCTGCAGCAGCCGACTGCTTAGCGGTGCAGGTAGACTGGAAGCGACGGTGGATGGATGGATGGATGGATGGATGGATGGATGGATGGATGGATGGACGGACGGATGGATGGAAGGATGGATGGATGGAAGGATGGATGGAAGGATGGATGGATGGATGGATGGATGGATGGATGGATGGATGGATGGATGGATGGATGGATGGATGGATGGATGGATGGATGTATCGCCAAGACAAGGGGCGATGGTCGTCGCGTTGTTTATGTCCGTTTCTTAAAGGCGCTTGATAAAATAAACACGACCTGTCTCAGCAGCCCGGACATCTGCACAACCACCGGACGATGCGACCTGAATAAAGCAACAAACAATCCGTCACATCTCCGCATCGGATCGGGTCTGGGGTAATTATCAGGACCCCTTCGTATTGTTTCCAAAGCCCTTGGGTCGTGTTTATCGGGGTCATGGATATCAAGTACGTCGGATTGGGGGCGATGAATGTGTCAGCAATTTGTCCGTTTAGTGGTTGGTGTGGGGTGTGGCGAAGCAATTTGCCAGACGGACTGACATAGGACCCAGTTAGTCAGTGGTTCTTCATTTCCCTACAAATCTGCTGATAGTTTCGTTAATGGCGATAACCTAACCAATCACCACCAATATAATGGCCACGATCATTTTCCTGTCTATTACTACTCCAACGTGTGCACAATCGAACAGACAGACAGACAGGTAGGCAGACAGACAGACAAACAGACACACAGACAGGCAGACAGGCAAGCAGACAGACAGAGGAAGATGAAAACAGATAACAGAAATGCAGACACGCCGGCCTCAGACACATACATACATGTCATACAGGCAGATAAATTTAGACAGACAGACGGAAAGACAGACAGACGGAGAGACAGACAGACAGACAGACGGACAGACAGACAGACAGGCTTCTTGTTCCAGCGTTACAGTGCAAATTTTGTACTATGCTTGAGTTTTAGGTACTAGATAACGATGATGATGATGATGACAACGACGATGATCATTATCAGTATTAACCAGCCTGTTAACCTACTACTAATAAAAACAGTAGTAGTAACTGCTATCATAATAGCATAGCACAAGTTGTAATACATTTAAACGAGGAGAGTAGAGGAGGCTGCGTAGCGAGGTTAACGAGTGAATGTTGATAGTGCAAAAAGCAGATTGACGACAGATGGCAATAAATCAGCATTGTTTGGCCCCCGCGTCATGAGACGCCCAGGCGACTGGCAGATTGGACGACAGCCCCACTGATGTTGCCCTAATCTCTTTATCACTCGCCTCAACTTCACCATCACCACCACCACCATCACCACCACCACCAACGATACCATCCCTCGTTTGTTCCTGTGATTCACAGCGGGAGGGCATTCCATCCACCCACGGCCTGTCTCTCACGGCCCTTAAGTCTCCATAGGACTCTGCCCGTCTCTTTCTCCCCTCGAACCATGCAAGTCTTAATGTTATTTAGATCTCAACGTGCTACCCTGGAACCTCGCTAGATCGTGCAGCTGCGTGTCTCCTTGACCATGATAATATAACAATATTAAAATCTCCATAACTGTATCTAAATATATTTATTCCTTTGCACAGCGACGAATATTTAATTTTATTTATTTATTTATTTATTTATTTACACCCGCTCCAATTATCAGAGAACTCTTGGACCTACCATAAGCGATGTTAAATTAACTTAGAACAGAAATAATACCAGATCTAACGTTTTTCCCGGCTGTCTGTACCACTAACCATGCAGCCCTAACAATAATTATTAGTCTCCAAATTACACATAAATGAATTGAAATCCTATGCTATAGGATCAAAAGCAATACAATCCTCACAAAGCTAAAAATATTGATATCTGCATATATCTAAATCTAATTCAGATCTCTATGCTGTTGCCTGGAAACTCGCTAGATCTTATATATAGTCCAAGCAAATTACATTTGGACCTGGGCAGAATTGCTTCACAAGCTTTTAAACGGTTTCCTGTCCACAAAAAATTGCTGAATAACATATCCAAAATTAGACAAAATCGAAATAGGGGAACACCCCCAAAAATTAATTTCAAAATGGCGGATTGGGGTTTCCTAAGAAATACCAATAATAATACAAATAATTTGGAATTAGAGCTGGGCAAAATGATTCCAAAGCTTTCTAAACGGTTATCTGTCCAGAAGACATTGCTGAATACCATATCCAAAATTCGACAAAATCGGAATAAGGGAACACCCCCAAAACGGAAATTCAAAATGGCGGATTGTGAGTTTTCTAAGAATGATAATGCAAATAATTTGGAATTAGAGCTGGGCCAAATTGCTTCACAAGCTTTTTAAACGGTTCCTGTCCAGAAACATTGCTCAATAACATATCCAAAATTAGACACAATCGGAAAGGGGAACACCCCCAAAAGTGAATTTCAAAATGGCAGATTGGGGTTCCTAAGAAATACCAATAATAATACAAATAATTTGCAGTTAAAGCTGTGCAAAATGATTCACAATAATAGCCACCGTCACATGCACTAACCACAGAAATCTAACAATATTAAAATCTCCAAATTATATCTAAATATATACATAAATATATTTAGATCCAAGCACGGCTGAAATATTCATACAACTGCATATCTCTAAATATAATTCAGATCTCTAAGCCGTAGCCCGGAAACTCGCTAGATCTTAGCTATCGGTCCCGCTAACAGCCACGGAGATCTAAGTACATCTATATTTACATCGGCATGCCCTATCCTGGAAATTCGCTAGATCGTAACGGGCGTCGTTGATCTGATAGCCTCCGCTCCCAGTGGGAGTATTGTGCTGAGCAGAAGGAGCAGAGTAGAGCAGAAGGAGCACAGCAGAGCAGATGGAAGAGTAACGCGAAAGAGGCCATAAAACGAAGCGAAGGGCTGCAGCTAATGGCAGCGTCAATCTACTTGTCCCGCGTTTTATTGATTGGTGAAATGATTTGGCGCGATCTCTCGTCGCCCTATGGTTGTCGTTACAGGCGCGGTGCGCGAACTTTACGCTCGTTTGCGAGACTATATGGCAGATGAGAGATTGAAAAGAGGAGACTGTATATCTTACGAGGCAGAGATAAAGCGTTCGACGGGTAGAGAAGAATATTTTGTCAGTCAGTGTGACAAGTTAGCATGGTCTTAGACGAGGTAGCACACGGCGAATGACCAATCTAAATCATAACTAATGCTCGCATCAGCTGATGCCTTGCATGACAGATATCAGCGTTGCAAAAGTCTGACAAAAAGAACTTGGTACGTGACCAAGACCTAAAATCCAAAGCAAAGTAAGTAGAGTAAGTAAGTAAGTAAAGTATCTTTTATTTAACCAATTGCTAACCGTACTTTGACGTTCAAACTACATTTTAATTATCCATCATCCTTATAATAAATGTCTTACGAGCCAAACTGTCAGCTTTAGGCATGATTCTGTTGTGGGCTCGATGATGCATTGAATGGGTAGCAGGCTATGATAGGAAGCAGGTTTTGAGATGAGGTTTGAGAGTGGATGAGAAAAAGGGGTAAATGTTTCCCGTATACTTATCGAGTGTTTGTCAATTGTACTATATGAATGACTAAGCTTTCTCTTATATTGTCGAGCGGTTGAGTGATCAAGCGCGCGGCGGACAAGTGCATGAGTAATAATAGTGCCGGAGAGAACAGCAGATGGCTTCCAATCTTGACTGCATTTCGGATTGAAAGAGATGGAGCTGCATGGAAGAAACTGTGCATATTTATTTAGCTAGACTTTACTCTCCACGTATGGGTCCACTCCTTGTTTATGGAAGCGATATATTCTTCTTCTTTCATCATCATCAGCATTATTTTATTATTTAGTAAATTATTATTATTATTATTATTATTATTATTATTATTATTATTATTATTATTATTATTATTATTATTATTATTATTATTATTATTATTATCATTATTATTATCATCATTGTTCATCATCATCATCGTTACTGTTACCATTACTGTTACAATGCTGTCATTGTTGTCGTTTTTATTATTATTGTTGTTATTATTTTTAATGTTTTCGTAAACGCACAAATGTTTGTTATAATAATAATAATAATAATAATAATAATAATAATAATAATAATAATAATAATAATAATAATAATGATGATGATGATGATGATGATGATAATAATAATAATAATTATAATAATAATACCTGTGGCTATCGAAACACTGGAACCCATCAATCGCGCGGGAGGCGAATTTCTGACGGAGCTGGGGCGCCGCTGGACCGTCGTTTCCGGCGACCCAAGAGAAACAACATACCTTTTTCAACGCAAATCAATATGCACCCAGCGTTTCAACGCAGTATCCTTTACAGGCATGTTCACTCTGCACTCCGGGGATGAGGAACACGTAGGCCTACTCCAAGCTTAACCTTTCAATCAACTGTTAATATCTTAGAGTCTGAGTGATCTTACCTACCTCGGGAGAAAAAAATAAAAATAAAATAATGATGATGATGATGATGATGCTGCTGATGATGATGATAATAATGGACGTCTTCTAAGCCAGGCCTCAGGAGACCCAAGAGAAACTAGTTTTATCTTCCAACGGTTGGCCATGACAGTCCAGCGTTTCAACGCAGCCGCTTTCCGCCATACTTTCGCACTTCCAGTTCTCGACAAAGACGGTCACTCCAGAGATTAATTTCCACTTGCTTAGTATATGACTCCTGAGGGATTATATGTACCTCGGGGAATAAAAAATATAATAAAATAAAATAATAATAATAATAATAATAATAATAATAATAATAATTGAATATATAGCTATGTCACTATATGTTCTAGGCCTATGTCACTACAGTGCGCCATCGGTTGATGCATTGAGCATTAAACACCTGTGGGATATAAGTTACCAATTACTATAGTCAAAGACTCAAAGCTTCAAGTTTATGCCAAGTCATTTGTCATGGTTCCTGGAAAATCCGTCATTTTAAACATCGGTGGGATATAAGTTACCAATTACTATAGTCAAAGACTCAAAGCTTCAAGTTTATGCCAAGTCATTTGTCATGGTTCCTGGAAAATCCGTCATTTTAAACATCGGTGGGATATAAGTTACCAATTACTATAGTCAAAGACTCAAAGCTTCAAGTTTATGCCAAGTCATTTGTCATGGTTCCTGGAAAATCCGTCATTTTAAACATCGGTGGGATATAAGTTACCAATTACTATAGTCAAAGACTCAAAGCTTCAAGTTTATGCCAAGTCATTTGTCATGGTTCCTGGAAAATCCGTCATTTTAAACATCGGTGGGATATAAGTTACCAATTACTATAGTCAAAGACTCAAAGCTTCAAGTTTATGCCAAGTCATTTGTCATGGTTCCTGGAAAATCCGTCATTTTAAACATCGGTGGGATATAAGTTACCAATTACTATAGTCAAAGACTCAAAGCTTCAAGTTTATGCCAAGTCATTTGTCATGGTTCCTGGAAAATCCGTCATTTTAAACATCGGTGGGATATAAGTTACCAATTACTATAGTCAAAGACTCAAAGCTTCAAGTTTATGCCAAGTCATTTGTCATGGTTCCTGGAAAATCCGTCATTTTAAACATCGGTGGGATATAAGTTACCAATTACTATAGTCAAAGACTCAAAGCTTCAAGTTTATGCCAAGTCATTTGTCATGGTTCCTGGAAAATCCGTCATTTTAAACATCGGTGGGATATAAGTTACCAATTACTATAGTCAAAGACTCAAAGCTTCAAGTTTATGCCAAGTCATTTGTCATGGTTCCTGGAAAATCCGTCATTTTAAACATCGGTGGGATATAAGTTACCAATTACTATAGTCAAAGACTCAAAGCTTCAAGTTTATGCCAAGTCATTTGTCATGGTTCCTGGAAAATCCGTCATTTTAAACATCGGTGGGATATAAGTTACCAATTACTATAGTCAAAGACTCAAAGCTTCAAGTTTATGCCAAGTCATTTGTCATGGTTCCTGGAAAATCCGTCATTTTAAACATCGGTGGGATATAAGTTACCAATTAGGCCCTACTATAGTCAAAGACTCAAAGCTTCAAGTTTATGCCAAGTCATTTGTCATGGTTCCTGGAAAATCCGTCATTTTAAACATCGGTGGGAAATAAGTTACCAATTACTATAGCCAAAGCTTCAAGTTTATGTCAAGTCGTTTGTCAGGGTTCCTGGAAAGTCTGCAATTTACGATTGTCAGTTGTAACGTCTCGTGTTTACAAAAACAGCGATTTATTTACACTATTTATGAATAGGCCAACGGTCGTGCCTCGCAGGCTTCCCACTAAAAGTCGATTGATATGACGGTCATAATAAACCGTTTCGCCCGGATAGCTCCGCCCTTCCGTCCACGTTCCCTCCGCTCAATTAGCATGAAGGCAGGTCATGACCCTTTCTGTGACAATTAAACTTCACCTGGGCTTCTGAATTAAGTGTCGGGCGCAAGCGGTTAGATATTTACGTAATGTTGCAGCACAGAGCAAGTGGTACTATAGGAAATGTCTCTCGGAGGTCGGCAACTGCTGGAGGGAAGATGGACAGTGGGAGAGTTGGGTCACTATGAAATGGTGTCATGTCTTATTACATCAGACACTGCTATGGCGCAATTTGTCTACAAGAGAAGCGGCAATAAATGTGTGACTGTGTGCCTTGAGCATACTGGCCACAGCGATGTAATTGATTTTGATCATTGACATCGTTGTCCAATATAATAACAATATCATCATCATCATCATCATCATCATCATCATCATCATCATCATCATCATCATCATCATCATCATCATCATCATCATCCTCACCACCACCACCACCACCATCGTCACCACCACCATCATCAGCATCACTACCATTATTATTAGCAGTAGCAGTACATCATCACCATTGTCATCATCACCATCACCACTACCACCATCACCACAGCTGCCCACCTCCATGATACCCACGATCACTAGGAGCAACGTCTAGCAACTACAATACTATAATACGGCCAAACTTGCTCTTTTCCTATATTCCCAGACACAAAAGTCTATCACAACGTCATCGTGGCTTTAGACGTACAGCCATCCTAACTGTTGTGGTGACACTATGATCTTCAATTAGTCCACAGTATCAAACTACTCAAGGAAACGCATGATTATTATTCCGCAACTGGAAACTGGAAACATCTAAGCCTCTTCTAACAGCGGCTCGACAAAAGCAGACAGGCAAAGAGTCTTAGAACGCCTTCACGACCCGACCCCCCTCCCAATCCACCCCCCTGCCATTACCGTCGGCCTAGCAAGACACCGTCCGCGCACGGGCATCTATAATCTCCCGAACAGCCGGGGCATTTTTCATTAACGTCGTCGTACCAATACTCGCTCGGCTCCCAACGACTGTCGAACGAGCAGTCCATTAGAACGGACTCAGAGCGCCTTTGTCATCGCCGAACCTTCTCGAACGACCCAGTGAGCGGTGCCGAGCAATTGCCGACCATAAACCGCTCCCCCCCGCGGTCCGCTTCGACCGTGCCAAGAATACGGAACGGGTATTTCATCATTATAACCTTCCCGCGTCGACGACGCTGCCCGCTGCAGGGCGGGGACCTCGCTTGCCTTGGGCGGCCGCTAAGACGGTCGATAAGAACGTGGGGTTGTAATATGCAGACCGGCTATAGTGACCGAGCGTGGACTTCTCTAGCGGAAAAAACGTATGCGGGTTTCGCCTGGACAAACACGGACCGTCGAGAATTTGCAAGTCTTGTCGACGAACGGAATGCTCGGTGGCCTGGAAATACACGACGTCGAATGGTCGATTATGTTCACTTTGTCCGCAGAAATGACGGCTTAATTTGCAGACGTTGCGATTAGGGCTTACGACTGTAGCTCTCGGGGCTTAATGAAAATTAAAGTCTGATTCGTCGCTCTCTTACGGCAAATGGAAGTCTTTGCGGTGGTCGCTCCCTGCGTGGTTCGACTCCCCTTGGGCCCGGAGAAATTGAAAATTTGCAGGGTGGGCCACGCGACTCTTGTGCATAAGAAATGATGTTGCTTTTACCGGATTGGTTTTGTATTTACGGTTTGGCCAAAATGACTTTTAACCTCCAGACTGTCCTATTATACGGATACAATTCGATGAAATTGAAAATCTGCAGGCCAAGCTCTGCAATCTCGTGCATTAGAAGAGATTTCCTTGTATTGGATTGCCGCTGTAAATGCGGTTCGGCCTAAATAAAGGTCAAATCACGCGGACAGTCTTTCAAAGTGGATGGTTAGTTCACCTGCAATTGCAAGAGTGGTTTTATCCGTCCATGAGCCAGCCACTGTAATACCTCAGGACCTTGAGAAAGCCCTCCATGCAAGCTAACTTAAAACCTTGGAATGATTCATCATCATCGTCGTCATCATCATTACCGTCAGATACCGGTTCAATATAAATAATAGAAAAAAAGAACAAATAACTAATTGCAAACCCACATGCATACACAGACATACACAGTCATAAGACGCAGAGAAATATATACTCTGATTAAAAAAAAACGTAGACATATGCACGGACACATTAGG
>OY744610.1:51921707-51927634 GCA_963556255.1 Allolobophora icterica
GAAGTATCCTATGCGGAAAATAAACATGCGATAAACCACTGCGTGTTGGGAGACTTCAAAGATTGTTTCTAAAAGCAAACGCATAAACAACTTATACAAAAGTCGTTCTCAGATCAGAATCCGACAGAGTTGCAGCAGCAGATATTTTAAGACTGCAGCAACCGGTAATTCTGCACAAATCCATCCCATCATCTGAGAGAAATAAGACTCGACAAAAACCTGAAGCCATTAATCAATGCCGAATGCCGACTCACCGGTTGTTTGACCGTGTCCCCAGGGTAGGAAAGCATCGGTCTTGTTTGACTGCTAAATGGGAATAAAATAGAAGAAATTACCGCCGTCTCTGACAAACTATTACTATTCGCTCAGAACGGGAGAGAAATAAAACCAAACACGCGGACAGAAAGACGTGCAAAGAACCGGACAGACACATACAGAACCGAACAAACACATACAACGAGTATGACCTGGTATGACATTGTCAGCCACCCAGTTTAGGGGAATTATACAACTGTAATGAGGCAATTTCCTAATACTTCTTGCCGGGCTTATGGAGGTTAACACGAGCACATATGGAGGTTAACACGAGCACATCAACCATGCAGAGAGGCGTAGAGAAGGCAAAAGCTCACTTCCGCGGACTTTGCCTGCTACATTAACTCTGGAATTCATAACATCAACAGTTAAAACCATAAGCCGCTTATCATAAGTACGGAGATAGCCTGGCTTTGAATGCCAAGAACAGACGGGAGAGATCAAACTGAACTGTAATTATGGCCGACAATTACCCGCAAACATCATATGATACGGAGCGGCTGGGAAATTGCAATTTCAGCGCCTATCTGTTTGTGCAGTTCATTTCACAACCTAATCAGATTCTTAGTCATTTAGGCGTAATTACGATCAGACAACGAGGAGAACAAAGGCGGGTAAATGCGGCGTGAATACACGAAAAAGGTAAATGTGGATCATTAAAGTAGGATACACACAAAAAAGACACAAATACAAATAAGGACAGAGGAAGCCATCTTCTTTCCCTCTTATACAGCATATATGCAATCGCAAACTGCCCCACAAATCCGAGATCACCCCGAACAGTTTATTAGGCTACATAATGATACAGAGATTTTCTCAAAACGTCGATAAAGTTACGGTTGGTGTCTTGCTTTTTAAACCAACACACCGAGAACAGAAATCTAGAAGTTTAAGAATAACCTTGTTAATAAATAATATCATTTTGATGCAAACCGCTGCATTTCCAATGATTTTTCAAAGATAGAAAATAATGTCGTCCTCTGATTATGATATTCTAACGTATTTTTCAAATCAATCAACTAAGCATTTATATAGCGCCCCTTCGAGGAAACTATTCAGAGGCGCAAATGTACTTTTACCTCAAATTATAGTCTAAGTTAACAGGCATTTTCACATTTTTGGACAACCAGGTAAAGGACGATTCGTATGGGTCAATAAAACTGCAAGCATAAGAAATTAAGCAGCATTTGCAGCCTCCATATATATGGCCTTATGTCCACAAATGGCAAAACTTTATCGCACGCGTGCACATCTAAGAGCCAAAATACAAGAAAGTAGTGATGGAGGATTTCAGGTTGCAGTCGTAATCCTCCACGCTTCCATCCTATCCTCTGCCGTCCAACTCCTTCCTGTCCTCCGCCTTCCAGTCTTCTCGTTCCAGACGGAACCCGCCTTAGCAGCTCCTCTGCCTCCTCTTTGGTCTTCTGGCAACCAGGCTGGGATCTCCACTCGCTAGCTCTGGACAACACCTCTGCCATGACGCAGCCATCGTGAATATGCTAGTGCCCTGCGCATAGCTTTTATGTAGCACTCATAGAAATTTTGAGTGAGCGGTTACGGTCATTTGCCGGAAATGCGAACTATTCTGACAGATGCACAGAAAGCGTTTCAAGCAAACTTGAGACGCACCGTTTTAGAACTATGTAAGATATCAATTATCCATGTTCTACTGTTGTCGACAAACACTTAAAAGCATTATATATAGTTATCCAGAACAAATGCGTATACCAGCCTCTGCCTTGCAAAATTACTCGTTTATATATAATAAATAAATAAATAAATAAATAAATTCTTGTTATTGAAGCCGTTAGAAAACAAAGCAGTATCAACATAACAATCATGAGCATTTGCAACAAAAGAAAACCCAGAAGGGATAAGCCCCTAATAATACCTATAGGTTGGGCCGCCTAACTAAATATATTCATTAATTGCAAGAATTTATATAGCGCACCTTTAAGAGGAGCGCTCCCGACCCAGCCCCGGCTAAAGGGACAGTCTTGAGAATGCAGTAAAACGTATCAGAATAAACCCGAGGCAGCAAGCGCAAAGCCAGACCGAAGGGCCAACAACAGAAAAAGCACGATGAAATATATGTATATAAATTATAATAAATAGCCATAAATGCAACTCCCAGTCCTAAATGAAACTGCTAGTTTGGTTCTACGTGTGTGGAAGTGCCCACCAGCGATAAGTTTTCCAGCAGTTCAAGCATCACATGCTTGCAGATGAACTTGTTCTCAATAGACACTATAATATAGTAGCATCAATTAGATTGTGCAAGAAGTACAAGAGATACCGCAAAAGCGTAATAAAATGTCCAGTTGTATTGTATTGTATTATATTTAAAGATTTCTAAAGCGTCTCTTTCAGTACGAGCTAATCAGAGGCGCTCTCAGTGCGAGGAGCCCCGAGGAAGGAGAAAGATTTAAAGAACGGATAGAATCAACAAGACCCCAGTAAGGAGCGTGGAACGAATCGCCGGGGTTGGGGAGGAGATCATTCCAAAGCTATGGACCAATGCAGGCAAATGCACGATGCTGAGCCATGGCAGGCCTAGACGGAGGGACATTGAGGTCGAGCCGATCCAGAGAGCAGAGAGGACGAAGTGAGGCAGAAGAGATGGGCCGACGAAAAGAGTCACAAAGGTAGGTTGGGGCTTGACCCAAGAGTGTTGTAATTGCATTGCATTACAAAAATGTTTTTATGGCTATTTCCGTTATGCCTATAGAACCTCAGGAGTATATAGACGGAAATGTGATACTTAGTTTCGGCTGCCTAGATTTCCAGGAATGCTGCCTTAGGACGGATTCAGTGCCTTTGGAAACCATGGAAAAGATAAGTTTTAGCAACCTAATACGTCTACAAAGCACGGAAATGGCAGGCTCAACCTCCGGGCGAAATATTTCACGCGTCAAGCCACTGTTTATGTTTCAGAAAGCAATGTCGGCAGAGGCCCACGACCGGTGCAAAATGAGAATTACGGCACCCGTTGCAATATGGCCGTTTCGTCTATACACCGTCAGATGCAATAGATGTGCTCAAAGCGCCGGATGCACAAGGAGTACTTACAGTACCCCATGCAATATAGCACTTACTGTGTATCTGCTTAAAAGATAATACGGCAGCTTTCAGCAATCCTGTGCGATCATTCTACAGAGCTGAAACCTAAAAACTTGGACGCTTGAAGGAAAACCAGGCATCCCAAGCAATGGCAAAGAAGTGAATGTGCATATTATATTAAATTATCAACACTAACATTTCTCAGATTGCAAAGGAACTTTTATCTCTCATTAATTCTAAATGTACATCATGGATGATAAGCTAATATTCATTACCCACTCTGCTTTTACTGATAAGAGACGATGAAAACCAACAAGGTAACGCATTACCTTGGAGATTACCTGAATTCAACCGCCATAGAAACTGTATAAAATGTAGCGTGCAGCAATCTGCGTTTAAGCCAAGCAAACATCCACGGAAGTCAGACTCTACTTCCCAATGGCAATTGATCACCTACGCTGGTAAACATACTGCTCAGCAACATACCTGAACCTCAGGTGTAACTATAGCTGTGGTGCAGACAACTGATTGCCTGCCGAATTGATCAACACAACAGTCAATAATAAGATCAATGAAAACAAAGGAAACGGGGAATCGATCTGAATGCCGTTTCAACACGAAACTCGTTCACCAAGGCCTAATAACCTTTGACCGACCATCATCATCAAAAGACAAGTTCATCACCGATGTCTCGGTACATTATATATGGTGACAGCCGATGACGCTCCAAATTGAAACATCAAGACTCATCAAAATCTGAAAGGCATCTACTGGATATCGGGTGACATAGTGCATTGCGATCTTTATTGGAAGGAGGTTATGCATTTGTACGGTAAGCTGATGTCATAGTAAGGTAATCATATAAGTTCAAAAATTCTTTACGTCAGCTGATTCACGAGTGTTGAATCGTAATGCAAGATACGGTAAGGTAATAAAAAGCAAAGCAAGGTACGGTAAGGTAAAGTGAGGTAGGGTTGGAATTTATTACGTGCTAGTATTAGTCATCAGCAGATTTCCTTCAACTACCGCCTAACATGGTTGGCCTACACGTGTGTAACCATATTAAGGGCGATGTATATTAGTCAAATATCAACCTTTCTCTATTCTGAGTTTCAACCGTCGATATCATACCTTCACTGACTTCCAGCGATCCCGTCCTAAGCAAAAAAGAACCGGAACGCCGACGTCAGACGCCATGTTAATCTAGAAATGTCCCTGTGAATCCTTTAAAAAAACGGTCGTCAAAAAAAGAACCGGAACGCCGTTCCGGTCCGAACCGATCCCTGCTGACTTAAAAAAAACTCTTATGTACTGGTATGCATTGTGATCAATACAATTAGTTTGAACTGAGCAGTTTAAATTGAGATCTTCTTTCGTCGTATACTATACAAGCGGTATGCACGAACAAGTCTTCCATTACGAGTACTATTACGCTTGCAATCAATCCCTACCGACAAGCAATTGTTCAAATTACCGTTCCATGAATCAGCCTTTCTCACTCCAGATTTCCCACTCCGGCATTCAATTGCAGTGCTATTCCCTCCAGAGAATCTTTGACTTAAGTGAACCCAGGTGTAGGAATGCCCGCACAAATGCTGACCTATCCCCTGTACACTTGAGCAAATAATCGAATAGACCAAGGCATTAAAAGCATCAGCCGCCCCAAGGGTGTATATACGACAGCCAGCCGGAGTGGCGGTTAGTCTCCCCGACTACGCCCAACAGCCTTCCAATTCCACTTACAAGTTCAGGATAAGACATCCATTATTCTCCCACACTCTGCTGCTTCTCCATTCAAGTTGTTTTCCTGGGCTAAAATTGTTTGCTTGGATTTACTTTAGAAATGGCACGAAACAATAAATATACCGCACTCAATCTGCTTCTGAAAATAGTCCAGTACTTTGACTACTTAAAATGACCTCCGTGCCCTTGAGGTAACGTGCAATGTAAAAATAGTGAGGCGCTACATAAATTTTCAGATACATACTTGCACACACATATCTTTTATGGTCGTAACTGAAACGTTAAGAATTTAACATCTCTGGAAAATCTTTGCTCATCTAGCAAATGAAAATGATCCTCTGAAACCAAACTCTGTTTTCAGTTTTCCAGAACAGAAAATCGGAGCAGTTAAATAAATTAAATAAAAACAATTTCTGAATCAAATCGTCTAATTATTCTCATTCTAATATTAAGTTCTTGTTTTAGTCTTAATTATATTCTTATTCTAAAACTGTATAATATTGCATCGGTTTTTTTCTACTGACATTGTGCTAATGTGCTACTTTTCGCCAATTCATGCATTGTTGTAAAGTACGAGTTTTGTCTTGTGCTAATAAAGATTAGGCCTACTTAACTTATTGACCGATTATCTACCTGCGATTCTGAAGATCTTTGAACAAAGCTGCATTTCACATTCAAATCGTAGACAGCATCCAACTGAAGGAGAATGTCTTGATACCCTAGCACCTTAAACGGATCTCTTCGCTACGTTTCATAAGAAGATTCCACAAGCAAAACAGTGATAGTATTCCAATTCCGACTATATACTC
>OY744610.1:51927834-51935334 GCA_963556255.1 Allolobophora icterica
CACGGCGTCCTGAATGTAGTCCACTGTCTGGCAGTGTCTGCTAAGCTAGGCAATGAAATGTGTGTCGTGTATTTTTCTGTAAAATAAACAGGCCGAGTCAAGGTTCATTTGCATTTGAGGGTGAACCATATCCCCCACAAGTAAGAAAAGCCCTTTAAGTCGAACTGGCTACAGCATCTTTTTCTTGTTAAATTACTCCGCATACACCATTTTTGGGTGGTTAGTGGCTGTTTAACGACGCTGAGTCATAACAAAGATGATTAGCGTCGCCCTCCTCCTTTCTCCAGACTTTGGACTGACACTGCCAGAGTACGGGCAGTGACGGAGTTGTTTTGTTGACTGGTGCCAGTCCAAAGCACGGATAAAGGAGGACGACGCTAATCATCTTCGTTCAGACACAGGGTCGTTACTATAGAAACCAAAATTCTTAGAGTTATCCTCCATGCATTCAGAAACAAACTGTTTGTAATTTTTTATTGTAAAATCTAACTACGACAATTTACATAGGATCGTCAGTAGCAAACTATTTCTACGATGCTTTGCACTGTCAACATCACTGTCAGCGTAATTGCGCTGACGGTTGACAGTGCGTAAAGCATCCTGTAAGTAGCTTAATACTGACGATGCTGTAGACTGTAGAGCACAGTTCGAGAATTCGCATTTTACGAATTTTAAGAATTTTAAACATTCACGGATTTTTACGAATTTTAGAACTGCAGTTTTAAAATTCGTTAAAATTCGTGAAATAATAAAATAATAGAATTCTTTGCCATGGCAACGAATTCGGGCAGAACAACCAACAAATTCCTTGTCACAAAAACAACACTGTATTTTTGGATTAGGCCTACCCCTTCCTTCTCCTCCAAAATTACTGCATACTTCCACTCCGGTCCATGTTCTTTCATTTGTAAGAAATTAGATTTTAACTAAAGTAACTCGTTACGTAATAAACTTTCATATTGAATTTTACAATGAATTTTAAGCAGAAGCTTAACACAACAAATCATGACGTCATCACATTTGTTGTTGTTGCTTACGCTGTTTTTGCAAAACGCCACTGTCAATGTAAAAAAGGCCCAACTATGGCCCAACGAATTTTTACGAATTTTAAAATAGACCAAAAATTCTCGAATTTTTACGAATTTTAAAACCGAAAGTCACAAATTCTCGAACTATGCTGTAGAGATTCTCGTAATAAGATTTTACAATAAAAAAAATCCTGAGAGTTACATATAGTAAGTACATTTCAACTGTTTTTTTAAACATGAAAGTTTTGGCTTCCTGAAAGAGATGATTTCATGATGATCATTTGCATTAGTTTTGTGATTATTACTTTAACAGAGACTTCAGAGAAAATATTATGGTTGTGTAGCATCGTTTGACTTGCGGAATGGGGAACCCTTTGAGAAACAGAATCCATAGATATATGCAGTAAATACAAGCCATAACAATAATTAGCCGATTAGAGTATATTAAGACATATAGAGGTTCATCTTGGAACTTCTATATACATTAAGCTACCCGTCTAGCACATTTCATCAGCCATTTTTTTAGCCTGTTCGGCTTCTATAATTGTATTATATTCGAAAATTTATAAAGCGCTTCTCCTGTCTGTCCAGAATCCAGATGCTCAATGTATACAAAAGTCCTTGGTTAATCCAAGACCAAGAGCAACCAATTGTTCCTTGGGGGTTTATATTGGCATAAACAAACAGTGTAATCCCATCACTGCCAGTAGGCCTACTATGGTAGTGCCAGACCCAAGCCTGGATAAAGAAGGAGGGTGATGTCAAACGTTAAAAACTGGAAACTACTGCATACATCTGTATACATTTTCACTCAAAATTAACAACATGTAACCATAGATATATAACCACAATGTCCCGACTACTAAATAGTAAAACATTTTATATTCTAGGCATATACTACAGCCAGGTGATATGTCGCATGTTACCTAAGTATAATTAAATATTTTAGTAAGGTTTCAACATTAACAACATTTAACTATACAAATAAAACCACAGTGTCCTGACTCCCGACTACTAAATAGTAAAAAAAAACTTGAAATTCTAGGCACATAGGGCCTACTAGAGCAAGGTGATATGTTTCATGTCACATAAGTATAATTAAATATTTGAGTAAGTTTTCACTCAACATTACCAATATGTAAACATGCAAATTAAACCACAATGTCCTGATTACTAAAGAGTAAAAAAACTTGAACCTCTGGGCGTTATATATACATGTAGCTGTAGGTGACGGGTCGCTTTGATTGCGGCTGGCGTAGGGTTTCGCTGTAATTGTCACGACCGCTTGCCAAAATCAAACAGACTGTCTAATTGAAACAACTCCTGCGGCATCAACCGGCAACCTGTTGTGTTTACACAGGGCAACAGTTGCAGCAACTGGATGCTGACAACGGGTCACGGCAAGTGTCGCCTCCTGGTGTCAAGACAGTATCGGATTCTTCCGTTGCCTCCCTCCCCTCCCGATAGGAAGCGCGTTGGCCTCTCGGACAGTCGTTCTACGTGTCCGGCTGTGTGTCACTGTGCATCTGTCCAAAGAGGTGCTTTTGACTCTCTGTCCACCCTTCTACTTGTCCGGCTCTCTGTCCACCCTTCTACTTGTCCGGCTCTCTGTCTCTGTGCCTATATATATCTGTCCAGAGACCTGGTCTTTAGAGACCGTTTCACTCATTGACCATCTCTCTACTAGTCTGTCTCTGTTCCTTTGTATCCACCCAAGGAACTGTTTGTTCATCTGCTAACCCTAACCCAAGACTCTTCGATCGAAGAGTAAAGTTGAACTGTCATTATGAAGACCAACAGATCCAGCAGATCCGCGTCTCCTATCCCATCATCGACTCCATGGGTCCACCGCACACGGGTCGCAGAAATAAAGAGAATGATGACGACGAGGACCAGTATGATGATAGCAATGATTATAGTAGTGGTGGTGGTGGTAATGGCTGTGACAGTTAATGATGATGTCTACTGAGATGACTACTATTACTGCTACTATTACGATGACGACAGCAACGACGATGATGATTATGACGACGACTACTGACAACGTTGATGATGATGTTGATAATGATGACGACGATGACGGTGACGATTACGATGACAGTGACCATGGTAACGATTATAATGATGATTATAATGATGATGATGATGATGATGATGATGATGATGATGATGATGATGATGATGATGATGTTGGTGATGATGATGATGATGATGATGATGATGATGATGATGATGATGATGATGATGATGATGATGATGATGATGATGATGATGATGACGACGACGACGACGACAATGATGATGATGATGACCAACAATAATAGGTCTACGTACGTCAAACACTAATACGACTTCTAACCAGACCCAGCCGCCTGCAGGGTTAAAGGTTAACGCCCCCTCCATTCAGTTTGGCAAATTGGCAATCTGGTTTCAATCGGGAGATATCATCGCAGCATTAAATAATATCTGGAGGAGAAAAGGAGTTGAGCTCCAGCTGTCCAAACCACAGCCCACACCTTGTCTTGCAGGGCAGCGCGGCACACGCCAGCAGCGACCAGCCGCGTTGCAAGCCGACAAGACGTATACAGTCCGTATTAACGAACGATTTTGCCCAACATCGTAAACGAAAAATCCCTGCGAGAGAAGATTGACGAGTTCCCCTGAAGGCAGACCGCCGATCGACGAGGTACATCAGGCGGACCGCAACCCACTCGAAACGAGCCGTCAGCAATCGAAAGTGCCCCATTAGGAAACCTTCTCTCCTAATCAACAGATATTTGATAAACACGCGAAACCCTGCAGTATATCCGGGCACAAAGAAGAAGCCGATATTCCGATATGACTCGGCTTCAAACGCAAGAAATTCCTCAGTTTGGCTTTATCTTCCTATACGCGCTGAGTATACCATAGCTCGCATCCCCGCAAGGCACCGGTTTACCGACGATAATATACTGGAAGCGTTCTCCTATTTTAGGATGAGCAATGTGTCCTACTCGTCAGTTATCTCTCACCAACTGCTAATCAGGGTCGTGAGAAAAGTCGGATTGTGAGCTCTTTAGGAAAAATTCAGAGGACGACGCTATCTTTGTTGATGGGATAAACACAGTTTGAAGTACCTTAACAAGAAGCATCTTCAAGAGTCTCTTCGAAGCGCTATATAAATATTGTGATAACAACTCACTGCCGTAGTCTATCTACTAACAGGAATCAGTCTGTGATCAGGAACGCCTGCAAGATTGAGGCGATGGCGCTACAATGAGTTGATTGTTTGAATTCAACTGATTGTTTGACCGTAACAACTCCATAGAATTTCTTCATTAATTTATTAATATAGAATGTTATGTCGAGTTATATTTACTGTATTCCATTCATGAATATACGAAGAAGAAGAAGAAGAAGAAGAAGAAGAAGAAGATGATGATGATGATGAAGAACAAGAACAATAAGAACAAGAAGAACAAGAAGAACAAGAAGAAGAAGAGCAGGCCCTTAAGCTAGCCCTGAGGTAGCCATGGGTATGAAGTGTTATCGACTTCATTTCCTAAGCCTCGGCATATAAGGGCGGGTGGCCAGTCCTCTCCCTTGCCGTCTTGTCTTCCCACCGATAGTGTACGGTCAGTGTACTCATTATAGCTGAGATGGCTAGGGGGCGCAGGTGGAGCAGAAATCTCGAACCAAATTTCTGTCCTGGCGGGTATTTGAATCCCCGACATCTCGCCTGACAGTCCAGCGCGTTAACCACTACACTATCGAGCACCCCCGTGACTACTTAGCTTCTGAGATAATCCTGAATGTGTCACACAACTGTCCAAATCCATTCACAAGTGCTACAAACTACTGTGCACATAGATTAAAGCTATATATTAAGCAGTGCATGTACGTGTGTAAATAGTATCATAGTATGTTTGTATGGTGTATATAATATCTATGTATATTCACAAATTCACACATATAGTAGCCTACATACTATGTTTTGTATCATAGCATACTATTGCATAAAAATACAAAATATATATTATGTATTTTTGCATTGTATTGTATTGCATGTATATTGTATGTAATATATATATATATATATATATATATTATATGTACAAAATTGTACATTGTATACAAGTATTGTTTGTGTGTACGTGTGTGTGTGTGTGTGTGTGTGTGTGAGTTCGTGTGTGTGTGTGTGTGTGTGTGTGTGTGGGTATGTGTGTATGTTTGTGTGCTTGTGTATGTCTGTCTGTGTGTCTGTCTGTGTCTGTGTGTATGTTTGTTTGTTAGTGTGTGTGTGTGCGCGCGCGCCAGATAACTGATTGAAAGCTGTAAAAAGTTCTCACATTCCTGTCAAGACGGAATGCCAATTTATCAACGCAGCATGCACAACGGAGTGTCCCCTTTACTTTTCCCCGTGTTACACTTTCCTCCTTTACGGCGCTGATCACCATCGACCCTCACCGTCCTTGCATTTCTCTTATTCTGACGGCTGATTATACCTCCATTCTTCTCTCCCTCATTTCCATACGAATCACACTGATAGATTCTATTCATTCGGCTGATCGTGTCTCTTTCCGCTTTCCAATCGCCAAAACAATCGCTCCAATCGCCTCCTTCTTCCATCACCATCGCCCTCCCAACACCCTATATGCACACGCACGCGCACATGCACGCACACACACACACACACACACACACACACACACACACACACACACACACACACACACACACACACACACACACACACACACACACACACACACACACACACACACACACACACACACACACACACACACACACACACACACACACACACACACACACACACACACACACATATATATATATATTTGACTGTGTGTGGTATATATATATATTTAATATTTATATACCACACAATATATATATATATGTATATATTATATGGTGATAACTAGGACACACACACACACCTACGCACACACAAACACACACCCACACACACACCCACCCACCCACCCACCCACACACACACACACACACACATATATATATATATGTTCCTTATCCACCACATGATGACACCCGCATCTCCCAATCTCAGCAGCCGGCTGGCATCCATCAATCGTTTAACCTCCGTGCCATTCATTCTGCCCTGGTCGGTCGGCATCCGTGTCGTGCCGATTCAATCCCATCTTCCATGGATGGCATAGACTCCAACGGACATCGGGGACGTACAACGTCAGGCAGCCATAAAGTCCAAGTCCGGTTGTCCATTGGGTATTATTCCTTTCTAAAGATGTCAGAACTTCGCTACCAGCTTTCACCATTTACGTCGCGTCAAGTCAGATCAGATCACTAACCGGGTCTAACCCCGTAATAATAACTGCTATATATATATATATATATATATATATATATATATATATATATATATATATATATATATATATATATATATGACACCATATCCGATTGGTTAGAGCACTGGCCTTGTAACGCGGAGAGTACGGGTTTGAGCCTCCTCCTATACTGTGAGTAGTGCTCGAGAGTGTAGTGGTTAGAGAGCTGGACTGTCAATCGAGAGGCCGGGGTTCAAATCCCCGTCAAAGCAAAAATTTCTGCTCCAGCTGCGCCCCCTAGCCAACTCAGCTATAATGAGTACACTGACCGTACACTGTCGATTGAAAGATGAGACGGAGAGGGAGATGAGAGGATGTCCACCCGACCTCATGTGCCGAGGCTAAGAAAATGAAGTCGATAACACTTCATTCCAAAGCTGCCTCATGGCTAGCTTAAGGAACTGCTCTTCTTCTTCTTCGAATCAAGTCCTTAACACCTCATCTGCTCAGTGCCATCGATTGATGCTTTCTGATTAGATAGGTTATGGCGCAAAAAAATACAGGTAAAATAACCGGTTCAGGCCTATGTAACGTAACCTTGTTATAAGGTTCTTCTTTAAAGGGTTTCAAAAAACGTCTTACAAGGAGGTTCAGGTGTAAAATATTTGTCTTTGTTGTATGTTTCCATTGTGTGAAAGAAAGGTGTTAATTAACGCGCCGTGCATAAGGCATCATGACACCTGTGACCGCAATAAGCCTTAATCCCTTCCAAATGAGCCATCTCTTCATCTTGATATCGTGTAGCCTTGAACAGAGATGTCTGATAACAGTTGCAACTAGCACATCCAGACACTCATAGGCATCAACTGTCCGTTCACACAGCACACTTAATGTGCCCTGCTACATCAGATATTACTTGCCCTAATGAATCCAGTATAAAAAAATTGCCAGCATAAATGGCTGAATATCTTGTGAAGCCAGACAGTTTTTGTGTCTTCGATAGCCACACCAAATGTCTCCTGTAACCAGACATTGATTCAACGAGTGCAAACGGCTTCCCTGTTCTTATTTCATTGCAAATGACACCACTGAGTGTGTTCTAATAATGGGGCTTTCGGTCAGTATCCGCTCAGATAACTCAGATCTCCAGATAACATGTC
>OY744610.1:51937834-51960334 GCA_963556255.1 Allolobophora icterica
AAAGTGGGGGTACCAATTTCTTACATACACGAAGCAAGGCTCAATAATAAAATATTGATTGGCATTGTTTAAAAAGTGGGGGTACGGTACCCCAGTCCAAAAAGTGGGGACTACCGGGACTCCTCGTAACCCACAAATCACGCCTATTTGGGGTGGTGGTAGTGGTGACATGGCAACAGAAGAAGAGTAATCAATCCATTAAGCTAGCCACAAAGGCAACCACGAGTACGACTTTATTTTCTTAGCCTCGGCATGAGGGGGCGTTACCAGTCCTCTCCTTCGCCGCCTCATCTTCTCACTGACAGTGTACGGTCAGTGCACTCAATGAACAGCTGAGCTAACAGTGACGAACACCCACCCCCACCCACCCACCCACACACACCAGCACGCACGCACGCACGCTCACACACAACTTACCTAACGACACTCATACCACGGATTGGTTTCGGGTGTCTGATATCCCGAGCAGTGCAGTACCTCGTAAGGATTCATGAGTGACCAGCGGAAGGATGCGGCCTACGCAGAGGCAGGAGGAGGAGGAGGAGGAGGAGGAGGAGGAGGAGGAGGAGGAGGAGGAGGAGGAGGAGGAGTCAGTGCGTCAGCCCTGGACATGACGACGAGTCCACTGTTTGCCTTGTTACTCAGAGACTCAGCAGCTTGTCGATCGAGACCCTGTGGCCACAAAGTCAACTGAAGAGCTTACTCTTCTGTCATTGAAAGGGAAATCAGATATGAAATTCTTGGAAAGCAGAAATCCCTGATAACAGCAGACATTAATAGCCTCCCTGTTTACGGGACAGCTATTGACATGGCACCTGCCATAAACCAATCATCTTTCTCCATAAATTCTCTCCACTGGCGCACCCTAGCGATCTTAGACATGAAATGCATACAATGACGGTGGAAAGATCTGAAAGTCAGATAGAGGACTGGACACGCGCCAAAACATACCGAGGTTAGGAAAATGAAGTCGCTAACGTTTCGTACCCATGGCTGACTCTCGAAGTTAGCTCAAGTGGATTACTTTCCTTCTTTTGCAACTACTACTACCACTACTACTACTACTACCACCACCACCGCCACCACCACCACCATCGCCGCCGCCGCCGTCACCATCACTACCACCACCACCACCACCAAAACCAAAGTTTCTAAATCATTAAGCCCAAGCATGACTGCCCCTCGGGCTTAGCTCAACGGAATGTTGTTCTTGTTTTTGTTCTTGTGTTTGTTGTTGCTGTTGTAGTTGTTGCTTTTCTTCTTCTTCCTCTTTTTCTTCTTCCTCCTCCTCCTCCTCTTCATCTCCTCCTCTTCCTCTTTCTCTGCTAATTACCTCACCTTTCCTGCTACAAACGGTCATTTCCCCTTAAATTCTGTACACGATCTACGTTGCATATACTCTGAATAAAACTTCACAAACGTAGTCTGCTCAGTAATTGCGGCAATTAGAAGTCGCGCTTCATGTCCAAGAAGAATAGAGGGCTCTGTGTGACGAGCCCACTCATCTTCTTCACGCGACAGCAGACTCCACGAGGACCGAGTCGCTAGAACGCACGCAGACTCACGAGATTGAGTCATAATTACAGCACCAGATGGCGGCACTGATGAAGACCGAAATTCATTTTGCGAGCGACTGAATAAAGAGCAATCGCCTGTCCGATGAGCCTAGGAGAGCACAACTGACAATCAACGAATTCCCTCGGCCACTCGCAGCAGTTACAACACGAACGCTGCTGCAGACGCTAGCAAAACGTCCCTCGCAAATCTAACATTAACTGCGCTGTCATCTCTGAAACGAGTATTGCTTGCTCGCGGCTAGTTTCTGTCAAGAACCTCATCCCTGGTTTGATCCTGACAGGCAAGGGCGTAATTTTAGTATATACTGAAAGCTGGGAGAACATAATTTCTTCGCCCTAGTATAGGCGTTGCGTTGTATTGTGACGGCAGTGCCCGGTCGACACCACTTTTGAAAGTAGTGGTGACAGTCACCGACACATTCTGGCCATGTGATAAAAAAAATTTGCGACATGACAGCTTGGTTCTAGACTAAACATGTACTGTGCTATCTGGGAGTGACCTCAAAATGGAGGCCAAAGCATGCTAGATTTTGGTATGTAAGGGGAAGGGAGAGGGGAGGAAGAAGGGTGAGGAGAGAGGAGAGAGGAGAGGGGAGCGAGGAAGGACCTCCTGTCCCCTTCCCCCCTAGGCGTCTCTGTATCAAGAGTTCAAGACATTTAAAATACAGTGCATTTAAACGTCCCTAACGATAGCGCTGCACACATTATGGGCCTACTATCTAACTGAACCAAGTGCGCTTTAAGGCGGATTGAAAATGTACGTTGAACCGAGTCCAATGCAATAGTCCACCTTCGTAGTCTTTGTGCATGCAGTGGAAGACTATTTTTCTTCTGCAACGAACCACATAAGTCTTCACCGATTTTATCCTCTGGGTCACCGTCTTTATGATATCTTTGGTTGTGAGTCTGTGTGGGTGTATAGGAGTCTCCTTTGAGTTAGCAATTGTGTGGGAAATCAGAGCTAGTACTTGTTAACCTTTCACCAGCAGTTCCTGACGTCAGCCATTTGGCGACGATGGGTAAGAGTAAAATGGTCTCCATTGTCCTCAGTCATTTGTCAAGTCCAGCACTGGACTTGAGAAATGATCGAGGACATCGGAGATCATTTATCTCAGTGTTTGTCCAAGTGATGTTATGTTGCTAATTTTGCTAACCTGTTATTATTATTAACTTATTAAACAAATAAACAATGATTATTTCTGTATTGAAATCTGGTCCGGTGGAGTAGTTGTCTTGGATCTGTCTGCCTGTCTGTCTGTCTATCTGTCCTTCTGCCTGTCTGCTTGCCTGCCTGCCTGCTTGCCTGTCTGTCTGCCTGCCTGCCTGTCTGTCTGCCTGCCTGTCTGTCTGTCTGTCTGCCTGCCTGGCTGTCTGTCTGTCTGTCTGCCTGCCTGGCTGTCTGTCTGTCTGCCTGCCTGGCTGTCTGTCTGTCTGTCTGTCTGTCTGCCTGCCTGCCTGGCTGTCTGTCTGTCTGTCTGCCTGCATTACAGCTCTACACTGCATGAATTGTCCACGACCATTAACGAGCCCCATCATAAAACTACCCCACTCCGAAGCTTCATAAAGTCGAACAATGGGGTGCCCTGTGTAGGGTCCGCGCTATAATCCTCTCCCTGCAAAACTAATTCGGAGCCAATATGCCACCCAGGCCAAGACATTAAGACAGCCGCGAAGCAGTGATGTAATATCCAAAGCAATCCAATGGGTCCATACATAATTGGCCATCTGGTGCGCCATTTCTAAACGCCTAATTCTAGCGGCCTGGTGGTCATAAACCATCCCTCGCTCCTTACAACTTCCTCCTGCATCTTCACACTCTATCCTCCACTTCACAGCTCCCTCTTGTACCTCAAAACCCCCTGCGCACCCACCCCGCAGCACCTGGGTTTCCCTAATTTCACACCATAGTAAACAACGCTGTTAATTGACAGCGCGTGCTGGCAATATCGGCCGAAGGCTTTGTCATGACCCCTCTGACTCTGTTCGAGGCAAGCTGGTAGTCGTAAAGAACTTTCCGGATAAGGGGCTGTTTTGTGCTCTTAATTGGTGCGCTGTCAAATCATTAAATGATCGCGCTCTTAATTGTTTAGAACTTTCTTAATTGGATGTTTCTATAATGTATGGACCACACAACTAGAGTATTTCGGCCAAAGCTCGAGGGTACGCGTACCGTAAAATAGAATACGTTAAAATACGTACGTACCTTTCAAAAAATACAATACGCGTATGGTACGTATCATACACGAAAATTTTATTTATGGTTTACTCGGCGACCCATTGCCTACGTATAATCTGACGTCAACAGTATGGGTCATTGAAACCGGTACTTCCGGTAGCGTAGCAGTAAATTTAATTCGATCAATTCTTCGGTTATAATTAATTTAATGCAAATTGTACTTTCATTCTGAGGAGAGCTAAGTACACGTCACTGGTTTGCAAATTTCTGTAACTCAAAAGTTGTAGTATATCTTTATACGCATCAGTCAGCGATTCAGCGATGCCCAGAGAACGTGGGAAGGAATGGACGCACGTGAAAGTGTTGAAAAATGCGAAAAACAATTATTTGATTGGATAATGAGCAATGACATGGTTAACGTATTTTTGTATTGTTTACGTACCCTAAAATAGGGTACGTTAAAATACGTACGTACCTTTCAAAAAATAGAATACGTATGGTACGTACCCTCGAGCTTTGATTTCGGCATCATATTTGTCATAATATAAGACTATTAAGTGGAATATTTAAGAAAGTATTTGAATCGAAATTTTACAGCATGTTGTGGGCAATCATCATGGGGACGGTAGCCCAGGGCATACTTTAACTGTATGACTAGTGGGACAAATGTCCCAGTAGTGTAAGGATTTGTCCCAGTAGTTAGGCTGATTTGTCCCAGGCAATGTATGGTTAAAGTATAAGTAGTGGGACAAAATGTTGGAAGAGTTGTAAGATTTGCCCCAGTAGTAAATTCCCAAAAAGGTCATGAACTTTTTCGGGAGATGAATTCTTAAGAAAAGGTCATGAACTGTTTTCGGGAGGTGAGTTTTTCGGGAGATGACTTCCTAAAAAAAGGTCATCAACTTTTTTTTGGGAGAAGAATTCCCAAGAAAAGGTCATCAACGGTTTTCGGGAGATGACTTTTTTGGGAGGTGACTTCCTAAAAAAAGGCCATGGAGATGAATTCCCAGAAAAAGGTCATCAAAGTTTTACAGAGACGAGTTCCAAAATTTTGTCCCAGTAGTCTAAATTCCTTAAAATATGCACTGCGGTAGTAGCCCAATGGATAGATCGCTCGGCCTGTAATGCGGGAATATGGGTTCGAACCTCCACTGAGGCGGTCAGCGTGCAAGGACCTTGAGCAAGTCCTTAACTCACAATTGCTCAGCGCCATCGATGTTCTGATATACCGGGTGGCCCATTAAAAACGTTCCCAAACTTTGTTAACCTGGCAAAGATCTAATTTCAGAGATATCAAATTTTAATTTATACCAAAATGTTAAGTGCTCAATTATTTCTGTGCACAAATGTCACATTTCAAGAGAGTACGTTTATTATGTCACACCCTGCGGCAAGGTTATGACGTCATACCTGTTTACAAAGTTTGCACAAAACTACGTCATTTATTTCGCCGCGAAGTAACGAGAGTATCTTGATTAAACTAGTCCTCGAAGTAGTAAACATTAAAACATGGTGTTTTCAAATGATGATCTCGCTGTTATTAAGATATCATTTGAGGAGAAGGGTTGGCGAGGCAAGCGAATCGTTCAGGAATATCCGCGTAAAAACTGGTCAAGACAAAGCATAAACCGAGTCATTAATAAGCTTATTGAAACTGGTAGCGTTGCTCGCAAGCCTGGAAGTGGTCGTCCAACAACTGCAACGACTGTTGAAAACGCTGAGAGTGTACAGAGCAGTTGTGTCAATCGCAGGAAAATGCACCTGGCACACATCAATCTCAACGTAAAATGGCCAGCACTCTGAACATTTTACGTGGCTCAGTACAACGAATTCTTTCTAAGAAGCAGTTGAAGGCATACAAACGAATGCTAACAAGATTGACAACTGACGTTAAAAAGAAACGCAATGTTAGATGTCGTGCGCTGTGTACTCGATTTTCAAAATCTGATATTAAGAACATAGTCTTTACAGATGAGAAGGATCTCACACTGGAAATACCTCTTAACAGACAGAATAGCCGCGTTTACGGCTCTAGCAATGAACGAAAGTCTTCAATTGCGCCAGAAAGAGTTTATCATAAGACTAGTCGTTTCTCTAAAAAAATTAATGGTAGGCCTATCAGCTGGAGTTTCGATGCAAAATGGTCTCTATTAGACGACACACAAATACAGAAGTCAATAGAACAGTGGAAACAGCGTTTAAGGGTCGTTACAAGAGAAGACGGAGGATCAATTAAACATTTTGTTCGCGTAAAACGTCATCATAAAACAACTGTGCAAAATTGTGACCATGCATGGGTCATACAGTTCTAACAACAATTTCTCTCAAACTGTTGAGTATTTTGCGCTAAATTTTGGCTGGGTTGTAAAAATATGAATTATGATTAGTTTGATGTACTATGATTCAATTTACTTTAAAATTGTTTAATTGCCAGGTTAACAAAGTTTGGGAACGTTTTTAATGGGCCACCCGGTATACTTGATCGTGTGCGTACTTCTGAAGTGCAGGGCAATATCAACTACACGTGTATATTGCATTGTATTGTATTATATTGTAAGCATTTGAACTGCGATAAGTGGTACGAAAATGTCCATAATGTTCTGGGTGACAAACCCGGGACAGTGGTTATCCCATTTACTTAGAAGAACACAGTAGCGCTTGGTTACATTCAAGGGCGTTGACACAGGGTCTGGGGACAATGCTTCCTAAAGGCGCTCTCGAGCCATAATCATTTTTATCATAACGGTAATTTTGTGCGTAATCCTGGGATGGCCGAAAAGCCTGGAAGCCAAGCGTGACCGTGAAATTGTTAAATAGAAGCTGTAGTGATGTAATAAAACAATGTTCAGAGACTTGAAAACGGTTATGAAGTCCCGATGACTAAAAGCAGGTAAGATCTTTTGCCAAAGAAGCTAAATCATTATTATTTGCAAGACGCCTCAGTTCTTGGTACACGCCCCCACCCCGGATGCACTCACAACGCTCTTAGTCTCATAGGCAATTTTATCACAATCATCGTCATCATCATCATCATCATCATCATCATCATCATCATCATCATCATCATCATCATCGTCATCATCATCGTCGTCGTCGTCGTCGTCGTCGTCATCATCATCATCATCATCATCATCATTCATCATCATCATCATCATCATCATCATCATCATCATCATCATCATCATCCCGATGCCAACCATTAGGCGGCGATGGATACGAATAAATGATCTCCTTAGTTACGTCAGCACATTTATCAAAGTGATCCTGCTCAATTCTTACATCTGCATCTTATTATGATTTATTTATTTACCTTAGCTTATCAGAACTTCGATTTGTTTATTTTTCGTAGCCGTGAACTAGTAAACAGCACGCGTAAACGACGCCACTTGCCTAATAGAGAAATATTACAAGAGGTCAAAGGTCACGACCCCTGCGACAGGTCAGCCAACATAATCGGCTTAGGCACCACCTGCCTCGTGCCGATATGACTCATGCGCGTTCGTCTGCCCCGCTGTCAATCATGGAACAATGCCGAGCCATGCATGGAGCGTTTTCCGAAGTGCTGCCTAAGTGTCTGGTTGCCTGTGTGCCTCTGTCTGTGTGCGTATGTCTCTCGATGCCTGTCTCTTGTCCTCTGTCTCAGAAATGCTATTTGTGTATATGGTTGTCTATATGTTTGTATATATAATTATGTGTATGTCTCTTACTGTTTTTTTATTGTTTGTCTCAGGCTGTTTCCCGCACACTCCCTCTCCGTCTCCGTCTTTGTTTCTGTATCTCTCCCGCCATCCCTCACTCTATTTCTCACTGTCTCTGCCTCTGTCTGTCTCACCTCATCTCCCTCTCCGTCTTTCGACTCTCTGTTTCTCTGTCTCTACTCGTCTGTCTTTGTCTCTGTGTGTGTGTCTCTCTCTGTATCTCCGTTAGCCCCTCCATCCATGTCCCTCTGTCTGTCTGTCTGTCTATCTGTCTCTCTCTCTGTCTCTCAGTCTCTGACTGTCTGTCTCTGCCTCTCTCTGTCTTTCTGTTTCTCTTCCTCTTTCTATCTGTATGTCTGTCTGTCTATGTCTCCCTCATTTCAGAGATAATTCGCCTGAAATTCTTCTATCAGTAATTGGTCGTAGCGACCCAATACAAGATCTATAGCAATGCGTCCACCACCAACAAAAGTCTCCACTCAACGTCTCGCACGCAATCAGAGGGTCCACCCTTCCCTCCACCGTCCACCCGTTCGTCCACCCGTCCGTCCGCCGTATACAACGGTTACGAGCGATGAAGAACGGAACCAGCGAAGCAGAAGGATCGGAGAGCGAAGGAAACGGATGGAAGAACACGAACAGAGAAAACAGTGAACCAGAAGGAAAAGGAAATCGCCAAAGAAATCTAGAGAAAGTAGCCACGACTTCGTTTCAACTTCAGAGTTAATTATTGCAGGACTTTCCCTCTGTATACGTTGCATGTAGGTATGTAGGTATACATACATGTATGTGTGTATGCATAGGTACATTTGTGTGCATGAATGCATGCCTGTATGTATATATACATATATTTGTGTATTTATGTATGCATGTATCTGTGTATGTATGCACGTACGTACGTACGTACGTACGTACGTATGTATGTATGTATGTATGTATGCATAGGCGTAGCTACATGGAGGCAAGAGGAGGCATTTGCCTCCTCTTGGTTTTAAAGATTTTAAAATTTTACATGGGTTACAGTCCTGTATCCTGAAGTACAGCCCATGAGAGGTGGATTTTTTATCCTCTTGTTTTGGGAGTAATTCGTATGGGAAAAGTGACGAATGACTAAAAAAAAGGTCATCAACTTTTTTTCGAAGATGAAATTTTGAAAAAGTAAAAAAAAATTCTGAGGGAGAGAAGAAATTCCCCAAAAAGATCTAAAAATTTTCTGTGGAAGAAATTCCCCAAATAGTCATAAAATTTTCTGTGGAAGAAAGGTTTTGACAAGCAGTATTTGCCTCCTCTTGAATTGAAGTCTGGCCACGCCCCTGTATGTATGTATGTGTGTATGTATGTATGTGTGTGTGTGTGTGTGTGTGTGTGTGTGTGTGTGTGTATGCATGTATGTATGGCCCATATGGACAATTTCTTTTCCGTTTAAATACTTCACAAAGGTACTTTTCGGTATATCTTCGTTGATTCTACAGAGTTCTAAACATGTTGGTCTGGAAATTGGCTGTACGATCGACAAGGACTACAGGACCAGGTCTCTTAAACGATGATCTTCTCATTAGACGGCAGGCCTAATTCAATTGAATCATTTCTATATCGCCGTTCTAATAAAGCCCCTGCCAGCGGTCAGTGGTCTCTCTGAGTGAAATCGTATTAAAAATCATGTCCATATAGGAGAAGCCAAGTCGAAATCCGCCAAGGGCGGCGATCCCGGGGGTCGAGGGGGACAAGACCCCCACCTTTTAGAGTGGAGGGGGAACACCATACATTTGTTCCCCCGAAATTTTGAAGAAACACGAGAAAAGGTCAGCAAATTTTGTGAGCGCGAAAAAAAAATTTGAGAATAAAATTTGTTGACCTCTTTATTGACCAGTTCACTCCAAAACTCTTTTTTGACCAGATCATTTCTAAAGTGTCCCCACCTGTCAAACAAGATCGCCGCCACTGAAATCCGCAGAGGAACCTACTTTCAACGGGTCCCTTCTAATCCTATAGATGCAAGGGTGCAAACAGAAGGGACGCGGTGGTGTAGTCCAGCGGTTCCCAAACTTCTCAGTGTGACGGACCGGCAGGAATTCACTTTCAATGCGACGGACCGGCAGGAATTTTCCCATTGCAGCAGGACCGATACCCAATTTATTAGTTTTATTTCTTTCTCAATCACTAAAGATGTATTAATTATAAGATTTAAAAAACGAGAATTAGGCTAAAACAAATCTTGGAATTTGGTACAAATTATAAAGTTACATTGAAAGGAGCGGATATTGTTGGGAAACTGTCACAAATTTAACCACAGTTTTAGGCCTAATTATAAAATAAGTTGTAAGCAAGTTAATGTGATACGAAATAAAAATGATGAAGCTTCACTTTCATTTATATCTCCATTATCTGATTCCGAAGAATTTGAATTTCTGTCTTGTTCAGCATTCGTATTTTTCCTCTTAAGAAACATATCCATTGAACCTTGCTTTGCCATCTATAAATTGGGTAAAAAAAGTGAAATTAGTTGTCAATAGTAGCGCGCGGGTATATAATTCAGTAGGCCTACTAAATATCAACGGAATACTTCGTACTAGTCCAATATGAATCAAAACTTTGCATTTAGTTTAAAAAAATATAAATAATTCATGCTAATGCTTTTCATTAATATATTTGTTATATTTTATTCTTGTAATTTTCAAATTCGTAATATATTGGACTTACAAAATCAAACCTAAAAGTAGACGCGTCTATTGACGAAAGCAGTGACCAAATTATTAAAGACGAAAGAGATACGTCACATCCGGTTTCTAATTGCCGGTCAAAAACCCAAATGTTACGATCAAAATTTCTAGTAAAGGTGAACAACATCTATTTGATCTGTCAGCAATTCGTCGAGAAACTATTTATTCGGCAGTTTTAGTTTACAATAGCTGATATGCATTTACTTCCAGAACAAATCTTAATTTATGAGGCAATCGTGTTTTTGAAGATAGTTCGAAGCGACACCCAATCGAGAAAATGTAGTTTTTCCTGACTCACTTCGCGAACCGGCAACTGAGGGCTCGCGGACCGGCACCGGTCCGCGGACCATAGTTTGGGAACCACTGGTGTAGTGGTATGTTCGGTGCCTTGTAACCGGCGGGTCACAGATTCGAATCCATCTCCAGGTGCTGCGTAGCGACTCAGCGCCATTGATGTTCTTTTGCATGGTCGTGTGCACTTCTGAAATTTGGAGGGCAATATCAAACAACAGCTGTGTTGTATTGTATTGTATTGTATTGTATTGTATTGTATTGTATTGAGAGAAAACAGCTGACATTCTGACGAATCGAAAATCGTCTTTAATGCAGTAAGGTTTTAAAGACTCAGAAGGCAGTCCGAAAAATTTGCAAGCATTGTTACGAAATCAAAAATTGTATCCGCCTGTGATCGTAAACTCGAAATTTCTATAGCGCTACTCTGAACCTAAGCGCAGAGCTCCAGCCTATTCACGAGCGCTGCGTCAAGTCTGCGGGGTTGTCCAGAGATTCCAGTGAATCAGAAGATGGTCTTATAGAGGAGAAAAACGACAGATGGGGTGGGAAGGCCAATGTCCTTTCGAGGGACAAAGCCCGCCTGACGAAGGCCAAAGGCCGACGGACTCAACGGCTCGCCCGTCTGAAGGCATGAGCGGCCGACGCCACCAGACAAAAGAGTCTGGTATGCACGGGGACAATGAAACCTGATCCTCAAGACAATGACTTCCCTGGGATGGACCAAAGCAACTGGAGGGGTGCCACGCAGGCTCGTAGGCACGTACGTAGGCGCACAGGCTGGCAGAAGCACAGGCAGGGATACCGTTACATAGGCAGGCACGAAAGTATGCAGACATACAAGTTACACATACGTAAGCAGACAAGCAGGCAGACAGGCAACCAAACAGGCAAGAAAACAAACGAACGTAGCACACACGCAAGAATGCAGCAGAAGAGCAGGCAGTTAGACATGCGAGTAGGAAAGCAGAAATGCATGCAGGAAAGGACAAAGGCAGGGAGGCAGAGAAGCAGGCAGTAAAGGACAAAGGTACAGAGTAGGCAGAAAAAAGGACTAAGGCAGGGAGGCAGAGAAGCAAGCAGTAAAGAACAAAGGTACAGAGTATACAGGAAAGGATAAAGACAGGGAGGCAGAGAAGCAGGCAGTAAAGGACAAAGGTACAGAGTAGGCAGGACAGGACAAAGGCAGGTAGGCAGAGAAGCACGCAGTAAAGGACAAAGTCACAGAGTAGGCAGGAAAGGACAAAGACAGGGAGGCAGAGAAGCAGGCAGGAAGGACAAAGGCAGGTAGGCAGAGAAGCACGCAGTAAAGGACAAAGTCACAGAGTAGGCAGGAAAGGACAAAGACAGGGAGGCAAAGAAGCAGGCAGTAAAGGTCAAAAGTACAGAGTAGGTAGGAAAGGATAAGGACAGGGAGGCAGAGAAACATGCAGGAAGGACAAAGGCAGGTAGGCAGAGAAGCCGACAGTAAAGGACAAAAGTACAGAGTAGGCAGGAAACGACAAAGGCAGGGAGACAGAGAAGCAGGCAGGCACTCATTCGGTCAGTGCTTTGTAAGGCAGACAAAGATGTGCAGCAGCATCTTGAAGCTTGCACTGGGGAGGCATGAATTATGCGGCTACAGAACAATGTGCCACAGCGGTCGCATCATCCGGGTATCGACACCCCAGCACGATGAATATTTGATACAGGCGTGTTGGAATTGCGGACAGCTATAGCCAAAACAGACAGACAGACAGACAGACAGACAGACAGAGACAGACAGACAGGAAGGCAGACAGACAGACACACAGACAGTCAGGCGACAGACGGATCAACGAAGACAGGGAACCTGAAAGACAGACAGACAGAGACAGACAGACAGACAAGCAGGCAGGTAGACAGACAGACAGGTGGACAGACAGGCAGGCATACGAACAGACAGACAGGCAGACAGACAGAGACAGGCAGACAAACAGACAGGAAGACAGACAGACACAGACAGGCAGGCAGACAGACAGACAGACAGACGGATCAACGAAGACAGGGACCCTGACAGACACACTGACATCCAAGAGACCTTTGAAAATAAAGAAATTGCAGAGCAGATGGTCGGCTGCCAGTGAATTGTAGGGAAAAGAAGAACAAAGAGATGAAGGAAAACAGACGAACGATTGATAGGAAGATGCGACAACGTTGACAAGGATTGCGAAACAATTCCCTCACGCATCCGGTCATTGTAATTGTAATTTAGAACTTCAATCGCGCCGGTGTCTAAGACACAAGGCATCAACCTATGGCGCACCAAAACCCAATCTCAACCAGGTTACCTTAAGAGTTCAGATCTCAACCAAGAGATCATCTCTTCCTGGACTCATTTGATTCGTAGGCTGTTTCCGTGTCCTCTCGGACTCCCTTCTTGGCTTTCGACCGGATCAACTTCTCCTGGATTAGAGTTCTTAGATTAGATTATATTATGTTCTTAGATTGGAAGTTCTAAATTAGATTACATTATGTTCTTCGATTACATTAGAAGTTCTTAGATTAGATCACATTATGTTCTTAGATTAGAAGTTCTTAGATTAGATTACATTATGTTCTTAGATTAGAAGTTCTTAGATTAGATTATATTATGTTCTTAGATTAGATTACATTATGTTCTTAGATTAGAAGTTCCTAGATTAGATTATATTATGTTCTTAGATTAGATTACATTATGTTCTTAGATTAGAAGTTCCTAGATTAGATTATATTATGTTCTTAGATTAGATTACATTATGTTCTTAGATTAGAAGTTCTTAGATTAGATTATATTATGTTCTTAGATTAGATTACATTATGTTCTTAGATTAGAAGTTCCTAGATTAGATTATATTATGTTCTTAGATTAGATTACATTATGTTCTTAGATTAGAAGTTCCTAGATTAGATTATATTATGTTCTTAGATTAGATTACTGTGAACTGAGTTTCGTGTACAGTCTTGCAGTGCGAGATATTAGCGTATATATTTAGTGCGCTTACTTTAGTTTCACGTGTATATGTATATATGATAAATGCATAACGTTTTATTGTACTGTCTTAGTGACACGCGCGGCCGGCCGATCTGGGCAGCGGCGCGCTATATGTATATTATTAGAGTTCGTTTATGCGCACAGAAGACAGGTGTGTCAAGAGGCGCGAAGAATTATGCTGACTAGAGAAGTTTGAATTCGAGTGTGTTCGCTGTAGTAGTGTGGCTGACTAGTTGAGTTGTAATCGAATTGAGTTCTGTCTGTTTGTTTCTTATTAAACTAAAAGATATTAAACTGTGTTGCTGATTAATTCAGGTTATACTTATACGTAGAATTAGTGTTCAAAAGGTGAACGTTAAATAGGCGTTAAGTACGAAGAGAACAAGGATTTAATCAGAAGGATTGTCAACGGAAGGATTGGGTTGACATTATTGGTGGCAGCGGCGGGATAAGAACTCACGGTGGATAATACTCACGGTGGATATAAACTCACAGTGGATTAAAATTCACGTTATCACCTCTTTCGGCGGATAAAAGAATCTACGACGGTGATAAAAGAATTTACAACGGTGTTAGAAGAATCTACGACGGTGTTAGAAGAATCTACGCGTTGTGTGCTGTGTGACGAGTTTACGATATCAACGACGGTGGAACACGAGAAACGGTATAAAAATTTCGTTGTTTTTCACGAACAAATACAAAAGAAATCCCGTTTGTTTATCGATTCACACAACAAGAAAAACTGTGACTTCTTTGAAAAGAGAAATCACCAAAGTAAACAAGTAAGATGGAGAAACTAAGTGCTGAAAGACAAGCAGATATTAAGAAGATGTCTACGGAAAGGCTGAAACAGCGTTTGTTGAAAGCCGGTTTTAAAGAAGAACAATTAGAAGGTATGTCACGTGGTGACATGATGCAGGAACTCGCCGATGTGTGGGTGAAAGAAGAAGTCGAAGAAGAAGGTGCCGTTGGCGGTGCCGTAGAAAAGGCTATTGAAAAACCTCCTGCGCCTATGTCTATGGAGATGTTGATGCAGTGGATGATGATGACTAGGCAAGAAGAGAAAGAAAGAGAGGAGAAACGGAGACAAGAAGAGAAAGAACTAAGACAAGAAGAGAGAGAAAGAGAGGATAAACGTAGACAGGAAGAGAAAGAGCTGAGACAAGAAGCAGAACGTGTAAGGCAAGAGGAATTGCGTTTGCAAAGAGAGAGAGAAGAGAAAGCAGAACAAGTGCGTAAGGCAGAACTTGAATTGCAAAAGAATCAGTTTGAGATTCAGTTAGAACAGTTGAAAAGAGATAGGGAAGATGCTGAAAGAAGAAGATTGGAGCAGATGATTGAAGTTGAAAAAGCTAGAAAAAGTGATGAAGAGGTACGTCAGCAACAGATTGAAGCAAAGAGAATGCGTGAAGAAGAAAAAGAAAAAGCGCGAACGTTAGAGTTAGAACGCGCAGAACAGATAAGACAAGAAGAACTCAAATTTCAGAAAGAAAGTTTGGAAAAGGCAGAGACAGAAAGACAGGAACGTCTGAAACTGGAGAAATCAAAATTGACATTGAAAGAAACGCAAATGAGAGAAGAACGGGAAGCAGAAAGAAGGAAACAGCAAGAAAGTGAAACTTTGGTGTCAAAAATTAAGAAAATAGGTGATGCAATGAAGCATGTATTGCCTCAAATGCCAACTGATATGATGGAGGTGCCATTATATTTTGAAACAGTCGAGAACGCGTTTCGTAGTTTTGCTGTGGAAAAGCCGTTTTGGGTGAAATTATTACTACCATTGATGACGCCGAAAGCTCGAACCGTTCTGAATAGATTGTCATACGATGATCTAGACAATTATGATAGAGTCAAGCAGCACTTATTAAAAGAATTTAAGTTGACTTCGAGAGAATACAGAGCCAGATTTGTGGATGCTAAGAAGACGACAGAAGAGACTTATACGATGTTTACGGCAAGACTGAAGAACTTGCTAAACTATTACGTGAGAAGTCGAAACGTGAACAGAGAGTATGATACGCTCTTTGATTTGCTGGTAGCGGATAAGCTAAAAGAATGTTTACCGCCAGGTCCACTACAGTTTGTATTGTCGAAGGAAGGAACTGACTGTCTCCAAGCTAGTGCAGTGGCAGACTTAGCAGACATTCATGTAAACAATCGAATTGGGTTTGCGATCCCAAATATAAACAGTTATCCTTCTCAACGTTCCGTAAACCAAAGCCAGAGTGGAAAGTGGAAAAGTAATCCAGGAACAGGGAATCAGTTCAAAGGTAAAGAAGTCAAGGCTAATGTCCCTGTACCCAATGAGACCAGAGACGTGACGTTTGGTCGTCAGGGATTTAACAAATCGTCAGCGCCGTTTGCCAAGAGGGAAGGCAACACATCGTTTGTACAGTATAAGAGAAATGAAGGAAATGAACAACGAGGCATGGTTGTGAAGCGTTGTCACAACTGTGGTTCAGACAAACATTTGGTTAAATTTTGTCCAGTTCCAGTGGCAGCAGCTAGTTCTAGCAGAAATCAAGAACACACAAGGGTGAATTTGATTCAAGTGGTTAGTGATACAGGTAATCAAACCACGGGTCAAGAAAACCAAGAGACTGAAGTAAAATCAGTAATGAAATGTGGTATTCAAAAAGAAATTCTATTGGATGCTGAAATTCAGAGAGAAGTCATAGGAAAAGATGACAGTCGAATATTGAAGAAATCGTTCTTGCAATATGTCGAGGTTGAAATTCGTGCAGTAGACAGTAAAGAGCCAGTGAAAGTCAAAGCACTGAGCGACTCGGGTGCAGAGATTCCGGTGATTAGTGAAGAATTACTGGAAGGCATGAAGGTGGAACAAATTGGAAAAGTGAATTTGCAATGTGTGGCAGGAGATGCCATTCCTGCGAAGTTAGTGAAAGTCGATGTTAGACTGTGTGATAGTGACGTGGAAGAAGAGGGATTTCCGCGTAAAATCCAGTGTTCACTTACACCTTATGTCACCTTGATGTGTGCTAGTATTGCAAAGATGGGCAGTACAGAAAGATTCTTGTTGCATCCAGAGATAATTGCCGAATTAAAAGCCGTACCACAGATGAAAATTAAAACGATACAAGGAGATGTGAGTGTACAAGCAAATGTAATGACGAGAGCGCAGAGTCGGAAACAGGAAATGGTAGATGTTGATGAGAAGAGTGAAACTGAAAGTTCCAGTGATGAGGAAAACGAAAGTAATGAGCAACGAAGCTTATCGCGAGATGGTGTAACATCAGAGATAAACGAGCAAGAGATGGCTGCATGCGAGAATGGCACATTAAATGAAACTGAAGAAGACAATGAATGTGATGTGGGGATAGGAGACTTGTATAGAGATGAAGAGATGGACGAAGAACAAAAGGTGCAGATTGCCGATTCGAAGAAGTTCGAAGAGCAACAGAGAAAGGATGAATCGTTGAAGCCATGGTGGAAGTTAGCACAAGAGAAAGAATCTGAATTCTGTGTGATCAACGGTTTATTGCATAAGAAATATCAGATATTAGACCAGACGATATATCAGCTAGTGTTACCAAAAGAGAGACGAATTAAAGTGATGGAGTTGGCACATGAGTCGGTATTTGGAGGACATCTAGGAGAAGAGAAAACAAGAGAACGAATAAAATTATCTTTTGTATGGCCAAAGATGAGAAGAGACATTGTGAAATTTTGTAAGTCTTGCGAGAAATGTCAACTAAAGGCAAGGAGTCTGGTGATGGATAGAGTGCCTATCACTCCAGTCTCAAGAGAAGAGGTCGCCTTCAGGAGAATGACAATGGACCTAATAGACAACCCGAGGAAATGGCACAAGAAAATTCCTTTTCACGAAAAGCATTTGAAAGAACTCAAAGAAACTACGGAGAAAGCATTATTGTTTGCAGAATCTTACTCTCAAGAAAAGCAGTTACAATACCCAAATCAGTATAACAAGAGAGCAAAGCACAAAGAATTTGAAGCTGGTGAGAAAGTCATTGTTTTGTATCCAACGTCAACAAACAAACTTATTTCTCGATGGCATGGTCCATGTACGATCATACATCGAAGATCAAAGTACTCTTATTTAGTCGATATGGGTGAAAATGGTCGAAAAATAATTCACGCCAACAAGATCAGAAAATATGTTACTCGAGCATTAAGTTGTGGTCTAATCGTTGAAGAAGATGAAGATTTTGGTTCAGTGGTTGAATTACCAATGAGGAATGAGGTTCAAGATGACAAGAATTCACTTAACCTCGATCCTGAACAAATTAGCCATTTGACAGTAACTCAGCAAGAACAGTTGTTGAAAGTCTTGAACAAATACTGTGACAGATTTTCAGAAAAACCCGGATTATGTACATTGGTTGAACATGAAATTGAACTAAAACCAGGATTTCATGAAAAGGAATTTGCAGCATATCGAATTCCTTTGATTTATCGAGCAGAAGTGGAACGTCAGATCAAAGAAATGTTAAAAACAAACATTATTAAACCATCATCGAGCAGAATGGCAAGCCCTTTGGTTATTGTTAAAAAGAAAGACGGATCTTTAAGACTTGCCTGTGACTACAGATACATTAACTCATTCACAGTGGATTGTAAATATCCGATGCCGATTGTCAGAGACGTTTTGAACAAAGTTGGAAAGTCTAATGTAATTTCTATTTTGGACTGTCGAAGTGCTTATTGGACTTGTCCTGTAAAACAATCTGATCAATGGAAGACAGCTTTTGTAACACATAATGGACTGTATGAATTTACTCGTGTTCCTTTTGGAATGATAAATTCAGGCCGAACTTTTGTTAAGGCGATAAATTTAGTTTTACAGCCTATAAGTGACTTTGCAGAACCGTATGTTGATGACATTGCTGTGCATTCTGACAGTTGGAAAGTTCACTTGCAGCATCTAGATGCATTTTTGATGCAAATGAGATTGCATAACGTTACTTTGAATTTGAAAAAATGCATATTTGGTAAGAGTGAGGTAAGGTTTATCGGTCATGTGGTTGGGTCTGGTAAGATAAAGATGAATCCAGACAGAATTGAAAGTTTGACTAATTTGAAGATCCCAGAAACTAAGAAGCAAGTTAAGCAACTGCTTGGATTTTTTAATTATTACAGACAGTTTATTAAGGACTTTGCACAGATTGCGAAACCTTTATCTGATTTAACTAGTAAACGTGTTTCTGATAAGATTGATTGGACTGTTGAACATCAGCAAGCATTTGATTTACTTAAAGAGGCTGTGCGATCCAAAGTAGTGTTATATGTTTTTGAAGTGGGAAAACCATTCAATTTGTACTGCGATAGTAGTGACTTTGCAGTCGGTGCTGTTTTAACACAGATGGACGACAAGGGAATAGAACGCCCTGTGTCATTTATCAGTCAGAAATTAACTGATACCCAGAAGAGATGGGCTACTGTGGAAAAGGAAGCCTATGCTATTGTTTGGGCTCTAAACAAGTTAAAAGAAATTATAATTGGATCGAAAATTTTCATTTTTACTGATCACAATCCTCTTACGTACTTGACTGAGTCAATGTCTAAGTCTGCTAAACTTGTGCGTTGGGCGTTAGCCTTACAAACTTTTGATGTTGAGGTGAAGTACAAGAAGGGCAGATTGAATATTATTGCTGATTGTTTGTCAAGGTTATAAGTAATCGTAAGACTGTTCATTAATTAGTTAGATATATATATATATATGTTTCATGTATTTTGGTAATTTCGCAAATTTTGAAATTTAATTTGCTCAATTCCAGAAAAAGGAAGGAGGTAATGTGAACTGAGTTTCGTGTACAGTCTTGCAGTGCGAGATATTAGCGTATATATTTAGTGCGCTTACTTTAGTTTCACGTGTATATGTATATATGATAAATGCATAACGTTTTATTGTACTGTCTTAGTGACACGCGCGGCCGGCCGATCTGGGCAGCGGCGCGCTATATGTATATTATTAGAGTTCGTTTATGCGCACAGAAGACAGGTGTGTCAAGAGGCGCGAAGAATTATGCTGACTAGAGAAGTTTGAATTCGATGGTGTTCGCTGTAGTAGTGTGGCTGACTAGTTGAGTTGTAATCGAATTGAGTTCTGTCTGTTTGTTTCTTATTAAACTAAAAGATATTAAACTGTGTTGCTGATTAATTCAGGTTATACTTATACGTAGAATTAGTGTTCAAAAGGTGAACGTTAAATAGGCGTTAAGTACGAAGAGAACAAGGATTTAATCAGAAGGATTGTCAACGGAAGGATTGGGTTGACAATTACATTATGTTCTTAGATTAGATTACATTATGTTCTTAGATTAGAAGTTCCTAGATTAGATTATATTATGTTCTTAGATTAGAAGTTCTTAGATTAGATTACATTATGTTCTTAGATTAGAAGTTCTTAGATTAGATTATATTATGTTCCTAGATTAGATTACATTATGTTCTTAGATTAGATTACATTATGTTCTTAGATTAGAAGTTCCTAGATTAGATTACATTCTTATATTAGAAGTTCTAAGACTAGGTTACATTATGTTCTTCCATTACATTAGAAGTTCTTAGATTAGATTACATTATATTCTTTGATTAGAAGTTCTTAGACTCACTTTATGTAGACGAATGCAAAAGGAGCAAAACTCGCCACAATTGTTCTTCCCATTACTGTTATTCTTTTTATATTTATGACAGAGTATAAATCAATGGCGCTGAGAACGTGTAGTTATAGATTTGCTACAGGTCCCTACCGCCTGAGGAGAGGCTTGCACCAGCCCACTCCGCGTTACAAGGCGAGGGATCATACCAAGCGTCTTACACAACAAAGATTATAACTATAGAATGTTAAAATAATAGCATAAGTGTTCTACCATATGGTGTTATATGGCGCACATCGATGTTCTGAGACATGGTGCTATATGATGCACATCGATGTTCTAAGATACGGTGTTATATGGTGCATATCGATGTTCTAACACGTGGTGTTATATGGTGCACATCGATGTTCTAAGACATGGTGTTATATGGTGCACATCGATGTTCTAAGACATGGTGTTATATGGTGCACATCGATGTTCTAAGACACGGTGTTATATGGTGCACATCAATGTTTTAAGTATATAGGACTGTATCGAATAGGTGATTATCACGGTCCAATTATTCGTATTCTGTCGATTATAAGAACAATATATTAATATTAAAACATTATTTAGGTTTGAGTGTTTGACTTACGACTTACGACTGTTACGAGTAACGAGTTACGATAGAGTTCAGACTGTTGAGCGCTGACAACTTTTCAATTTTACAACTAATAACAGATTTACGAAAAAAATTTACAGTTTGAAATTATTTAACGTCAACGATTTCGTCAAGAAAAAATTAGAATTTGTATAGCGCTACGTTTCAATGAATAACTCCTTAATTCCGTAATTCCGCATTTCAATAAATAACTCTAAATAACTCCGTAATTACGAGGCCCTTAATCAAGTGAGGCCTGGGGCCAAATGGCCCCGGTGCACCCCCGTACTTGACCCTGATTGGACCAACTATTCGGCCAAATACGAATACGAATAGTGTACAAAATAGGTCTACCGACAACATTCAAAATTTCAAATGTAAGCAAACGTTTCAGTTCAGTAAATTTAAGACAGAAACTAAAAGTAAACAGTCACTGTACACAAAGAATGAGACTACTGACTGCGATACCGCGGTCCAGGCAGTAGGCAACGCCTGGCTGCAACCACAGCATATATTATGTTAATGAGAGAGTTACTTCAGTCCACTCGCTATAGCAGCCGCTTTTGCAGAAACAGATAGGGCTTATAACGTGACCACTATTCGTATTCAGTCCGACAGCTACTATTCGGCCGAATACCGAATAGCTATTTGGCCAACTATACGAATACGAATACGAATACGAAGCGAATATTCGGCACAGCCCTAGTTTTAAGACCTGGTGTTATGGTGCACATCGATGTTCGAACACATGGTGTTAAATGGTGCACGTCGATGTTCTGAGACATGGTGTTAAATGGTGCACGTCGATGTTCTAGCACATGGTGTTATATGGTGCACATCGATGTTCTAGCACATGGTGTTATATGGTGCACATCGATGTTCTAACAAATGGTGTTAAATGGTGCACGTCGATGTTCTAGCACATGGTGTTAAATGGTGCACATCGATGTTCTAGCACATGGTGTTATATGGTGCACATCGATGTTCTAACAAATGGTGTTAAATGGTGCACGTCGATGTTCTAGCACATGGTGTTATATGGTGCACATCGATGTTCTAGCACATGGTGTTATATGGTGCACATCGATGTTCTAACAAATGGTGTTAAATGGTGCACGTCGATGTTCTAGCACATGGTGTTAAATGGTGCACATCGATGTTCTAGCACATGGTGTTAAATGGTGCACATCGATGTTCTAGCACATGGTGTTGTATCGTACAGATCAATTTTGTACACATGGTGTCACGTAGTGCACTTCTCTCGTCGAAGACTCGGTTCAACCAGCAGATGGCAACAACCCTACAAAACAGGATTAAATCTCAGAAATCCTTGCACGCAGTTTGCGAGTCCCATCGGGAAAGGATTACTCCTCTTCCGAATCCAACGATGCACATGTTACAGTCCCAGCAGCCGCAATCCCTGAAGAAATCACCGCATATGGCAGACGTACAGATGCGTCATTGGTGCTGAGACCAGATACTGTACATGTATTGTACACATTTTTATGGTGACCGTGTGGCCTCTACCATGCTCATTTTTCAACGAATTTGTCGGCTGAGATTCATCACCACCGCTGCCATGTAGAATAAATGCTAGGTTATTTAAGGTCCTTGTGTACGGAACGTGCTAGTGTGAGATTAAAATCTCTTAAATAGGCCATGCATCTCTGGGAGGCGAAACGGGACTCTCATGCAGAGGTGTATGAAACGACGAAACGTACGCTGCAACCGACGCAGCTATGCGTATCTGTTGGTAAGATGTCTCGTATTCGTGAACTCCAGATTTCTAAAATGCTACTGCGTCGAGTCGAAAGGATTGTTCAGAGTT
>OY744610.1:51965334-52072834 GCA_963556255.1 Allolobophora icterica
TGTGGACGTCATAATTAGAAATTTATTTTGCGTACGTACACTTTTGTCCCCCCCCATCCCCCCCGTTCGCACCCGTACGCAAAATCGCCAAAATCCGACCCCCGACCCCCTCAGTGCGTACGTAATATGTGGACGGCCCCAAACTGGACTTGTCCAACGCTTTTAATAGTTTACATCGAGACGCCATGTTTGCAGCATTAGACGATGTGGTTCCTGATCTGAGCCATGGTTACAGCGAGGGGCCCACATGGCCTTTCCTGCCCATCTGGATTTGGCCGAAGAACTTGGAGAATCTCTAGACATGGCTCCATTAACGACCAAAATTATGCCGAAGCTTGACGAAAGCCGGCTTTCCATCAGCTTTCCGCTCAGTAAAAGTGATATAACTTTGGTTCTGTTTGAAATATTTTGGTGAAATTTGGCTGTCATACGTAAATATGAATTACCTTTCAGCCAGTACAATTTGATATAAGAATTCTTACTTTTGGCCGAAATATTAACAAAAACGTCTACGGGGTTACTTTTTTGGCCCACCCTGTATATAACGTGTTGTGATATATTTCATGTCCAAGATGCGGCAGATGCCACTAGCACCTTTATCTAATCTTGGTGTGGTCATCGACGCCATCATAACCTCATCTTCATCCATCAGCCAAAATGTGAAATTCATCCATCAGGTACTTACCTCATACATTCAGATGCCTCAGCTGTGGAAGCGATGTTGTTTCTGCTCCCTTTCTTGATCCAAGACGTTACGTAATCGTTTGGTTTAAATTAGGACCTTGGTGGGCCAACGCATTTGATAAACACCAGTCGTGGCAAGTGTTCCATGTTCAAACTGTTTCGGATGGGAGTTAAGATGTCGTTCATAATACTGAACGATCTCTCGCACTCTGCTGTTGATGTTCACCTTTCATTCTTGTAGGCCTAACGGCTAACTAAGTCTTACGACGATTGTTTATTCGTATTTTACATACAACCAACTCTGGAAATGATGTCATTTATTGCGCGCGCGCGCGCGCGAATGCTTCGCTTCACGATAGTAAGTATGGAGGTTATGGAGGTGGATTCAGAAAATTGGCTAGCACGAAAATGGATCGGTACACCGCTATTACTAAGCGCCGTTTGACTTGGCATACCGTCGACACCGATACGTTTTTGGGCCATACCGGTATGGATTTTTCGCCTGGAGAAGTTCCGGTAGGGGGCCTATGCTTTCGGCCGGCCAGGAGAGGTGCCGGTATGACATAGGCCTACCGTTTCATACCGTCCCACTTCGAACACTGCTAATATTATCAGTGATGGGCACTAAACTTTTTTTAAAGTTAAACTAAAACTATTTTCCAACTAAAAAATATATAGTTTAACTAAAATTGGCAACTAATTTTGAAAAGTAGTTAACTAAACTAAAAAAAGTAATTAAACTTTTTCCAACTTTTCACGACAGACATTTTCACAATAACAGAGGCTAAGCACAGTATAAATAATACACAGTACGTCGACTCCCGGCCGATGCAACAGTCAGAATGTGTGACCGACCGCCATTTTGAACACGAGCTCTTACACGTCGATACACCGGAACCCATCACATCAAATATTGTTAAATGTTACAACAACATCGAGGACTTCATTAGAATTAACAATATTATTTTTAACGTTAATTTCAGCTTAAATCTATAATTCAGGAGCTCGGATTAAAAATGGCGTCACCCCAAAAACTAGTCAACACTAACCTTAGCAATGCGAGTCGACGTACTGTGTAATTATTTATACTGTGGGTTTAAATAAGTAAACTCTAATAATGCAGATCGTCAATGACAATTTCACCTTCAAACTATGCAATGTGTACTGTTCTAGCATACAGTTGCAGGCATACTGTAAGTAGTGTATGAATTTGAAAACATAGGCTGTTAATGCTAAACCATGCAGTGTTAACCAAGAAGTTTTGCGTTGAGCTGTTGACAGTGTTCAATGTTCATTAGGCCTACAGAAAATAGTTGCCTAGGCCTATTGCTGATTTTTTAGTTAAACGTTTTAATTAGCAACTAATTTTTTAAGTTAAACTATGGTTTCAACTAAACTAATTTTTTAAAGTTAAACTTCATCCTTAATTAAATTTTTTTAGTTTAACTAAAAGTTAGCAACTTTTTAGTTAACTATTGCCCATCACTGAATATTATATATTTTTACTAAATAGGCCCTATTACATGTCAATAAAATGCTCACGATTCAGTTTTTTAAGGACATAGAAAATTTACACCGTTAATTGGGTTAACTGATGAGACTCTCATCCATTATACAGTGCTTTTTTCAGCCGGAACGCGCCGGAACGGCGTTCCGGCACCTTTTTCAGCTACTAAAAATATTTTATTTATTTTAATAATAAAAACAATAATTTAGTTATTTTATATTAATTTCAGTGTTTTGAAATGTTTTCAGTGTTTATTGAGACCCCTCGCAACCCCCCAACCCCCATCCAGTTTTTCTCGGGATTTTAGCTCGCCCATAATTATCCCGTTCCGGAACCTATTCTTCCGTTCCGGAACCTTTTCTCCCAGAAAAAAGCACTGCCATTATACACTCAAGGACAGAAAGCGGTTCGGTGAGGTCGTTGGGTTCGGTCAGAGCTTTCATTTATTATTGAAGGCTCTGGGTTCGGTAAGTTACGTGCTGCCATCTAGAGAATACAAAATCGCTTTCTCTCCACGAGTCCGGTGGCGGCGCTATACGTTTTATACCAGGGCGAGCCAGGGCAAATGCCCTGTTAAAAAGCTTTTGCCCTGGTCGTTGCCCTGCCAGAATTTTTGCCCTGCCCAGAATTTGGTTGGGGCATAAATCGCCCTCTGCGCTGGTTAGCCTACATGTACGACGGCCCTGGCTGTGCCCTGGACAAAGGCACATAAGAAAGACTGCATTGGCGGCATCAGAGGGAGAGCAATAAGTGTAAAGCGTGTACATCATCAGCATATAGCTGGTTAGACAGAGATCAGAAGTAAGATGGCAAAGATCCGAGGTGAAAATAATATATGAGGGGACCCAATACGGAACCCTGACGAAGGCCAATCCGGACTGGAACCCAAGGGGACCTGGTGGAACTATAAATAACGGAAGATGAGCGGTTGTGTAGATAGGATGCCAGCCATTCTAGGGGCTTTCCAGAAAAGTCAAAAGATGTGGAAAGATGGAGGAGGAGAAGGATGTCATGATTGACCGAGTCAAAGGCTGCTGTGACGTCAAAGAGTGTGAGCAGAGAGACTTGGGAGCAGTCAATGGCGCCATAGAAGCCGGAGGAGGAGGGTTTCAGTGGAGTGACCCTTACGGAAGCCAGATTGATGCACCGGAAGTAGGTTATTTCCATCAAGGTAAGCGAACAGTTGCTGAGCATTCAACTTCTCAATAATTTTAGAAAGAAATGATACATTAGCTATTGGCCTAAAGTTTGCTGGATCTGACGAGTCGAGTCCAGCTCTCTTGAGGATCGGCGTGACAAGCGATCTCTTCTGCTAGACCGGAAGATCGGCGTCACGGAGCGAAGAATTGCACAGGAGGGTGTCGAAGGGAAGAACGTCGATGCTTTTGGTTAAGCCTAGATGTAGCACTGCTATGGGCTCTCGTGCTTTTTGTGTTGCAGCCCACAAGGAATGGAATCGATTACCAATTTGTTTATCCATTGCTCAACCTCTTCTTCTTTCAAAAAATGCCTCAAAACTCACTATTTCTCATTGGCCTTCAATCATCTGGATATCTAATTGTTCTTCAACTGGCTAACTGCACCTCAGATTCGCACTTCTGTGTGACTTTGCTCGCGTTAAAAATATTCATAATAATAACCTGTTGCTTTTTTTATTGTAATGCAGTTACTTTCTTATAAAAGGAAATGGACTGGCCACATACTGATAGGGATTCCCTACTGAGAACTATCATGGATGGAAAGAGAAAAAGACAGATGCTGCTGGACTGGGTGTTGGTTGATGGTTACAGTAAAAGCCCAGCACTGAGGAGTGGTGCCATTAGAAGTTCAACCTGCCAAAGGGCAGAGAACTTGAAGAAGTTATTTTCTTATCAGGGTTACTTGTACCTCTTCATAATTCACTCATTGCCACATTGATTGGTGTACCAAAGAACACTTATGAAGATATTGAAACTACCAAAACTTTTGCTCAAGTGATGGAAAACTCAACAAGGAATCTTATACAGAACAGAATCTCAGAAGACATTTTCAATTTAATATTTCTGTTAACCTAGTCGTGCACACCTAACTTTTGCAAGCTATTTAATGTCGTGCATGAATCACACATGCTCGCTACTACATATATGCAAGGTCTTCGACAAAGTTATGGCAAAACGGTCTTGGTCAACAGTTGAACAAACTGAATGCCCTCAGCTATGGCATTCACTGAACGTGAATAACAGGAAATCAAAATCATCTAACTTCAGAGCAAAGTCCAAATCTACTCAGACTAATTAAAGAGTCACATCTAAGCAATTGATGCCACTCACTACTAATTTGTCTTAATTCTATAGCCTTTTTTTATATATTCTGCCATAAGGGCCATCCACATATTACGTACGCACTTAGGGGGGAGGGGGGTCGGATTTTGGCGATTTTGCGTACGGGTGCGAACGGGGGGGGAAGGGGGGTAACAAAATGTGTACGTACCCAAAATAAATTTCTAATTATGACGTCCACATTAGCCTGTTTATAACTCTGTATTATCCTATAGTCGTCCCATGGCATTTTATTACATTATATAAAAGCCATGTGCAGTTATTCTGTGCTGTGAAGACACCTATAATTTGTCTATATTGGCCCTTCAATAATCTGGCCTAAAGTGCAGACAGGCTGCCTGGAGACACTTTCTGCAGCTGGTCATCGGGGGGGGGGGGGGTTGCGTCAAACGTACGTACTCAGGGGGGGGTGGAAGAAAGTACGCTTGCGAACAGGGGGGGAGGGGGTCCAATTTTCCCGGATTTTTGTGTACGTAATATATGGATGGCCCCTAACAAGATGAAAAGAACCTTCAGAAACTCAAAATGTCCACAACTGCACTGGTACTGTCAGACTTTATTTATGATCATTAATGTGCTTCAATAATGTTTCTGCATCTTCTTCTGTCTTGACACGCAGCAGCATGACGATAGGTGTCTTGTCATCAGGCTTATCCTCGTCTAGTGGTGGATTGGGTACACATACCATTTTCACATTGGAGCCTTGACGATTGGTTCGTATGTTCTTGTTCAGAATAATGTTCAAGAGAATCTTCCCTGAAACATACATTAAGCAGAGAAGAGGCATTTTAACATTGAACAACTTTGTTAGAGAATCAACATTTTAACATTATATAGCTAGTACAAAGACTCAGCCCACACTACAAAGCAAATCAGACATTAACATTTATAACTAACACTGTGCCAGTGTGTATGAATAACAAGCTGTAGAACTACATACTTGAGGAAGGAAGGAATTCTTTAAGTATTTTACAACACATGCACAAACACACGTAAACAAAATAAAAAAGCATTAAAAATATCGAGCCATCTGGTCATGTAGGAAATTTAATGTAGAAAACTAGCAAGGAAGTTGAGCATCAGAGTCAACTGCATCACGTGTGTCTTTTGTATTCTGAAACTAATGTGCTTGCAGGATCACATTGGGTAATAAACCCAAACAGCACATGTTAAAATACAGGCTAGTATCACACAAAGCATTTACCAATACAGTTGCCTAACAAAAGACTTATTCACAGTCAATAACACAGTTTGTAGTAGTATCTAGAAACTTACCTAATGCAGTACCAATTAAAGTACCTCACAAGAGTATGGCTTACACTAACAAACTGGTGTTAAGAGTTCCTGAAGAGCAAGCGTTCATCAGGAAGCAGACCCTTAGCCAGAAATACAGAGTTACCTGTCCAAAAGCATTCGAAATCGTGACTGCCCCACGCCGTGAATGTACAAAGTCGCGACTGCCTTAAGTCCCACCGCCGTACGAGTCGCACTGCAGTGCCCCTATGCTGTTTACAGAGCCTAATATCCACCTCTGCTTCTTAAAAACTGTCATCTGAATGCTGGCAGTGGCTCTAGAGAAGAAACTGATTGGTGCTGGAGGAGAATCTTGCACAATTTATGCCCGTCCAAAATAATTTTGACGGGTGGATGGGTGGCTGGCCAAGGGCCTGTCAGGAAGCAAACACTGAACAGATAATTAAAGAGTCACATCTAAGCAATTGATGCCACTCACCGCTTGTTTCAGCTCTCACTAGCAGCTGCGTTTTTTCACCACAAGGCTTCAGGTATAGATTTCCAATCCCTCGGTCCTTATAGTCCTCACCGATTTTGTAATACATTTTACACCTACAAAAAACCCAAATCCTTGTAGAGAAAGGGCAGCATAAAACTGCAGATCATGAACAGGTAAAGTTAAAGTTATGCCCATCCATGGCATCCACGGCCAAAACAGTATTGTATGTGCTTGCCCCATATTACTAAAATAATAGAATGTACACAGCAATTGTTCAATAACTAAGTACTTGATCCAATAAAATATATGTACATTCTGTGAGCCCTCTCAAGGTGCTATCACCTGGCTTAAACAAAACAAAGATAAAAAATAATGGTTCTTAGCCACTGACATACTACACACAGACAGGACGAAGCACAAGTTTACGGCACAGGTAACTAAGCAACCTGCTACAATGACTAGCTGAGCTATGCAAAGCATGGGACTGGGTATGATCAGGTCACCTAGTTGTGCAGGGCAGAAAGTTTCAACCAGGTAAAGATGCCACTGAAAGCAGAATTCCAGACATAAGATGAACTGCAACTAGTGAGGCAGTTGTATATAAGCACTAGATTCCGAAGCTCTGGAATCTCACCAATCTAATGCATGTGCCACACAGCCCCAGTTTTAGAAGAATAGGTAATTGGCATGATTTCATAGCTTTCAGACTGCTTTTCCTAGATAGTGACTGATTGATCTGATACAATTCAACTGGAATGATTTCCTGGACCTTGATTCATATACAACAACATCGAGGCAAATCTTGTAAACTATTAGAGTGGTGCACTTTTTGACAGGATTAGAGTTTAAAACAAACTAAACAGTTAACAATGAGTGTTGTAACAGAAATGATACATGTAAAACAGCCAATAATTTCTAAAGTCATCTCATCTACCCCATCAGTACAGTTTAAAGTGTATTGAGACTTAATTTCAGGGTTTCAAATCACGTAAGGATTTCAGGGTTTGGGGCCATCCATATAGTACGTACGCAAAATCCTGGAAAATTGAATCCCCCTATACGCAGACATACTTTTTCCACCCACCCCCCACCTGCGTACGTACGCTTGATGCATCCCCCACTAAGACCAGCTGCAGAATGTGTCAGTACAACAGGTCCAGCCAGCGACTGTCTGCACCTTAGGCCAGATTAAAGGATGAGTAATCCATGGATTCACTTCCTGAGCTGCGCGACAGTTTAATAATAGGGTTCAGAGTCAAGGACCCTAAGGTGGCATATAAGTGACACCTCTCCCACAGTCCTACTTCCCCTGGTAGTACCTGATAGCTGAAAAGACTGAACTCTGGCTCACTTGAAGGCCAATCAATCTGAAGGCCAATATAGACAAATTATAGGTTTTGCCCCGTTTCCTATGCGTACGTACATTATCAGTAGACCCCCATACACAAGCATATGCAAACACAAGCATTTGAGTTATCCCCCTCCATGCGTATTGCGTAAGTAATATATGGATGGTCCCTTTTCCAAATCACAATATATAGAAGCCCATTTCACATAAGTGAACACTGGTATAATGAGTATACTGACAACAATGTCAGTGGGAAGATTGGCTGGCCACGTTCTCCCATATGCCATAGCTAACATTTTGTATATGTGGCTGCCTCAAGGTTAGTAGAGTATTTTATTTTACTTTATGTCACCATTAAAAATTTAATGTATCACCATGGCATCCTACATAATCACTTTGGAACATACATGTTGCATTTTCTCATGAGCACTTACCGTACAGTGTAAAATGCATCATCTTCTTGGACATAAACCACATTGGCTTTTGGTGGAACATAATTATCATTCTTGCCTGTAGAATAGAACAATTCTAAACTTTTAGCACAAACATATATAAAGCTTCATCTATAAACGACACAAGTAATTTTCCGAATTGGATCCTGTCTCTCCTTTCCTGCATTTGGCATTACCAACCTCTTCATGCTTTGCAGACATCTGTATTCCAGAGCTAAGTGTCCTACACAGTTGGGTACTTTTATACTAGCTGTGAGTCCAGGAAGGGACTCAATAGATTATCATAATAATTATGTATTTATCTATCCAGCCCAAGTTTTCCAAACCCAGATGAGACAGAACCAGTCTCCCTTCAATATATATGCATCAAGCTATTTGAATCTCCACAGCGAAGCACACACAATACAAGACATTGTACAACTGCCAGATCTTGGCAGCTCCCAGCAAAGTCCACAAATATGGGTCTGATTGCACCGAGGTTAGTCGAGATATTCTGCACATACTCGTAACCCTCCATCTGGTCTATGAACATACATACAGGTGCCACTAGCAACTGGGAAATCATGAATTTGGAGATATAATAGCAAGCCAGGATCATTGAGTGCCATCCATCGTCCACTAGAGAGCCATGCTACAAAAGAGTAGCCCAACCGCTGAAAAGGCATGAAGCTGCACTGTCAAGATGTGCAAAGAAGAAGTTCACTGTGGATTGTGGAGCTAAGGTTTCTGTGGTGACTCGTGAGCCAAACTCCACACAGGGCAAAAGACTCCGTTAAGTCTTCTTCTAGTTCTCTGCCTCAGGCAGGTTCAAATGTCTGACATCGCTAATCCTCTCGATGTTGAGCCTCTTTTAAAGTCTATTCTATCCCTCTTTCATCATCCAATCCAGCATCATCTGTCTTGGTCTTCCCCTGCTATAGCAAACATTCTGACAGAGCCGTCCTGACGAACAGTCAGTTAATGCGCTATTCTAATAGTCCCAACTCCCAACATTACAGTATCACTGAAGCTGTATTGTACTCACTGACGTATCTCAGTGACCTCGATTCATGACAAAGACACTGCTTCACAATTGCCAGTTTGGTTGCTGCTATTATTAGTTAATTTCCAAAAGCTCTGCATTATTTAAACATTCAAAAAATTTCTTCTCAATGACCTTCTTCTGTTCTATGGAGAAAAGTTGAAGTTCTTACCTCCTGCTGATGTTGAAGCCACAGCTGGTGTACTTGCAGATGTTGCTTCTTTGGATCGTTGAGCACCAAAGTTGAAGCCAGATATAGGATTGGCTTCTTTTGATGCTTGAACAGAGGCTGGTTCTGTTGATGGTGGAGCACCAAAGAAAAAGCCAGATGTTTTAGTCGCTTCTTTTGATGGCTGACCAAAACTGAAGCCTGATATATGAGAATTAGCATCTTTTGCTGCTAGAGAAGTAGCTAGTTCTTTTGAAGGTTGAGTACCAAAGCTGAAGCCCGATACAGGAGCATTGGCATCTTTTGTCTGAGAATTGCTGACTGCAGAAGATAATACTGTTGAGCTGGTACCAACTGAAGATGATGCAAATGAGAATCCAGCAGCAGCAGTAGATGCAACAGGTGTTTTACCTAATAACATCCCAATAGCTAGAGAAGGTAAATGATTTTTTACACAAAATCAAAAGCTCTGTAATATTAACATGTTTATGTAGTGCCATAACAAAGCCAACATCAAAGAAACATACATACTGTTTGAAACAGTCTTCCCAAATGTCAAACTTTCACCTTCACTTGAAACTTTCAATTTGGGCTTAATACATTTCTTTTCAGTACTTTCTTTGACAGTGAAATACCTTAATTTAAGTTTGCACCACCCACATCAACCACTGCTATGACGACTGATGTTACAACAACAAAATAAACAAATTTTTTGCTCAAAGTTCTTTAATATTAACATGTTTATGAAGCACCATAACAAAGCCAACATCAAAGAAACACATGCTGCACATAAATTAAGATACTTAACTGTCAAAGAAAGTACTGAAAAACAAATGTCATAAGACAGAATTTGAAAATGTCACATGAAAGTCAAAGTTTGACATTTGGGAAGACTATTCCATGCAGCAAATCCATCAGTGACAAAAGTATTAATTCAAAATTGACTAAAAAATGACCTTGTTAACATCTTACTTCTGTTAGCCCTTTGCCAGAGGAATAGTTCCAAGTAGCAAGATGTTTCAAGTGCAGAGCCAAACCATCCAGAATGTGCATTATGTAACACATGCTATTTATTGTAGAATTTTATATACTAAGTTTACAATAGAATATGTGTTATATCTCTTTCTCTTTGTGCTGTCGGCTCTAGGAGCCCTAGCGATCGTCATGCCACACAGTCTCCGTTGCCGTCTTGCTACTTCTCCCAGTAGCCCTTGAGTCGCGCTTTGGCCTGGGAGTCCCACCTCAGCGCTCCGGCCTGGGAGTCCCTCCATCCGCGACCATCGGCGTGGTTTGGTGTGTGGCATGACGATTTTCTTGGCATGATTAACAGGGGTGGTTTGCCATTGCCTTCCCCTGGTTTTGCCTGCCGTGCCCGTTCGTTCCCCTTCCTAGGAAGGGTACCAACGGTCCGCACCACGAGAAGGTGGGCACGGAGGACTTTGGTTCACCAGCCCAGGTCGGATCCGAGTCTACGCTCATCAGAGTCGTCGGTCAGGTCGCCTCCCTGCTTTACTCTGTAACAGAGTGACTGGTGAACCTTTGCGGACCTGACCGACGACTCTGATGATATCACTGCTTATATCCCGTTTCTATTTTACTAACATGGGGCAAATGGCCATCTTTACATGGTCCGTCAACTGATCAACTCTCCCTTGTTTGCTCCATTGACCATCTTGTCTCTGACCTTCACTACTGGATGTCGACTAACCGTCTCTGCCTAAACACTGCTAAGACTCAATTGATCTGGTTTGGGACTAGACAGCAGCTTGCTAAACTCAACTTTCCATTAGTGACTGAGAAATTTCTTGCTTACACATACTCTTCCACCGTTCACGACTTGGGTGTCACACTTGACTCCTCCCTCACATTCACAGAGCATAATTATCTCCAACATGACTCGCTCCTGCTTCTTTCAACTGAGGGCCATCAGACGCTCGGTCTCACCTTCTGTCTTTACCACCATAGTTTATGCATTTGTCTGGTCACGCTCGGACTACTGCAACTCGCTCCTCATGGGTCTCCCCAAGCAGTGTCTCTCCCCCTTCAATCTGTTCTAAATGCTTCTGCTAGGCTCATCGCTCGACTCTCCCGGTTTACTAATATCTCTACTTACATGCTTGATGTCCTTCGCTGGGTCCCTATTGCTGCGCGCATCTGATATAAGATCCTCTTCCTTGTCTCTAAATCTCAGCAGCCTACTGCCCCGAAATATCTCTCGAACTGTCTGCTAAAACCGCTATCTGCATCTTCTTCTTGCTCATTGCGCTCTGTAAATCGGCTTTGTTCACATGGCTAAAAATGCCATGGCCCAGCACCGGGCGTTTGCTGTAATGGGTCCCACGATCTGGAATGACCTTCCCCCTCTGCTCAGGGTCAAACTAATGACTGGCTTTTCCTCGTCAGTCTCGCGTTCCCTAAAGGCATTTTTGTTTCCCGGGGCTTCTGTGCTGAGAGCGCCTCTGAATAGTTATTCTGCGAGAGGTGCTTTATAAATTTCTAGATACAATACAATACAATCCACCAGAAACTCGTTATAACAGTCTTTTGGAAGCTCTATCAAGACTGACCTCATGAGGTCATGTGTTTTCTATACATTAATTCACTTTGGGATCCACATCCTGACTGCACTGTATCAGAATTCATTCTATAATGAAGTGTGTTTGTTATAGAGTTTCTGGTGGACAAGATGTTGGTAAGTTTTTAAGTTGTTGGCAAAGTTTTCAGTATTATGGTCAACTCAGAGCTGCAACTCAGACAATCCATAAACAATGCGCAGTCTTTCCATTAAGAAATTAATATGTTCTTCATGAGGCAGCATGAAGTTTATCACAGACCCTACAAGCAAACATCACATAAATATGTTTCACCAAAACGTGCAAATTCCATGACAAACTTTTTTGTGATTAATCAGCAAATGCATAATATGAAGTGAAACTCACCAAACACTTTGTTGGAAGACTGTGGAAAATTACGATCAAGTTCCTTTATGTACTTCTCATAGTCGTTAAAGACTGGTGTCAGAATACAACATGGGGTTGTCTTGATGTGATCGTCAATCCAGTGAAGCACACCTTCGTTTAGCGCCCGAAGCCCTTGCAGATATCTGAAACGTAGCTCATGTGGTTTCATCACCAGTACAACAACAACAAATGACCAGAATTAAGGTCAAATACAACCACCCAACACAAAAATTCACACTGTGCCTAATTTTTAGGAAAACATTTGAGAATTCACCTGTATAACAAAATCCTTTTGCGGCACTGCTGCTAAAGGTTTACCAACTCTTTATCACACCAGTCAAAGTCCTGTGTGGATGCCCCAATCAAGTTAAGCCTGCACATGAAATCTTCAATGATACAACCTTAGATTAGTAACCTAACAAATCTCAGTGTTTTCTTATGATGAAGTTCCAAGACTAACTGATATTTGAACTCTGTAGGACTAGTCCTCTTCCAATAATTATTTATAGTTCCATATATCTGCATATACCTGACATTACGGCATGATATTAAGATGCACCGTTGAAAACTTGTGAGGTTCTCAAAAGGCACTGTACAAATATCCAGATAAATACATGTCATGTCATGTCACCGTCGTCGCTACATGAATGGGTCAACATTGTCCAGCATTTCCTATCTCGTACTGCAGCCATCAGTCTGGTTCCAGATAGTCCAATCCATTTTATAATGTTGTCAATCCAGGATATCCTTGGTCTGCCGCGGTTGCGAATGCCTTCTACAAGGCCTGTCATCAGGCTGCCTTCGATGTTGTCCTTCGGCTGCCGCATGATGTGTCCAAAGTATCTTAGTTTGTGGGTTCGGACGTGGTTCAGCAGTTCGCTTTTGGTCCTCGCCAGCTTGTATATTTGTATATATATATATATAAATACATACAAAAAAGTAATTAACTGAAGACAACTCAGTAAATAACAATTGTGCACTGTCAACTGGTGATGAAATTGTACCATATTATTCCATTAAACCAACAGAGTACTTACTGTGCTTTCGAATCTCCAGATGTCTTTGGACTCCCACTCTTGGAAACTGGAGGCACACTAACAGGAGGAGCCATTGAAGTAACAGTTGGTGCTGCCACAGAGTAACCACCAACCACAGGCTTAGATGTTGATTCACTAGTCGTGCTGTTAGGCTGCATTGAAAATGAGAATGGTCTGGAATCCAAACTCCCTGCAGCTGTGGTAGTTGACCCAAAACTAAATCCTTTAAAGGCATCAGCACCACCCTAAAACCACGAGAAATTCGTTACCAGTGCTCAGAAGACAAACAGCATTTTGGAATAGCCCATATAACTCTGAAGCAAAACACTTTTCAAACCCAGCTGGCCAAGCCAGACCAAATTTTAGTCTATGCTCACAAGTTTCAACATTTCACAACATAGAAACTATGTCAAATAATAAATAATTCAGTGATACAATTGCCTGAACATTACAATTGATTCCACATTACCTCAAAACTGCATAATTACTTCACCAGACCTTTAAAACAGAATATCGTATACATATACATTTGCTTGCAACAGACCAAGACAGTTCTCCAGTCATCAATGGACCCTCTGCATAAAATTCTTTGCCTGACTAATTGGTTTTCAAACTTTGGTACGTCTATTACCGTTTGAAAACTGCTGCCCAAACTTTTGTACCATCAACCAATTTAAGACTCATATAAAGTGTATCTTACTGTCTACACTACAATAATCTAACATAGAATTTACAGTTAAATCTGTTTTTAAAAAATAAGTGATATTGATAGTGGGACTTGTACTTTGGTCTCAATCTTCTCTTTTAGGTGCCTAGCAATCTTCTCCTGATAGAAATGTAGTACTGATTGCTATTTGGTGTTCAATAAAAATGATTACCATGATACAGCAAGATGGATAGTACATTTACAAAGCTATCAAGTACTCTAAGCTGATACTTGTAGATACAGTACTGGTAATTAAAGCCAATAAAAATTTCACATATGCTACATACTTGGTGAATATTTGTGCATAATAGTTTCCTGTGCATATTAGACATTAGGAAGTTTCTGTAAAAATGATGGCATTGTATTGCTATCACCTTTAAAACATGACCCAAGGCTGTACATGTTTTGGTTCCTATTAAGGTAACATTGCATGTAGGAGTCACTCATCATCTATAGCAAAATATAGCCTTTAATAATGAAAAATTAATTACACCTGAAGGCCAAGGGAAATCAGATGATGCAACAGCACATCTGACAAACAGTATTACGAAAACAATGTCAAAAGCATGTACTGCAACAATTTACACATATAATGTCAATGAAGTTACGCTAGAAACTGAAGAAAGCACTAATTTCAACACTCATCACGTACTAAGCAATTCTTATACTGAATTTGCTATTATCTCTTCATATTTTCTTAATGCTGTCAATCAAAGATACAAGTTGAAACAAGCCGATGACATGAGTCGCTAAAATAACAAGCCAAGTCACATAAAAGTTTAAATTATCCTACAACCATACAGTAAAAAAGCAAGTTGTCCAACCGTTTCATCTGTTACTCCTCTTCGTTTAGCTTTTATTATTTCACGCTTCTCCAATACCTCTTTACTTGCAATACGAAAAACACCAGCCTGAAAAAGCAAAACTGAAACATAGATGTGAGGAAATAAACCAGTTTATAAAAATGTTTTACTGTTATCTTTATAAACACCAGAAGTAGTAAACAAAGTTTTATAAAGAAATAAGTATTGTAGATGCAAAACAAAACATACTGCACAGTGAATATTTACAGTCATACATAATCTCAGTCACACCATTTAACCCATTAATCATCTTGGGAGAACGGTTGCACCTGGCGCCCAGGTACCCATCCGAAGACGGGTATCCAGGCCAAGAAATTAATCTCCGATAATGATCGTTTCTAGAAATTACTTTTAAGTGTGATCAGCCAGCAGGTGGTGACTGGGATACCAGCACACAGCTATTCGTGCCTCTGCCCAAACATCAGCTGAACTCAGGCTGGAGTCAACTGACACAGACCCAGCAATGCCTGGCTCTGCAACAGAGGAGGCGGATAAAAATACTGTAATTCATCTTAGTAATACTACAAATCTGGTCCCTCATCACATCTGGCACATTCATTTTGTAGCAAAGACAAGTTCACCTGCTAGAAAAAGTGCAGCCACAAATGAACTTTACCACAGAGAAATCTTTGTAAGAATTATATACCAATAAGTTGCAGTTTTTTACACGAGTGCTGACGGTTGCAACTTTTACAAAGGTGCAACGTATGTATTGAAATTTAGAAAATTTTTGAAGCATTACTGTATTACCTTGGGTAGAACGCGCACTTATTTCTAACAAAGATCTGCTCAAAGTGTGGATGCACATTATATATCTATGGAAATAGTTCTTAGATGTCTTAGGCAAACACAGATCCTGCGTGAAGATTGTTGATGCACTAATCGAAGACAACAGAAGTTTACATCGGCTGAATTCCATTTTATTTTATTGGTTTGATTTATTTAACTTGTCTTTATTATGTTAACTGTATAACATAGGCTTTTACAATACTTTTATAATTTTAATTTAGAGTGGTTATGTTTAAGAAATGAAAGACAGGAACATAATTTTACCGCATGGTAATTCCATCGATCTATAAATAACTACCAGAGCGGTCAGGCTGTAAATATATACGATTATGCACCTTGAAACGGCTGTTTTTACCTCCGAAATGATTTTAAAATACATAGTTTTGCTTCCAACGAACTCTGTGGCAGGTCACTATCATATGTGACTTGCTCTGGCAAAAGAAGGCTGTTGTCAGAAAAATTAGTTTTATATATTTTGGGCTTAAAATTATAAATAATAATTTCTGTTTAAAATGTTGAAAAAATTATTATTCTATCTTTCTTGGTTCCAGAGATATGAATTTTAGAATGTTTTGCTACTCAGAAGTACAATTTCAAGAAAACCGCATTCAGTCTATTATCTTAATGCAAACTAAACATAAATCACAAAGTTTCAGTGTTTTTAACCTTAAACTTATGGAAATCACTATGGGAAAGAGGTCATCCATAAAGGACATCCGCAATGAGGGGGAAGGGAGGGGTCATCGAAATGCGGACAAATGCAGACAAGGGGGAGGGAGGATTATGACCAGTGCGGACGTCCGCATCTAAACTTTTAAATTTGATAGTTTTTTAAACATCACATTGTTTCAACCTTAACCAAAGACAAAAGGTCAGTGAAGTGATTGCCTGAAACCACTTGCATGGTATAACCTTCACTGAGACTTTAAGGAGGCTTTTATTACAGCACATTCTGCGATATGAAACCTGAACTGTCGCTTAAACGTGCACATGTACTGTGGAATAATTGTAAAAATAATGATGATGACATTAAAAATTGGCTTAGACGTGCGGACGTCCGCAAAGGGGGAGGGAGGGAGGGTAAGGTCAAATGCGGACAAGTGCGGAAAAGGGGGAGGGAGGGGTCCAAAGTAGGTCATATTTTGCGGACGTCCTGGAATTTCATTTTTTCCTCCTCATAGATTTTGGAGGGATTTTGACTTAAATCCTGATCCGACCTCAATTCCTTGCTTCAGTTAAGGTACGTTTACTATCATTGTAGACTAAACATTTTGGCCTTAGTTTTAGTGCAGATTCATGTCGAATATCTCCTAAAACCCATCAAAGTGGTGTCAAGGTATATGTTTCTGCTACTTTTGACTGAGAATATTAAAAAAAATCCAAGGCCACGAAGCTCCAAAACCTGAACATCGCCCAACTGAACATTTTTTCTCTTTGGCATATATCTTCAACTCCACAAAAACTTTCTTTGTGAGCGCTCCTTAGATATACTTATTCCTACAGGCACTTGGCTTCACTGCCATTAATTTCTTATCTTCACCAATTTTTCTATTCTAAACCAACCTCAGTGAAGTGGTAAAAGTGGGTGACCAGCTTTCCCTTTCAAGTCACATATCTCATTGCACAGGTTTACTTGACCTATTCCAGTGCCCATGTGTGGTACTGGCAATTTGCCCATTAAAATATTTTAATACACCATAATACATTTGAAGGGTTAAGCGAAAATGTTAAAGAAAAATTGCTTAGGCATAGGCATATAATATAAAACTACATGTACTCTTTGTTTTCACACTTTTCTGCATTTGACAATAGTTGCAGAAATACTCAACTTTACATATACAACTAATAGTTAAAATGAAGACAAAAACCTGTCCTTCTTGATCCCAGTTATCGTGTGTTAATTCTTTATCTGCAAATCTCTTGGCCATGACCACAGCTCAGGTAAGCAATATTCGTATGCAGCGTATCTACAGAGATGTGTCCTTTGCTCTTCTACTGTCACAGCTAATGACCTAAAACATACACAGAACAAATGGCAATTACAGGATAATGGTTTCTTATATTAAATAGCAACACATGAAATTACGCAAATAAGAAGACTTCATGAAAAGTTGTGATTCTTTCACCATGTAACTTTTGTGTACTGAAAAGAATATAAATATGGAGAATCACTGCCTCAGATTGCGAGAAAAGTGCAGCATGCCTCACAACAGTGATTCTACAATAAATGAATGAGTATTGAACATGGTAAGCTATGCTCGTGAAAAAACATATTGGTCAACAGTTATTAAACTTAATTTTTGCACACACGAATGGTTAAGAAACTGTTTTAATGAGGAAATGTGCTTTGCCAGAAGAACTTCCGCAGATACACTGTAACAAAATGGCCCCTTGATTCACTCTCTTCAGTTTTCATTTAGCATGCATCCACATGCTCTTCACTTTTAGTGTTTGTACTTCATTGCTGTTTGGATCTAAAGAAACAATTCATATGGCACAGCATACAAGGGCATCTGATCAACTTAAGTAGGCCTAGTTATTAGCATGCAGTTTATAGCACAGCGCTCCATTTTCTTGCAAAGTGAGGCAGCCATGTAGTCCTAGGCATCACTGCCACTAAGCCCTCTAGTTAAGAGACACTAATGAGGCTATTTAAATGAAAACACATCGACAAATATTCAGACACGAATGTTTAATTCAGCAGCAATGACGCTAGTTTTTAAAGTTTAAGTTAAATTTAAACACTCAACAATGTTTAGGCTAAATGTAAAGGAAAAATGCTACATTTAAAGGATAAATGTTAGATGAAACACTAAAGTCATCTTTGCAAATTTCGTTGAACTTGAAAAGATTCATTTTAGGTGTAAACGAAAGCTTAACTGTTTTAAAACTGTGCATGTTTAGAGTCTGTACCGCTGCTTAAGTAGTCGGAACCGTGGTGGCAAACACTATCCTTATTAGTGTCATTGTTGCTGATTAGTTAGCATAATTATATTAGTTTTGTTAGCATCATTGATGCACAAGGTCACTTGTCTAATATAGCCTTACTATTGCATATATATTCGTTTATTGAGATAAAAACAATCTGACAAAAACGCAGAAATGCTAACATGAGTGATAATGGATAACTAAAGTTCATTAGAAAATTTTAGAATAAACTAATAAATATTTTTATATAATGATCTGGGAATAAATTGAGAGTTGTTCTTGTAACGTGCGGTTATTTAATAGGTATACTTTACATCGAAGCCTAGCCTATTTGCATTAATCAGCACATGTACTCTTTTAAGTATGAAGTATGCTCATTGCGAAGCTAACGCCTTATAACAACGCTGGAAAAATTTACCGGCAATATTGCTAATGTACTGTACATTACATCGAATGACATTACACTGACTGACAAGCATGCGAAGGTACAACTGGACCTCCAAAACTGCCCGCAAAGGCGGGAACGGATCCTGTAATCATTTGACTCGCATTTCAATGAAAGTAAATCATGGCGTAAATGGGGCGCATGCAAAGCACTAATAACTTATTAACGGATCTAAGCCTTTAACGCTTATAGGGTCACGATATTTCTCAACCGATTTTGGTCACCGGGGGGTAAAAAAATACCCCAACTGTGATTCGCATGATTCCTATGATAAACTCCGATTTTCAAGTATAAAACTAAAAAAAGTTATTTACATCAGGTACTGACATTATTGTTTTTATCTATGGAGCACAAGCTATTGCTGACGTCATTGTTTACTGTGTAGTAATGTATGCAGAAATTTTAGAAACAGTTTCAAAGTATCACAAGAGTTATTCATCTAATATTCATGCATGAAATGGCCACACGGTCGTCACGAAGAATTGCGGCAGCGCAGGCGAGTGCTCAAATACAGCAGTGGATAAATGAGAGTGATGACCAAGAAGAAGAAATGAGCTCTGATGATGAATTTGGTGTGGAATCAGAAACAGAAGACGTTGTTGAGTATCAACGTTCAGAGCCGGACACAGCTAGCTGCAGTTCATCGGAAGAGGAGAGCGAGTCAATTGTACCGTTAAGTGACTCATTGTTGTCTAGGGACAATTAAGTGCAACAGTTTCGTGTGCGGAAAGCATGCAGTCAAAACACTTGCATATTCATGCTTATCCTGCCCACTTTCCCTCTCTGCAGATGCAGAATGACTGTTCAGTAAATGCTGAACGGTACCGTTTGTGTACATTGTAATATCATTGAGTTTATAATGTCATAATTTAGCAGAACTTCATTTATTCATCCTAATTTGATGAACCCAAAACGATTTCTATATATAATGTTCAGATACTGATAAGGAGACATTGTAACAGCAAGACACTCATGTGTAAAGCATGCATAATGTTATGTTTATAAATTCCTGAGTAAAATAGCTACGACGTGGTGCATTTTCGTACTTTATAGCTGATTTGGGTGCATGACTAACTAATGAAACTGGATGCATTCTGTGGATGTAACATGTTTAGGAAAAGTCATAGAAGCGATTTCTTCAACTATTTTCAGGGATTAACATTTCCGTGAAAAACCGATATGGGGGTATTTTTTTTACCCCCCCCCTGTGACCCTATAAGGGTTAAGCTGTACCGGATCTCGTCGAGTCTCTGTAGTATCGAACTTTTACAGATTTATACAATTTATTTACAATTTACCACCGTGCTACGAACCTAAGAATACGAACTGAGCGGTCGATTACAAGAATACGACTCAAGAACGAGTCTGCACGAAAAGCCTATGTCTGGTTATCAGCCGCTGAGCGTTACCTATAGAATTGGATGATTTTATCGCTGCAGTAAAATCTGGAAGAGAGAGGGGGCTACATAGCCTAAGGCCTAACGATCGGAGCAGAAAGCATAGGCGCCGACTTTTGGTTTTGTCTCTGGGTGCCAGTCAGAGGCGGATCCAGAAAGTTTTACAGGGCAAACGGAAATTTTTTTAGGAAATCATCTCCGAAAAAAACTGAAGACTTTTTTTTTGTTTTTTAGTCATCCGGAAAAATTCCACATTATTTCGTCATTTTCCATCATCTACACATTAAAAAATTGTAAAGGGGGCCATGTCTCGTAAAATTTTACGACTTTTTTAGGAATTCATCCCCAGACAAAATTAGACGACCTTTTTTAGGAATAAGGTCAGAATTCTTCTGGGGGACAGGCCCTCACTGAACTTTTTCTCTGGGTGCATTGGCACCCAAGGCCCCCAAGAAGTCGGCGCCTATGGCAGAAAGGGTAGAGACAGAGCAAAAGAGATAGACAGACAAACAGACAGACAGTGAGACAGATAAAACAGTATGGAACTTAGCAGATTTATAGGCCTACAGACAATTTCACAAAAACGGTGTGATCGAATACCCAATCGGATCCGTAGGCTAAGAATCATACAGTTACATCATCATCATCATCATCATCATCATCATCATCATCATCATCATCATCATCATCATCATCATCATCATCATCATCATCATCATCATCATCATCATCATCATCATCATCATCATCATCATCATCATCATCATCATCATCATCATCATCATCATCATCATCATCATCATCATCATCATCATCATCATCATCATCATCATCATCATCATCATCATCAGTTCCTGACGCCAGCCATTTGGCGGCGATGGGTACGAATAAATGATCTTCATAACTCCATTGTCCTCGGTCATTTGTCAAGTTTATTTTTTTATTAGACTTGACATACAGTTACAGGCATACTATAAATAGGCCTAGTGTATGAATTTGAAAACAGAGGTTTTTGATGCTAAAACCATCTATTTTGTGCTAAAACCATGCAGTGTTAATCATTAGGCCTAATTAATATTTTCACAACGCTCTCGCGGAGCCCTGCAATATTTTTCGCGGACCCCTCTTGGTCCGCGGACCACAGTTTGATAAACCCTGGGTTAACTGATGAGACTCTCATTGAGTGACGCTATATAAATTTGCAATTACCATTACACACTCAAGGACAGATAGCGCGGTTCGGTCAGATCGTTGGGTTCGGTCAGAGCCTGGGTTCGGTAAGTTACGTGCTGCCATCTAGAGAATACAAAATCGCTTTCTCTCCACGCTATACTTTTATACCAGGGCGAGCCGGGGCAAATGCCCTGGTAAAAAGCTTTGCCCTGGTCGTTGCCATGCCAGAATTTTTGCCCTGGTCAGAATTTGGTTGGGCATAAATCGCCCTCTGCAGTGGTTACCCTACTTGAATGACGCGCATGAACCATGTATGACGGCCCTGGCAGTGCCCTGGTTAAAAAAAATATCTGGCATCGCTATTGCACGAGTCGTATTAGGTAATCCTGGGTTTTAGCGTCCGAAATTATTTACATTGCAGGGGCGATGAAAACGTTTCACAGTTAAACTCAAACAAGAAGTTGGAAGATTGATGAAAATATTCAGGAAACTAGAAGCTGGATAATCGATTAAAATATAACTCAAACTAGAAGTTGGATGAACGATGATTATTTTATTGTACTATTGTATATTGCATTAGAACGTTTCAATGAAAATAATTTCGGACGCTAAAACCCAGGATTACCTCGTATTATACAGTCAGTCTTTCCGACCTCATCAAAAACTTATAATGATTTTGCGCCAAAAATCCTTTCGGTGATTACGTCAAGTTCATGGCCTTTGAAATTTACCTACAAATACTTGAAAGTCGCTCTCCGTCACCGTTAGGACTCCGTGGCGCAACGGTAGCGCGTCTGACTCCAGATCAGAAGGTTGCGTGTTCAAATCACGTCGGGGTCAAGCTTTTATTTATTCAACCAATGTAAAGAACATTCAGCTTTAGTTCCTTCGTAACAAGCCAAAACAATTACCTACGCCAAGTTTTCACACTAAAGTTTGAAAAAGTGGAAAACGTGCCCCGTTCCAGCCTATGATGCATGACACATTGTACTGGCTCTCCATCTCAAAAAGCATCCACTATAGAACAGCTGCGCTGATCTGGCATGCCTTCTTAGCTGCGCCCGGTTTATTTACGTGAGCTCTGCTGTCCTGTCACTGATGTGGCTGGCTGCCTAGCCCCTCGTTCTTCTTCTGGGGGTGAGCTCTTGGTTCCTCTTGCACCACCACAACTAGGCAAAGTCGCTCTTTTTCGGTGGTCGACCCGTCCATATGGAATCGTCTTCCATTGGAGATACGCCTGTTCAGGGGCATATTAAACTTTGGTCTAAAAAGTGTGGGGGGGGGGAAATTCTTAAATACACGAAGCAAGGCAGAGACTGCGATCTCTGGGAAGGCACAATAATAAAATATTGATTGGCATTGTTCAAAAAGTGGGGGTACGGTACCCCAGTCCAAAAAGTGGGGGTACGAGTACCCCTCGTCGCCCCCACAAAATTACGCCTATGCGCCTGTTGCCTAGAAATAGTTCACGTATGCTTTACAAGTTATTGAAGTCCAGTGGTTGGGCTGGGGGCAGGACCGGATTAACAAATGTGGTGGCCCTGTTCAGTAATACTGTGGGCCCCAGCTAGGGTAGTCATTTCAGCTTTTTGTTAGGGGGGAGGGACGTCAGTGGAGTATTTTTCCGGGGGGAACTTGGCCAGCTGCCCCATTTTCTTTATGGTAAATCCAGCACTGTGTACTATATATATGACCATAAGCTAGTCCCTTCAAATGACGTCCCTGAATATCAGCATCATTTTTTTCTTTTCTACCCCTTTCTTCTTCCTCCTTTTCTTGTTCAATCCTTTCCTTTTTTTTCAGAAATCAAAGAGGCATATGCCCCCAGACCCCTTCTCCAAATGACGTCCCTGGCCCAGCCCCACAGAATCACAACTAAAGGGCACATAAAGCGTGTTTTGTTCAACAAATCAACATTCGTCTACCATTAATTTGTGCCTTCTTTCTTTTTGTTCTGAGATTTTTGCTCATTTTTACTATTAGACTTAACAAATAACAATAATTATAAAATACTAACTTTTTCTGTTGCATGTACGGGGGCCCCTCAAGTGTATCTCTTCGCCCAAACATGTTGAACGTGCCTTAATCCTCCTCTGGCTGGAAGAGCTTCTGTGTAGGTACCTTGAGGGCACGATATATTAAATTTTCAAAATGAATGAAATAAACTGCACGATAGTTGCAAATTTATATTTATGCAGGAAAGTTCACAGATAACAAACAATAATCTTTGGGCCTCCCACACCTTAAGTATACATTATACAAATTGTTCCCATAGTGTTTGGAAGTCTTAGTAAGACTAATTATTAATTAGAAACTTTTATAGCGCCTGTGTTTATAGCATAAGGCATCAACCGATGGTGCACCAAAGCCAAGCGGGATTTTAGGTCAACATCCAGAAGACTATCAAGAAGAGTTAAATAATTTAGGAGATTCATCCCAGTTCATACTGTCTGTACCGTCATGGGGAAGTTTCCACTGCAACCCAACAGATTGTAAAATGTAAAATTTCAACAAATTACACTAATAAACGTTAAAAACTCTTCGGTCCACACATTACAAACATTGAAGGGTGTCAAGTCACTAATGGGATGAAGAACGGGTCACACGTTTCCTAACACAAGTTGACCAGCAACGACGAAAGCATGAGCAGACAAATCTGCACAAGGTTCTTTTCAAGTGCCTTCCCCAGCCGATGACTGGCCGAGACGGGAGCTGAGCCTTGGCAAAACTCACAAAAATCTCCTCCAAAGTCGCCTGAGTGACAGAGTAATCTTCCACCGCTGGTAGTCTCGACTGCAAGGTCTCCATTGTCTGAAAAATCTGGCTCAACCGAATTGACTCGTCCGAAACACAACATAACAAGATGCTGTTTTCAACTTCCTTGAAACTGGATCCAGAAAGACTGGCTTTGAGGTAGGTTTTTACTTGTTCTGCTAATTCACCGCTGATATTGCCTTCCGTGCCTGCACGAAGTTTAACGCTGATCGTGAAGCCAGCGCCGAACCTGCTCTTGAGATGCTGAGCGCTGCCAAGACACTGGAACTGACCATTTACCATGATAGCTAATCTTGTACACAACGTCTCACACTCATCCATACTGCAATATACAAAGAAACATTACCTTTGTGAGTCAACGAAATTCAGTCAGAGCATTTATGTAGCACCTCTCAAAGATAACTACTCAGAGGCGCTCCTCGTTCAACCTCAGCGGATAAGATCAGTTTTCAAGCGTTTACAGAGCATGCAGAATCCCTAGCTAAGACAACGTGCACATCCAAGGGGAGCCAACCAGATGGTTGGCCAAACCACTGAAAGAGCGCGATGCTGTGGCTCGAGCTCCTCAGCCTTTCTCTTCCCCTGTTCCAGAAATGCCTGAAGTCCATTTTATTTGTTAGTGATTTGTTAGTGTCACTTGAGTTGGGAGTGCCTCTGAATCATTTCTGAGTGGCGCCTTTTTTTTATAAATGTTCGACTACAATTACAATTGCTGCATTGTTGAGGTTGAAATCTCCTGTGTTTACTGCATAAGGCTTCAAAAAATGGTTCACCAAAACCAAGTGCTATCAGGTCAACTTCCAGAAGACCTATCTGAAGGATAAAAACAGTGGCAGTGATCCCGATCCTCAACACTGAAAGATCCACATAAGGCATAAAAAGTTTGTTCAGAGACTGTAAACATTTGTGCCATCAGTCAACTGTTGATCGGAACCCGATGTTTGACTCCACATGAACGCGTGAGATCGCCGCTGGTGACTTCTGGTTTATTATGCTTTGTTTTGCTAACTGATGTAATAGCCTAGTTAGAAATCACATTTAACATCACATAAGCTACTGCAGACTGCTTCCAATTTGTTTTGCTCTTTGAGTGGCACTATATAAATGTCCAATTATAAGTGCAATTACAATAAAGGTACAAAGAAATTATGGTCCCAAAGGTCAAAAGGTTATTCGGCTGAGAAGCAAACACTACTGCAGCTGATCCAATGGTAGAACACCTTTCAAAGCCTCCAATCCTTTCCCTTTTCACCTGGTAAAGGACCTCACCCAACTGATTCGTCAAAAACTGAACAGAGTCTAGGCCATACGGTCGCTATAGAAACCATGTATATTTAGTTATTTACCCTTCTTATAAACTATGTTTAGCTATTGTGATACTGTTACATGGCATCCTTCATTTCTACAATACATGAATAAGTCAACATTTTAAGAAGATAAATCAATGGCCAAGTAACTAGAAATCATGTTATGAAGATATTTTGGAATTACTGTTACAAGATGCTTAACTGACAGAGGAGACATGCCCCTGCTCTGCCTCGCTCTGGCAACTGGACTCGGACCTCCACTGGACAACGATCTCTAGAAACCCCCTTTATATATGAAGCAGTGCTCATGAATAAGCTTTGCAACTGGCTTTAGAGTAACGTTTTAGAAATTTTGAGTTTACAATTCTGCTTAACTGAATAAAGCTGACCTGTGAGTACTGAGTATGATGGTTCGCTTGGAGTCTCGTAACTTAAGCAGAGTGTTCCACAAGTGTCGTTTTGCAACCGGATCGAGTCCACATGATGGCTCATCGAGAAGAATGACACGAGGCCAGCCAACGAGAGCCACGGCTGTGCTCAGTTTCCGCTTTGTTCCACCACTGAAACATCAACAAATATTTCAATGTAAACGTACACGCTTTTCTACAGCGACCGTATAACCAGTGTGTAATCTAGTCCCCCTGTTCTGGGGGGGAAACAAGGTTTCTCGGGGGGGAATTTCCCCCCAAAATGGTCTCTGCAATATTGCTGAGTTCTGGGGGGGGAAACTTCAATCCTGGGGGGGGGAAATTTCCCCCCCAAAAGACGTCTAGATTAAACACTGCGTATAACCTCGACCCTGCTCATTTTTCAGTGAATTGATCAGGTGAGATCCTTCACCACCACTGTCCATTTGAACGAGTGCCGTCTGAACAACCCCTCTGACTTGACACAGCGCTGTTGAATACCAAGCTTGTGCAATGCGTAATCATTGGAAACTCCAAATTTCTACAGCACTACTCTAAAGCAAAGTGCATGGCATCAGCTTATTCAAGAGCACTGCGTCATATCAGAGAGGTAGTCTAGAGATCGATGTCCAATGGAGGTCTGAGTTTGGTTGTCACAGATCCCCCGTGTAAAGACCATGCAAACCCAAGATTCAATCTCTGAAATAAACCACAGCAATTAAGCTACCCATGTATTTTCAGTCAGTTACTTTTAAGTTTAATCTCACCTGCTCAAAGCATTGCATACATGAGCATCCAGAGGGAGGCAAGGGGCATTTGCCCTTGGATTTTGTGCAAATTTTACAAAAATGAAATCTTTTGATTATTATGATTATTACAACAGTCCCAACACGATTTTCAATACAAAAAAACAGTTTATTATTTAAGTAAAGTCCTTGACCATTATTTAGTTTTAAAGTTGTCACGTGTTCTGTGTTCATGAATAGCTAGCTATTCTATGCAAAAACATCATTTTGCTCACCCTAAAAATTTTTTTCCCCCCTACAAAAATTCCTGCAGATGCCCATAATAGCACACCTGTATGTCTTAACCAATCGGTCGGCATCTGTCTGCAGAAGCAAGGCATCTATCAGGTCCTGCACAGACAACCGAATGGATTTGCTGTCGACTCCTCGAAGGAAAGCGTATAGGCTGAGCAGTTCCCTGCCTGTCAACTCGTCTATCAACGCATCCGTCTGCGGACAATAGCCAACCTAAAACATACAAACCGTTTCGAATGTAATGTAATCGTAAACTCCAAATTTCTACAGCACTACTCTAAAGCTAATCACAAAGCACCAGCTTATTCACGAGCGCTGCGTCGTATCAGAGGGGTTGTCCAGCGATCGATGTCCAGTGGAGGTCCGAGTCCAGTTGCCAGGAAGACCAGAGAGAGGAGGCAGAGCTGCTGCTGAGGCGGGCGTCATTGAGGATGAGAAAGCTTTGATGGTGGAGGATCAGATGGATTAGGGTAGGAATTGGGTAGCAAACGTAATTGTAATTGAACATTTATTTATACAGCACATCTCAAAGAGCAAACTAATCAGTCGCTCTCTGTGCTGGCCTATATGACGCTAAATGTCATTAAGAACTAGACTATTACATCAAGTAGCAACACAATGCACACTAAACTAGAAGAGTAACCAGTGGTGGGTCCATGCACACACCTGGAGTAGTCCGTGTTTGCGCTTGTCGTGTGTACACATCAACGCTTCTCTTCGCTGCCTAAAGACTTACTTGTTTACGGGCCTGTCACGTTGAGAGCGCTTCTGTATAGCCCTGCTGAGAGAAGCGCTTTATAAATGTTCAGATAAGATAAGATAAGATAAGATAAGATGGAGCCATAGATCCACAGATTCCCTTCACCAGCTGACAAATGACAGCATGTACTGTAATACAACGGTTTATATGCTGCACCTTAACAAAGCACCCTTAGCCATGTGAAAGGAGAATGCTTTTTCAGAGGTTGACAAAACCTACCAACTCTATTGTTGCCCAGCTACATGGAAATACAAATCCAGACTACGATCAATAATAATAATTAAATTATTATCCAAACACAAAAGTGCAGATAGCTGGAAAATAAGTCTTCAATCATTTGCAAAATGAAACAAGAAACTAAGTCAGTTACACACTGGAGTTACGTTTTATGTTCGATTCAAGCCAAAGGAAATCAATTCAACAAAGATGAACCTAAAAGCAAGTGCCCACGGAAACTACTCAGCGGTCGTGAATAATCTGTGCCCTGCGTTTAGCTTTTAGGTGAAACTCCAGAAATTTGAAGATTACAGTTGCGATTAGCTTTTAGTGGTGTTCCAGAAATTTTAAGATTACAATTGTCATTAGCTTTTAGGTGATACTCCAGAAATGTGAAGATTACAGTTGCGATTAGCTTTTAGTGGTGTTCCAGAAATTTTAAGATTACAATTGTCATTAGCTTTTAGGTGATACTCCAGAAATGTGAAGATTACAGTTGCGATTAGCTTTTAAGTGGTACTCCAGAAATTTGAAGATTACAATTGCGATTAGCTTTTAAGTGGTGCTCCAGAAAATTAAAGATTACAAATATGATTACTACCTTTCCAATTCTCTTTTTGATGTCCTGGCCACATAGAAAAGCAAGTCCTTTGGTGATGAGTTTGTCTCCCACAATCATCTCAAACACGGTGGTTTTTCCAGCGCCATTTACGCCAAGCAGTCCAAAACACTCTCCTTCGCTTATTCCCACACTCAGCCTGTCAACAGCTACCAGACGACCAAAACACTTTGTCAGTTCTTTGAGTAGAACTATTTCAGAGACAATGAGTAGCTCCAGAGGCGTCTTGTTTATCCTTCTTCGCTCAGTGGCGACATCATCGTCCTCTTCTGGCAAATCATTCTCATCGCTTTGAGAATTCGTAAATTTCCTTTTCAGAAAGTTCACTGCGACCTGAAAGGGCCTACGGTAATAGTAAGTTCGAAAGTGTCCGCTGTCGATCAATAGCAAAATGACAAAATACAGAAGTCCGTCGAAAGCCAGAAACAAGAGCACTTGGCCGATTTCGCTCCTCGAATCCATTCCTAGTGAGTTCTCACTGTATACAAAACAGTGTTCCCCGCATGTTGCTGGAAAAGAAAAGAGAAAATTATACGAAACAATGCATTACCAGATAACTAACCATGGGATGAAATGATATTCAACTCTGCTTCAAAGAATGATACAATTAAATGCTGCTAAAACACGCTACATACTTGGCAATCCGATTTGAACAGAATGTGTACTAAAGCAATAAATATATCTACATTTATCTTAATCATGTAAAGACTACAATATATTACACAAATTACAAATACAACGCATTAAAGCTAGAAAAATACACAACACATGTAAATATAAACAGTTTATAGCTACGTGGCACTCAGTGGCCATTGGATGGGGCACTTGCCTAACAGGGACAGTACACGTTCAAGTCTCACCTGAGACGGTTACTGTGTAGGGACCTTGAGCAAGTCCTTCATTCACAATTGCTCAGCACCATTGACTGATGCTTGGTTACTGGATAGTGGCACTCAATAAATGTGTAATAATAATAATAATAACAATAATAATAATAATGATGATGGTGATATTAATAATAATAATAATAACAATAATAATAATGACAGGTGAAGATGACCGTTAACTCCAGAACAACCAAGCTCTTTGGATAGTTTCTAGGAGCCTGAGGGATTATTTTTACCTCGGGCGAAAAATAAATAAATAAATAATAATAATAATAATAATAATAATAATAATAATGAACAGAACCTAGACAAGATTTCTCGGACATACACAGATAGTAAAATTTTAAGACACAACAGTAATAATAATAACAATAACAACAACAACAATAATAATAATGATAGCTACATATACAGCGTATGTACTTGTGTTGAATTACGTACATATAAAGCAGTATTCGGCTATGGATGATGGTGCATCATCAGGGCACTAACCTTTACAGCAAGGATGTTTAGCTTGCATCGAACAGCTGAACACTATGTCATCTCTGTGGCAAAGGACAAGCAGATTGTAGTTGGTGTAGAGCGTAAGAAGTCCCTTCATCAGACCATAGGTAGGAACAAGTTGATAGATCAGTTCCAACGTCTTGACAATATACATTAAATCCAGTCCCATGGAAGCCAGAAACACCACAACCGATGTCAACGAAGCTAGCAGTTATAACAGCAAAATGATTACGAAGCTTACAGATTATCAAATAATGTGAATTTCAAGAGTGGAGCAGCTTGAAGTAAGATTCCAGTAAACGAGTAAAGTTCCCAATGTCCTCATGGAACGTAGGTAGGTGCTCAGTACCCTCCTTCATCCCTTGATTTGACAATGGACGAGTCTGAAGGTCTGGACATGGGGCCACTGCGTTGCAGGACTTGGTGCTTACTTCCCAACTAGCGCTAATACCAAGTTATAATAATAATAATAATAATAATAATTATAATAATATACTAGTAACTCACTGACAAACTGCAGTAAGTAACAAAGTTGTTGAAACATAAGACAGTAAAACTATCAAGATCTTATACAACACAGGCACCCACTCAATTTACAGCCGCCCCCTAAGGGGTGGAAGACTGAGTTGAATTATAGGGAGCTTACGGGTATCGAAACCCGTCTATCAAGATCTTATGTTCTTCAAGCAAGAATGTTACCATTCATCTATCCCCCTCCCCGTTGAATGACGCACGTGTGCATGAACATCCCCATGGTGTTTACACAGACTCCACTCATTAGATGTGAACCCACAACCTTCTGATTACAGACCCAGCCCACTAACCACATAGACCAACTAGTTGCACAAGATTCCAATGGTCTGTGTAAAATCAGTTTTTTGGAAGAAATGGCCAGAGGAGTTTTGAGCTCCTTGGCCGTTCTTCACTTCATTCCTGTAAGTGGCTGAATACCATTGTTTTCATTCTTGGAGCTTTGTGTTGTCAGGTCTGGAGTGCCTTTCATTGTTTCTCTTGAAGTGGCGCTATACAAATTTGCAATTACAATTATCTTTATGCATACCAATCAATAAACGTCAACTGGATATTGACTCTCTAAATTATTACTGTTAGTTGATCACTGTCGTGTGGGGCGTGGTGGCTCAGTGGTAAGTTCGGCACCTTGTGACCGGAGGGTTGCAGGTTCGAATCCCACTCTAGCCGCTGCGTACGGACCTTGGGCAAGTCCTTCACTCGCAATTGCTCGTGGCGCTTCGGCGTGAAAATTCCGGCACAGTATCAAATGCTGTAGTCGGGAGCGCCTCTGAGTAGTAGTTGACTTCGAGAGGCGCTATAGAAATGTCCGGAATAAAATCACTAATTGTTCCAAGCAATGTAACAGCTTGGCACTGCTATAGGGCACTGGCAAGCACATTCACCTGTGTGAGCTACGATGAAATACCATGCCACCCTTCCTTCTGGCATAGGTAAACGAATACCAATACAAATGGAAAGGTTCAACATGGTTTCCTGTCTGTGGCTTGCTGAGGTTGCTTTTAACCCTGATTCAAAAGATCCTTTATCCATTCTACTGAGATATCTTTTTCAGTGTGTAAACGAGTTTCTTACTTAAAGTTATCTTTAATTAACACTTGATTATATCCTCACTAGTACTTCAACTCTGGCACACATCTCCATCTCCAAGACAGGTAGTCATTTCAGAAAACTTTGGACTTGTCCCATGTCAGCTCAAGAGCATAAGAGAAGGACATACGAGCCTTCATGCCAAAGTGAAATATGGATGATACTTCATACACATCACTTCTCTTAAATAAGCAAAAAGGATGTTGATGAAAACACTAACCAAACAGGATGTTGAGTACGGTCAGCCAGAGGAATCCTGATGAGGGCATTGCAAATCTGAACGAAGCAAGGTAGACAAATGGCAGAGCAGCCCATCCGTAAAGGGCAAACAGTAATGCAACGTACATCCAATTTCCATCACTAGCAAATGGCTGGACGTGGAACACGGCAAATGACGCAACCACCCCAGCGCACACAAGTGCGAAGACGATCCAGTCGCAAAGAAACGTCGACGTCCAGAACGACCAAGCGGAGGCACCACTTGTCAGCTGGCACCGTTTGGCACCGACGGAACGCTCGAGGATTAGGAAAAGTGCGAAGCTACTGGTAAGAAACGACATTCCAAAGATAACGCTGAACAATGTGGAAGATCCTTGACGACCCTGTGTACCCTGGTCCTTCAGGATTTCTTGAGAAGTCCTTGGAAGCGGGTGGTTGATCGTCTGTATCTTCCAGCTGCTGCTCCCCATTGTGTACCTGAGCAAGGCATTGTCAAAGGCATTAAGGGAAATCGCCGACGTATGATATGCCTCGTCGTTGAAAAACGCTACAGCCTGGATGAGCGACAGGTTTTCCGACAACAATCGCCGCAAACAAATGGCAATTTCAAAATGCTTCACATAATTCAACAACGACTTGTTTCCCTCACCAACAAGATATTTGCGCATCGTACCGCATGGTTTTGCACCCAATCTGCTGTTGTTCACGTTGACCAGTGTCACATCGGCATTAAAACCTGATGAATAGTTAGAAGCAAAGTTTGCCAGATCCCTGTCTGGACTTGAAGCAACGCCAAACCCAAACACGACAACCGGATCAGAGAAAATGGACAGATCCATCGCGAGTGGTGGCGAATCCTGCACGTGAAATAATCCTCGACAGAAAAGCAGTGGAAGAATAACAAAGGCAAGCGGAACAACAAACTGGGCGAATGTGAGCTGTCGATTGCGCATTGTGTGCAGAACTTTCTTCTTGAACATTGCACAGAAATGATGAAAGCATACACGAAAACGTCGACTTCCAACACGACAGCAAGCTGAAAAAGTAATGCAATGAGTTTTACTGTAACTGTAAAAATAACAGTTTACATAAACACTGTACCGGTCAGTTACAAGCTGTTCAGGATCTCACCCTATTAATTCATTTAAAAAAGAGCAGAGTCAGGGCCATATGGTCGCTATAGATAAACATGTAAATTTATGTTTAGCTCTAGAGTGTTGTGGCTGTCAAGTTAGTACAAGTGACTCTGAATTAAAATGATTACAGCCACACCAAGCACTGTAGACTCTTGATATCGTACAACGAAATACCTAATGCTACCTGTAATGCAGTCAATACTAAAAAATAAGTCACAATTAAGTCAATTATGCTAGGCCTCATCTAGGCTAAATGAATAAATGAACATGGAAGTCAGTAATTAAGCAAGAATAGTAATCGTAAACTCCAAATTTCTAAAGCACCACTTGGAAGTACAGGGCACCAGCTTATTCACCAGCTCTGCGTCAAGTCAGAGGGGTATTCCAAAGGGTAGTGAAAAGGAAACCCCAAGACCGGTTGCCAGAGGTCCAAACCAAGAGAGGAGGCAGAGCAGCTGTTAAGGCATGTGTCATTTAGGTCGAGTAGAATTGGAAGGTAACTAAGTACCTAAGAAGTAAATAAATAAGCAAGTAGTCTTTATTTGCATATAACAAGTACACATACACTTAAAGAGTAGCTACAGTCTTATAGTAAGTACCTTGCATTATACAATGAAAAATTTGACACTTCGATCAACGGTATACCTACAGACTAAAGGCTTAAAATGTTTTGACACCAACTGATCAGAAGTGCGAAGTGAATCATCATCATCAGTCGACTGTTGGCTGACTAACAAAGAATTCCCATCTGTCTCGTAGCTCCAAAGACTGCTACCAACTCTGTAATTCAGCAAATCAAATTAATAACATTCTTTAAAGAACTACACAAATCTGACATCAATTGCTAAAAAGTTGCAGTTACCAATAATACACGTAAGTATGTATGTATGTATGTATGTGGACACGTAACATAGCACATTTGTAAGTACCTCACAAAAACGCTGTACACATCCTACAGATCTAACCAGCTGCAGTTTGAGACAGTTAGCAGTTATGGTAAAGATTGGTCAATGTAGTCATAAATTGTTATCATTAGTTGTTACAAAGGGAAGTCGTTTAAATGATCCTTGTTTACAAACCATTCTGCTTCACACAAAGTAGAGGTATGTCCCACAAAAGCTATTAACTTATCATGCCATATTGGTTTATGCACCAAGTAAGAACTGCAATATAGCACTAAACGAGACACCCTAATAATAGTGCAATATAGCACTAAATGCTGACTTCCGAAGTATCATCGTTTCTTATACATGGTCTTGTTACGAACCACATCCTCCAACCTGTACATGCTGTATCAAACTATTATTTATTGTTAGTCCCGCGCCGGCCTTAGGGGCATGCGAACCGTGTGATCGCACAGGGCCTGCAACATGGGGGCCCGAAAATGTCGCAGAAAATTAACATGAACGAGACACCCTAATAATAATAACAATGAAAAACAACTAGAATTGTGTCATGGGGGCCAGTACAGTGTACATCCAGGGTCCAAAACATCCTAAGGCTGGCACTGGTTAGTCAATTAGACATAAAAGAATGAAAAGTTACAATATCCAATGAATCCAATACAAATAAGCTTCGGAACAGTTTAAGCCCATGGTCAGTTATGTGTTCTAGCACTTAAGGTTCACACTGCAAGCAGAATTTACTAAAGTGATGTTATAAATCATTGACTAGTCTTTGCATAACGCTTGCACATGCCACACAGTCAGAAGTGTGGTTATTTTCTAAGACAAGAAACTAATATATTTTGGTATTGCAGTTTTCACCTCAATGGGTTTGCTTTATGCAAGCTTAAATTGTGCTTAAATTGTGCTTAACACTTTAACTAGACTAGTCAATGATTTCAATGACGAGCTGCATTAGTTTCCCAGTCGCTTTTAGTACACTCTCATCATGAAAGGGTTAAAGTAACGGTCAAGGAACCTTAGTCAGTTTTAAACTAAATTCGAGAAACAGTTCCAACCTTAGAAAGACTTCTTCCAGCGTAGCCTCAGAGATGCCATACACGGTTATCCTCAGCTGTTCTTTTTCGCGGTCAATGCCATCAAAGAGCTCAGCAAATTTTCCTCTGCTGTTGTGTGGCAGCAAGTATGAGACGTCGGCACCAAGACTGCACTTCAGCTGAGCCTGTGGAATGTAGGACTCAACAAAGTCTGTCAACCGACTGACATCACAATCCGGATACTTGTCGACTGTTAAACGATATCCACTTCCTGCAATCAAATATAAATCTGCACGAAACTCTGTCAGGCATTTGTGTATTCGATAGCCTAGTGGTTAGTGTGTTGATCTGTCAACTGAGAGGTTGGGGGTTCAAACCCCGGTACAGAAATTTTTTCAAGATATCAGTGCCAGATAAGCCCCTTGCCCAACGTAGCTTTAATGAGTAGTGACCGTACGCTGTTGGTGGGAAGATGAGACGGCGAAGGTGAAGACTGGTCACCTGCCCTCATATACCAAGGCCAAGAAAATGAAGTCGCTAACACTTCATACCCATGGCTGCCTCTGAGACTAGCTTATGGGACTGCTCTTCTTCGTCTTAGGCAAACAATATCTTTGTACAGCCTGGTGGCACAGTGGCCAATTGCCTAAGGCTTAGGCATTTCAACTGTAACCTAGTTATGTGAAAATGACACAGAGCCCATCTGCACGGTCACAAGTATGTATGCGACTGTTTCTATAGCACCTTTTAAACCTCTGAAAGTTGATGAAACATGATAACCTGACAGATTTATCTTAAGATAAAATTGGAAACACTCCTTGAGCTATTTCTGGTAGTAAAGTGCTACTTCTGAGTGGAAGACCGAAAATGCATTGTGTTCAAATCAGTGTACAGAAGTGCAGAACCTTGACTGCCTCTTAGATTTGAGTGCACCTAAAAGCTAATACATTGCATGTATAGCAATTTATAACTTCTATCATGCCGGTGTCTAATGCGCAGGTATCAACCAATGACACTCCAAAGCTAACCATAAATGAATGTATGTATATATATTCATGTATGCATGTTTGTATTGTACACACATTGTATTCATGTATGTTTGTATGTATGTATGAATATATAGATGTATGTATGGATGTATGTATTTATGTATGTATACATGCAAATATGTATCTATAATATGCATGTATGGTTGTACATGCATATTGATGTATGCATGTTTTATGTATGTATGTATTTAAGTATGGATGTATCTATGCATGTATGTATGTATTTAGGTATGTATTGTATGTAGGTATGTAAGTGTGTATATATATGTATTTGTATGTAAGTATGTATGTATGTATGTATGTATGTAATGTATCTATGTATTTATGTACCTATGTATCCAAATACAGTATGTATCTATGTACATACCTATGTATACATGCATGCATCTATGTATGTACGTATGTATGTATCTGAGTATGTATGTATGTATGTATGTATGTATGTATGTATGTATGTATGTATGTATGTATGTATGTATGTATGTATGTATGTATGTATGTATGTATCTATGTATGTGGACTCTTACTATAGCACCTTAAAGTATCTTGCTGTCTATGCCAACTTAACTCATGTTAAAGTCATTAGGAACAAATGTCAACAACCAAACAGTGGTCAGATAACTAGAAGGGTCACCACTGGTGAGCTTCTGCAAACACATAGACCCCAACCAATGGATTCCCATTAATGGCCGACAGTAGACACGGTGTCTGGAGTAAAGATATCGGAATATGGCACTGATTCGGTTTACCATATCTGTTCTTGAGAAACATAGGACTGCCACAGCACTTGATGGCACCGTTGACCATGATGGCAATTCGGTCGCCCAGCACCTCCGCTTCGTCCATGGAATGGGTGGACAGAAGGACTGTGCGCCCAGGAAGACATCTTCGGATCAGGTCCCAGGTCTGTCGTTGTGCATACGGATCCATACCGGATGTTGGCTCATCCAAAATAACCACCTGATCAAATGAACCAGAATCCAGTTAGTTTCAATCAGCCATGTGTCGTGGGATACAGTAGCCAAGTAGTTACAGCACTTGACTTGTAATGTGGAGAGCATGGGTTCAAGCCTCCCCTGAGATGGTTACTGGGTAGAGACCTTGAGCAAGTCCTTCACTCACAATTGCTCAGTGCCATCGATTGATGTTTGGTCATTGTGCTTAACAAAAGCATAATAATAATAATAATAATAATAATAAAACAATAATATATTTGTATTTATACAGCATCTTTTAAGTATGCCTCACAAAGTAACAAAATCTGCACACTTTATTACAACATGCCTCAATATAAGCGTGCATTCTGCTATAATGCCTTGGGTTGGTATCCAGTTTCACAACAAGATCTCAGTATATTGCAGTCTCATTATAACGTGGTGCCTGAAATGACTCCCAAGGGTTGAATTCTAATGGGATTTCAGTTTCCACAGCATTTTTTCAAGTACCAGTTAATTCATAAACCTCAGGGAAGTTAGTTACATGAACTAAAGTCATCATATCATCATCAATAATAATAATAATATTCGTTTACTGATTCAAACTGACAAGTAAGCAGTCAGATTACATGACATAGTAGTAACAGACGACAAGAAGTTTAACAGGAGTCAAATTTAACTGTAAGGCAGCCTGCAAGGCGCCCATCTGTGCTACTGCTTATTTTAACATTGCCATCTAGGGACTGGAAGGCTGAGTCTACCTTGTGGAGCTAGCAGGTATCGAACCCACATCCTTCTGATCTTCGTGGCAGCATGTTACCATTCAGTCATCTCCCTGCCCTAGCGCCAGGAACTAAGGCTGCATCTATAACTTCAGCCTTCATTTGAAAGGCAAGCTGCTGTGCAGTGCATGCATTAGATTTCTACAACTGACCTTGGATCCTCCGATGAATGCAATTCCGACGGAGAGTTTTCTCTTCATTCCTCCGGAAAGGGTGCTGACTGGGGCAGAACGTTTGTTGAGGAGACCAACATCAGACATCATCTGGGCTACTTCATCTTTCGTTTTCACAACTGAAGACGCTTTCAGCTGCACATTTCCATAACCATAACCGTAAATTTTAATATCAAAATAACCATCAAAATTAATATCATGTACGGATGTATACATGCATGGGCGTCCGGATGGAGGGAAGGGGCATTTGCCCCTGGATTTTGCACATATTTTACACAAATAAAATCTTTTGATTATTATGATTATTACAACAGTCCCAACATGATTTTCAATGCAAAAAACACTTAATTATTTTGGTAAAGTCCTTGACCATTATTTTTAAAGTTGTCACATGTTCTCTGCTCATGAATATACAAAAACATCATTCCCCATACAAAAATTCCTCCAGATGCCCATGTATGCAATGCATGTATGTATAAACATGTGTGTATCTACATATTTATATACATATATATGCATGCATGTATGTATCTATGTATGTATGTATGCATCTGGGCTTTTATAGAGCACATTTTAGAAACTTCTCACAAGCAATGTCTAAGGGATTTTCAACAGGTGTTTCTTGTGTGTATTAGCACACCAGTGACACATACAGTCATAACTACAGCATGGCTGTACACTTGTGTACAGGTGATGTTCGTGTCATACATTATAGTTAAATCCAATCTTCTTAAAAGCCACAATTCAGATAAACACATATGTGCTGATAAAAATCATTTCTGCATAATACATATATCTACAGACTGAAACTGATCTCCTTTAATTATGCCATTTGAATACTGAACATCTTGTGATACGTGAAAGCACATTCGTGACAAAAACGAAAATTCATGTAGAGATAATTGGTCTAATACAATGGCTTTTGTATTTTTATATTGACAAGCTCACTGACAAACCGCAGTAAGTTACATTGAAACGCGACGGTACAATTATCAAGATCTTAATTAACACACGTCTTGGCAGCCTGTTAGGCACCCGCTCATTTTAACACTTCCCCTAGGGATGGAAGTCTGAGCTGACCTATAGGCAGCTTACGGGTATCGAAACACGTCTTTCAAGATCTTTTCTTCCTCATGCAAGAGTACTACCGTTCATCTACCCCCTCCCCATCATTATAATTCAGTTGAAGATTGCATTGAGTGAAACCAAAGGCACACCTGCACTGTTGAAAACAGAAGCAAGTAGTTTGAGAGTAGGATTAGACATGAAACTTTCATAAGAAAGCAAGCACTGGGTATCATAAGCATACAAGTGGGAGCACAGAGAATCTATAGAGCCAAGCATAAGTACAGCTGGTTAGTGTAGTATATTGCCTTTGTTGTGGCTTGTGGTGTAACATCCAGTTACCCAGTGCTCCCTGATTTTTCTTATCTTAGCAGAACATCACAAAAATGTCTTTGCACTAGGAAGAATTCAGAAGACAAAGTCAAAATATTGTGCAAACCTTACTGAAGAAGACAAGATGTTCCTCAACAGTCAGGCAGTCAAAGAGAACACTGATTTGCGGACAGACTCCCAGACTCTTCCGCACAAGGTCCATGTCCTTCGCAATATCAAAACCACTCACAAAAGCCTTTCCACTTGATGGTGGATATAAACCTTTAATAAAACACAAAATCCATGAGTAATGGCTGTTTGTTAAGTGTTTTTAATATACTAGTGCTTGTAAGAGTAGAGCCTTAAGCTAGCCCTGAGGCAGCCATGGACATGAAGAGTTAGTGACTTCGTTTTCTTAGCCTCGGCATACGAGGGCACGTGGCCAGTCCACGCCGTCGCCATCTCATCTTCCCACCAACAGTGTATGGTCTGTGTACTCTTTATAGCGTAATTGGCTGAGGGGCTTAAGTGGAACAGAAATATCAAACCAAATTTCTGCCCTGGCGGAGATTTGAACTCCCACCCTCTTCATTGACAGTCCAGCACACTAACCACTACACCATCGAGGATACGAGGACCCTACAAGCTGAGTTGGCTAAACTATTCTGAAATTCCTGCAACATGCATCACAAGGCAATCTTTCTACCTTCATGAAGTACCTCCAACTTCACATTCAGAAAACCAACACTAGGGACAGGTACTGTAGCTCTCTGTCTGATACTGTACCCAGTATATTCTGATAATATAAATACCTGTTAAAATCGAGAAAGTTGTAGTTTTTCCAGCTCCATTGTGGCCTAGAAGTACAGTTATTTGGCCTTCATACACATTCAAGGTCAAGCCAGCAACAGCGGTTCTTCTCGAAGACCCAACGCAAAACTCCTGGATACAATTTTAAAGACTATGCAAGTTCTAACAATTTTCAGCACCACGGTGAAAATGTAAGTTCTAACAATTTTCAGCACCACGCTGAAAATGTAAGTTCTACCAATTTTCAGCAGCACGGTGAAAAAGCTGGCCCCTCTGACATAGCTTCTGTTTTTGTATGGTGCTGAGAAATTTCAGAGCTTTACATGACATAACATAAACAACATATTTCACCTCACAAACAGTGCCTGAACACCGTCTTCAAACATAACTTACACAGCACAGCTAAATGTTTAAGGGTAGAAACTAAAACCAGTAACGCTGGACACAGGAGTCAAATACAATATCAAGTAAAAGGTACGGAGCGCCTCTGATGTCTCTCTGAAGTGATCCTATATAAATTTGCTATCTAAATTTACAATTACAATTATCACGTCTATATTTGTCAACACATGTGGACACCACAGAGAAATCACTTTCACAAAACGATTTGCCTTAAGCAACTCTACTCTATGTCCCTTAATTGACTCAAATTCTCTGCCTTGCGCAACTGCGCAACAGAGATTCACCAGTGGTCACTGTCTAGTTTTCAGAGCATTGTTTGCTAATTTCTGAAGCTTTTGTTCTTAATAAACATTCTACCACTTAAGCTAGCACAGTCAGTGCTTGAGCACTGTAATTGATTAAAAACAAGCACCATACTTACTATATTATATAATAAGATTATATAATATTATATTAACTGTCTATATACCAAAAGCCACTGACTCTTCTCCAGCTATGTCATACCTTGCTCAGATTATTCATCACAATTCCAGGAGTCACGCCAACTGGATCGGGTTCAAAGTTATCTTTGTCCAGACCTTCAGCGGAGGAAAACACAGTCACGAGAGGCACGTATTCATCAGCCTCCGAATCTTCATCAGATAATCCATCTTCTTTCCGCAGCTGGAATTGCATTCGACTGATAGTTGTGGAATGATTCGTCAACTGCAGCCACAGTTTCTTTCCAAATCAAAACAAAGGTCAGATAATCGAATGACCTCAATAGAACCATTATCATAGACTTGTGAAATACTCACAGTTTCTATGTTAAATGTCTAGGCTTAGTACACACTTGCATAGTGCACAATCAATGATTGGCTTCAAGCAATTGTTGTTTCAAGTGTCATTTCTTTAGAACAATGATGGTTATGACAACAATCAAGATGTTGATTATGATGATCATGGTAATGACAATGCAGATGATGTTTGTCAGGACATGTAGCATTGATTCAATATATAATTAAATACATTATTCATCAATAACTTATATGGTTTCTATTAAGGAGTGCTCACTTCACTTGCTCAAGATGATGATTATCAATATCAATACATTTGTTTATTCAGAAATTACAAGCTCACACAAATACAATTTGTTTACAAAATCAGACAATACAGTTTAGTATGTGTAAGCCTGGGCGATTTAACCAGTGTGGAATGGTTTAATCGAATAATTGGATAATGCCTCCCAGATTAATATACAATGTTATTTATACATTCCCACAAAGCACCTGCAATATAAAGTTTTGGTCATTTTTAAGAGGCAGCTTGAAATCATGCACCCAAGGGCAGAAGTGGTCATGGTTCAGTTGATTCTCAAAAGTAAGGGCAAAGCACCAAAGCACATGCAATGGGTCAGAGATGCTGGCCTTGAACAAGCAGTCATCTGCTGACATAGCTAAATCCTCAGTGCCCAGGACAGAGGGGAAAGGAAGCCATCATGCTGCATCCTACCCAAGATGATGACAGAGGTAGAAATACATGTAACCAGTGCCACCTTAAGGCATGGGCAAGCTGGGCAGTCGCCAGGGGCCCCACGATTCTAGGGGGTCCCAAAATTAAAACTTAGACAGAAAAATGCTTAAAAAACATTCACTTTGTTACAGAATGAATGTTGAAAGTACCAATAAATCTAAAGGATTAATTTTATTGACCGTTTAAATTTTTATCCACATGGGTCGGGAGGGGACCTAGTGCATTGCTTTGCCCAGGGTCTACAATGCTGTTACGACGGTACTGCATGTAACTTCCATCAATGTAAACAGTTTTTAATACCTGAAAAGTAAAGTTCCACGGCTTTCGAACACCATACTCTCCCGGAAATACTGCATCAGTATACCAGGCAAAGACGCAGTACAACAGTGCATCAAACCAAAGCAGAAGCAATACATGCAGGAGTGTGAAACCTTTTTCTGAGCAGGGTACGTTAATGGTAGCCCACCCCAAGCGATCATCTGACGAGCAATACCAGCAAACAACACAAATGCTGATATAAATATTTAAAATCTCATATCCAGTACTAGGTAAGGCATACAGTTTTTTTTAGTAACTTCTATCATGCCGTTCTCTAAAGCACGAGGTTTCAACCCAAGGGACACCAAACCAAGCCCTTCCAATTTCTAGGCCATTGAGCGAGGAGTTTCCTGGACACGGCCCCGTGCATTGCAGGCCTAAACTGGTTACTTCTTCCCAGCTTACACCAGTACCAAAATCTAGTGCTCGGTTGTAAAGAAATGTTAGTGTCAACCAACAACATACCCAATGCCTTTAAATGAAAGCCATTCTGCATGCTTCACCCCACAATCAGGAATTTTCACAGCAATAAGAAACAAAGAAGAATACAAACTATTCTACACCCATTAGCAGTTTACAGATGAACACATGGTTCCAACACAGTCATAATGGTAACTGAACATTTAAATGACATCGTTTCAGGCATAAACTTTGAAGATGTCAGGTAAAAAGACGTCTTCTCTAATCAGCTAGATCGGATTTGTAATCAATCTGAAAAACGAAAGCTTGTGAGAAGCGCTTAGCACTTTAACGACGAGACTGTACTAAAAGCGACTGGGAAACCAATGCAGTTAGTCGTTAAAGTGTTAAATGCGCTAAATAAATATTGTGCTGTGCCATATTACATAATTTACCACACACAAAAAATGAAGCCAGGAAATACCCAATGAATAACCTAATGTATTGCTGCTTCTCCCCTGATCATAAAACAGTTTTTGTCACAAAATCTCCTCACCTGATGATTCACACTCTCCAATCACCTGTGTCCCGAATGCCATTGCCACATTAGACAGCAAGCACACGACGACCTTCAACGGCCAGCCCAGGGAATCATAGCGTGGCTGGAGAAAAATGTATGGAATGTAGGATATGAAGAATAGCAATCCTGCCATGGCTGTTGCCAAGTTTGCTACAATCAATATATATATACAGTCAATCAATCCATCAATCAATCGAAATTTCTATAGTACCCATTCAAGATTCCTACTCAGAGGCGTTCAAGTTGCACATACTGCAGTAACTGGTACACTTGTAAGTATCCTGCTATGTATGTCATTGTTGTACAGATACATTTTAAATTAATTTTTTTTAAACAAAGAGCCTGATTTACAACACTCAATAACTGTAGTTCTTCCATGTTTCGTTTATTGCACCCCCAACAAATGTGGACAAAGAAAATACAGCTTGACATGAAATTTTAAAAGGGTAATGGGGAAGAAACGCTAGACCAAGAAGGGACTCACTTAAATAGGGCCACCAATTTACCAGTGCAGTATACGGAACATTTATCTACCATAACCTGATTTGCAACACTAATTCAGCAATTGTAACTGAACATTTACACAGCATCATAAGAGCAAAACAAATCAGCTACCCTATATGTTGTTAAATGTCATTCACAACTAGACTATACACCAATCAGCAAAACAATGCACAGTACACTGGAAGAGTCACCAGCTTTACAAGATGACCTTGTTATAACATAAGCTTAACGTCTCACTGTCTCATACACCGGAAACAAGCATCATATCTAGGATACAGTAAATACGTAAATGTAATACCTGTTATACTTACCCTGTAAGTATGTATGCATGTATAAATGTATATGTGCAATTATGTATGTATGCATGCACGTATACATGTATGTATGTATGTATGTATGTATGTATGTATGTCTGTATGTGTGTAATTGTGTATATATCTGGTTACTCAATCTCACAATGGCATAAAGCTTTGCAACTGTAAGTATACAGTTACAAAGTTTACATCTTCTGTAATACAGTTTCATCAATGGGCAAAATTAATTTAAATTCAGGTCTGTGAGATTATGAAACATTAAATTACCACAATCAATGTTTCCAAGATCAGCAGCCTTTTTACCAAACAGCTTAAAACATAACCTTTAAAACTTAGTTGCCAGATTTCTACGGCAAGCCTCTATAGCTTGAAATAGACGTATCAAAGTGATCGGTCTTTTAACAACTTCAAACAATTGCTGACTACACTGCAACTGATAAAAACAAATGCAACTAACATATTCCTCTTCTCTGTCACTCTTTCCCTGTCTCAGCTTCCGTATCCGCACCTGTACACAATCTACATCCGACTATAACTGCTTCCGACTACTCACCTCTGACGACATACCTTTGAACACTCACCTCTAGAGAACAGGACACTAACGGCCAAGCAAAACGCTATTGTTGCCACAACATAGGACATCAGGAACGTGAACAACAGCAGAGGAGAGATACAGTTCAGAACTGGACCACCCGCGCCAATGTCAGCAACAAGCAGCCAGGTTTCTATGGTGACCGCAGCAGCAAGCAGAAACAGGTAACGAAAAATCCAAGCCAACCAATGTAGTTTCCTGTCGAGCCCCATCATTTGCATAGACTCCTGGAACAAATACTACTATTTATTAAAAACTGGGTTAAATTTTGTGTCTTTTTATTGCATTATTTTATTTATTTATTCATTAAGGAAATTTATATATCGCCACTCCCGGAAAATAATCATCAATAGCAATTTAATAGAAATGGAATTAAATTTTGTGTAATTTTTATAACATTATTTCATTTTTAACAACATCCCCAATTCCCCATCATCACCACTACAACACCGAAATCATCTCCACACATCAGGGAAGCATTAGTTTGAGTTGTGCTGCTTGTGTGAGGGTGTTCTTGCATTCTTTGTTTATGTAATATTCGTGTTTCTTCTGCTCTGGGCAAAATACAGTAATTATGTATAATATTAATACTCTCGCAGTGTAATCAATACTGCAAGTCACATATCAAGCCCTTTCTGACCTAACAAAAGAAGAAAATACACTGAATACCAGCACACTGGCACTAGTACGACACATACCTTGAGATGCTGTTCTTTTTCGTAAACAATATCACTCACAATCAGCATCGGCCAAAGACAAACTCCTAACATTATCAGTAGCGGAAACAGCCTTCGTATGATCATGACAAAAGGGTCATTTTTGTACGGCGGAAATGGGAATCTTTCCAACTGAAGGTCAACCACATCATCAGGGCGAATGCTGTCATTTTTAATAACTTCAATAATAGCCATGTCAACGCTGTACTGAAGAGTAAGGAATGACTCGGTCACATAATCTGTAAGACAATACAAAGTTATGGTAGAGTGATTGCTCATTAATCAATAATAATTAAGCAATTCAAGCAACTTCTATAGAGCCGGTGTCTATGACGCATATGGCATCACCTGACCATGCTGTAGTCCAGCGGTCCCCGAACTTCTCTGGGTTGCGACCCACTTGTGAATATCTTGGTAGTCTCGGTATACCCACTGTGTAAAATTAAGCATTTTGTACTAAAATTTTCTTCGTAAATTGTCATCGAAATATGCGAATTTACGTAGGCCTACGGCGTTTAGAACTTTAAAGCATTAAAAGGAAACTTAGGTAAAACTAGTTTACAGTTTATTGCAATCCAGCTAATTATAGCCCAATCATAGCCAAATGTTGTTGCTCCGAAGAAATAAATGTTTCTCGAAAAATTTGGCGACCCACTTGCAAGAGCTTCCCGACCCACTTTTGGGTCGCGACCCACAGTTTTGGGAAACTCTGCTGTTGTCAATTAAATTTCCCAGAAGATCAGCTTACTACTAAGACAGAGAGGCAGTTTAAGGTGGGTTAGTCAGATGAAAAGGAAAGTCTTATGCCAAGACAGAAAGCGACCAAGCAGAGCAAATAGATGCGGGAAGAGTGCCAAATGTAGGTTCAGCAATTTGCGCCCCGAAACTCTATAAACATTTGTCATTCATTAGAGAAATTTGAAAATGATTTTGAGCACTTAACTATGACTACTTATAAAAGTACTAATTATGATAAAATGAATTATTCAAAATGTACCGGGTTGGCCTCCATAACGCGGTCCAATCGTCTCCGTGGAAGGAAAAACAAGTTCAGTATTCCAACGACTTGAATCAGTTGATCGCATTGAAGGACCTAGAACTGAAGTACGTAGAGTCGACGGAAAACGGATTTTGTACGTAATACTGTAACTGCTAGCACTTTTAGAATCATTCAATGCAGCACTGGGCAGCTCCAAAAAAACAACTGCTGCAAGAATGTCACAGGAATTGTTGTTGACAAAGCTTTGAGCATCAGACTGGTTGAAAAGCCTCTGCCTTTCTCCTAGTTTCTCCATAAAGTCTCTGACCAAACTGGTTTCCGAATCAAACCCAATCGTTTCTACCAAAAAACACAGAAATAGAACCCGATAAAAATTTTCAGCTTATCTCTAGTCATGTTTCTTAGACCAATGACGGCCATGCTCAGGCAGCTTTCCAAGGGTCAAAAAGGCAATGTATAATCGCAATCTTGTAATTTTTTCCAATACCCCAAAGTGAAATCATGGGATCCAGCTTATTTACAGGTGCTCAGTCAAAATAAAATCCATAGGCAGGTAAGATCAAACAATGGTCAGATACAATACTGCTTCTTCTAATTAGCCAAAAAAACAGGGCGCAAGTCTACACATTTGTCTTTAAGTTTTAGAGAAACGACTCACTCTATGCATTATATTGCATTTTGAGTGGTGCTATATAAATGTTTAATTACAACTACACAATTACAATCACCCAATCTGAGAAATGAAACACTGAAGCTCAAGAATCTTGCTACTTATGTAAATTCTTCCAGTGCCCGTCAATAAGCTGGGGCCCTGTGCTTAGCTTTCAAGTCATGCTTTAGAAATTTGGAGTTAATGAAAACAATTTTTATTCCTCAATAATAATTATTGCGATGTACTAGTTTCACTAGATTTTACATTACATTATACAGGCCTATATATTAATTGGTGGCTTCAACACTGTTTTAAATTAATGTAAAAAACATCAGACACTAATTAAGACAGAATACTGACAGACATCATTGACTCGTAAAGGATACGATTGCACCATATAAATGCAGTCTGGGACAATGAATTACATAAATTCCATTCAGACATGTTATAATATAGACATGTTATAAGATTGGCTCCTGCAGAGTGCATTATCAAAACCAGCATTTCATGGAGATTTTGGTATAATCAGACATTTTTTGCTTTGGACATCAGTGAAGATTACAAAGTTTGTCTACGAGTATTCTCCCCACACCAGTCTCTGCTGTGAGGCAGACACTACTTTCAAGAATATGAACAGGTTAAACAGGATGTCTCTTGTCAAAATCACAGACAATTTTCTTATTGGTTCTTGTACCTACCGTTGATGCTTCCAATTCGTCTAATTACACCATCCATAATTTTTCTTGTCAGAAATGACGTATTTGGAGAATAGAAGAGTATACAGCCTTGGTTTGGACTTGCAACTGAAGCTATGCTAAAAGACTTCCAAGTAGTAGGTAAAAGGACATTTGCACCACGCGGAAGGATTCGTAACGCAATCAGCAGAGAGACAAAGAAAGTCGGAATTATCATCTGAACAAGAGTAATCCTGAATTGTCGTTTCTGCAGAACATAGTTCTTCCAGAGAAGCAAAGCAAACTGGCGAGCACTACCCATTGTTGTTAAACTCCTCAAGGGTTATTCCTTTCCAAATAAAAAAATAGATCATATAAGATATGATTTAGAACTGTATTTTCAACAAGCATAGACATAGCGGACATTTCAGTGGTGGGGGGGGGGGCAAGATTTTACTTCTGACCAAAACAAATATAAATTTCGAAATTCTGGCAAGTTGGAGCTAGTTTGAAAAAACCAGAAACACCCAAAAGCATACACATAAAAATGAAAATAATCTTTTACTGCAACAGTATTCGTGGATAAGCTGCTGCCTTGCGCTTAGCTTTTAGGTGGTGCTTTAGAAATTTGGAGTTTACAATATTATTATGATTACAGTTTTAGATTACCGTACATTTTGTAATCCAGTTTTGCAGAAGACATAACACTGCACAGAGTGCTACCCTAACTCTGTTGCAATACTGTCCAGATTTGGAATATTTGCATTCACAGCACTTAAAGTTTATACTACTGAATGTACATTATTCTGCATTTATATTAGTATTACATTTTACATAAAGTAATAGAATGGAGTTTTTGGTCTATGGTGTTTTAAAATTTGAACCCGTTGAACTGGCATCATGACAGGGCCATTTTATAACACCTTTTACGACTCCACTAGTCAGTGAAATAAATTCATTTCTCCTAAGCATATTTATATTGAAAACCTGGGGATATGAATTTGACTTCGAACACTGTAGTTCGCTCCTCCCCATAGGTGTCACAACTCTTTCGCAGGCTTACTTTTTGGACGACTCTCCTCACACTTCAAATTTAGATACGGTGTGTGAAGTAGAATATTGAAAAATGTGCATAAAATCGGTGAAATTTGTGACGGCCTGAGTCAGACCAGCTTCTTGACGCGCATAGCTTCTTTGCAATAGGTTTGTACTTACTTTCTCTTTTGATGGATATCACGACCTATCATTGTCAGCACATTTTGTGTAAAATGGGTGTACAAAGCTAAAATAATCGCGTGAACAGAAATAAATGAAGGAAACAAATCGTACATCAAAAACTCGCTGTACTAATCACGAACCTCGCGCTTCACTCACTCAAATCCAAACGCAAGAAGATTGGTTACTCATGAAAATAATGCGCATACCCGTTTAACCCATCCACAGATGTCGCCCCATTTAAAATTTTGTTTCTGACAGTTAATATGATGTTTAAAATTTCCAAAGACAATTTTTTACTTCGCAAAATATAATTTTTCGTCGATTTGCCTTCAGAAATATAATTAACTTAATGCATTTTTATGTAAATAAGATGCAAATTTTTTCTGACCCATTATCGCTCAAAAACTAGGTACACGACGTTATGTAAGAAGTTTCCAGTCTGTTGGACAACAGGTCCTTTGGTCCAAACGTAAACAAACTTTGAATCTGTAACCTTGACCTCGTAGATGTCTATGGAGAAACAGGATCCCAACAAGCAATATGTTGGTTTTAAGCTTGAATTTAAGCCCAAATCGCCTTCGTATCGACCCAAAGCCATCGAAATCTATATTTAGACGTCTAAATATAGATGCACACAGCGTTAAAGCAAAATCTGCAAGCTCTTCAAGTCAAAAGTGGAACTTAAACCAACCAATAACAACCAATTCGGTCGCATAAATTAACCCAGTTTTCTTAAATCAAAATACAGACCACGTGAAAATACAATATGCTGAAGTATCTTATTCGGACCAAGCCTTGAATTATAGGAAATCAGTTGTACAAATTCTGAAATTTAAATCAAAATACAGAGGCTACACTGACCGTAACCCGAAGCCCTTCCATTCTGGGTCCTGTGACCGAGAAGTGCGAAGTATAACCTCGGACGTCATGTACGAGGGTGATACGGGCGCGGATGGGAATCCAGTATAGTTGTTGCAGGGTTGGCGTGATGTGATTTCTGGGGCAAAGACCTTTTATTAGGCCCTTTTAGTTGGCCGTGTGTAGAACAGATGATAGGGTTTGTAGTGTCTACAAGGTCGTTAAAGTTCCGTTATATTTATTAATCATGTATCACCTGGAATAGTTGGCATTTAATATTTATATCTGTGGCTACATTTATAGCCTAGTTAGATAGTTACAGCTAGCCTCCCAAATAAAACGAAAGAAGCTGATGCAGATCATGCAATTAAATTAGATATGAGGTAGGGATCTAAGCGATGACAATTCTTCTGTAAATTTGGTGGAATTATCCAAGATTCCCATTTCAATAAATGTTAATTGTTATTGAGTTATTAATTTTATCAAGCACAACAATATATTCAACTCGTTACAACTTTATTTCTGTATAAATGTTTAACAAAAACAATAAAATAATAATTACTAACTGGTTCACATATGAATTAATAAAATAAACCACTTTTATTCAATATTGACACAAGTAGCACTTGTCAGGCTTCCCAACCTCAAAGATAACATCTTTGAAGATACAAGATACTAAAAATAGGACACCTGGCATTGACAATTCCCTGCTTTAATGCAATTGCCTTCTGCAGCATCTTCCCTATTAAACCAAAATTTGACAAACAGTAGCCAATCCAGAAGTCATTCATAAATGCAAGAAATTTTCTAAATGCATAGGATTATATGTTCCTTGGGGAAAAAATGTAAAGTATGGTCTTAAACTAGCCAACATAGACATCAACTGGTAACAAATTATCAACTTAAGAAGGCAACTTATCAACTTATAAAGTATAAACAAACTGAATATAAAGATACATCAACTTTCTTGATGGTATAGAAATTTTGAAATTTCACAGCATCAGTTCCATCCTACAGGAAGCAAAGCCATGGAACCACACTTAGATCAAGAACCATTAACGAGTACCACATAACAATACAGATAAAAGCCCTACATAAGTACAGATACATATAATACACGGCAAAGCCAATACACTTGTTTACATCAGGGCTGTATTGGTAAAATTAGAGGTGAGTACACGCTACGAGTTAGTTTTCCGAAACAAATTAGAGGTGAGTATACGCTAACGGTTAATTAATCCATAAGGCAGTGGAAAAGGTTCAGAATCCATTCATTCACCCAACCACATATTCATCAATCCATTCATATACATATATGTATGCAGGTACATAATATGTATCATTATTATATATATGAATGTATAAATATATATTATCATCATCATCATCAGTTCCTGATGCCAGCCAATTGGCGGCCATGGGTACGAATATATGCATATATGAAAACGCATGTACAACCACCTGATAATAAAGATAGGGCAAATCAGTAGCTATACACTTCAGTATAACGTATCATAATGTCTCACTTCTACAGTACCGCAAAAAAAGTAGCAGTCAGTAGGAGTTATTCTGCATCAACGGTTACATCTAATTAATGTGATCAACCATGAAACATTTATGCAGAGCCACTTGAAGAAAACCCCTAGGTTCTGCCTGACCCTTTCTACAACCCAGGATTTTCTGGGTAGGTCAGTTTACGCCTTTGGAATGGACGCCCGAACTACTGACTGCTACCTACCACTGGGATCGATTACACAATGCATTTACATGGTGATCACACCTCGCAGGCTGTTACCTGTTGCTTTGTGGTGGTTGGTGAAGAGATTGAAACAATTGCGGTTGAATGTGACTGAAAACCAGAAAAGCAACAGCGGAACGAAATAAGACCTGGCACTGCACTTTACTGAATGCAGTTGGAAGTTCACACCCAAAACCCATTCGCAAAAATTCTTTCTCAAGCGACACCCTGTACGCAGCGCTGTACAGTGGTGGATTGAATCGTCAGTGAACATATTGATTGTTACGTTGTTGCCCAGGTTTCTGTTGTCTGCGAATAGCTGAGCAATATTCGCCAGTCTTCACCTCTCTTCAAAAGCTGTCATCCTGGATCATAAACAAACAAGAAAATATTACATACGTAAATAAATTAATTGGACTGCATGATGGATGGATGAATTAAAAAACTTTTCTTCGCTCACAATTGCTCAGCGCCATCGACTGATGCTTAGCCATGAGAGTGATGCTTAATAAATGACTCTTTTAAGTTAACTGCTGTTGCTTAAGTTAATCCATATTTTAAAGTTAATTATGATCAGGTTTATTGTCGAACCTAAATTCGCAGTTGAAAGAGATTAAGCACACTTGCTAACGAATTTATGATATGTGTAAGTAAGTAAGTGTAGGCGCAAATAGGCATTTTTTTTATCATTATTGCATGTCACATGGTGAAGTATTGAAAAGGTTCTCTAAAGTAAGTGCCTTCATAACAATGCAAACTGCTGTTTGCAAACTTTAGTATCAAATAGGGTAGCACTTTTTCAAGGTGCTAAAAGGTACACTGCAAGACAGGAACACGCCTCATAATAGTATACAGACCAGACCGTGCTTAAACACAAATAATAATAACAGGTAAATATTATTAAGATACTCTTAGGTGTTGACAGAGAAAACTGATACTCTACATACACTCTGCATGAGTGTAACATTCTTCTACACACCTCTGGTGGGAGGTCGTTTGAATCAAGGTCCTGCCACAGCTTCAAGTTGTCTTCCATGTTTTGGAGCAACGGACTCTTTCCTAGAAAAAGGTTGAACAAATAAACCACAGTTAAGCTCACGACGATCTCACTTTAGCCTACCAATGAAGACACAAGTATAATGAAGATAAGAATTAAAGGTTTGCTTACCAATCGGCTAAGCTTAATCTGCCGAAGACAACTGTTCTCAGGTCTGGACCCAACTTATGAAAGCAAGACTCGTGTTTCTCTGCGTTTTTTGTATACTGGTCCTCATCTTGCAATACGTTACAATAGTTTTGCAGGGCCATTCTGTTTATCTTAACTTATTTCACAAACAACTGATGATTTATCTTTTCTCCAGCAGTTACCTGGACTTTCAATTTGAATCATAGTTAATGCATTATAAAGACCTGATTACTAACAACAATACTGATAATAATAAGGATTACTCTGCTTGATGTTAGCTTTGTGTGGGTGCCGCTGTGTTATGGCACCATAGAAATTTTCGTTGTTGTTGTTGGGTGTTGTTGTTGGGTGTTGTTGTTGTTGTTGGGTGTTTTTGTTGTTGTTGGGTGTTGTCGATATATGGCTTTCAAATTTGCAACCAGTTTCTGTCTTCTCAACAAGTTTTCATATGATGCTCAGCACATCCCAGGTACTGAGGCTTCGATGATCTTGACTAGTTCTCTTCAGAGGATTGAGATTATGAAGTGATATTTTACTTAGAACTGACATCATAGAAATCGTCCTTGTAGAAATTGGCACAGATCAGGCACGTTGCAAACCCTTATAGCACCTCAGAAGTGTGATTTCAAGGTCCAAGGATCTTAATTAAGGTTTTAGCTGAGGTACAGTCACAACCACAGTGAACCACTTCTAAGCACGATATCAACATGAAAAACAGTCAGCTAAAAACATACTGTAGCATAGACTGATAAGATACCTGTATGAGGTTTTGGCAGAAGTGCAGCTCTCTGCAGGGACCAACACAGTGGGGCAACGATGTTCATTATGAACCAGATCTGGTTCCTCTCCAGCTGTGGATGACGGCGGTCCATGCCTGGGGAAATATCGAGTCCTTCGGCAGCTTCTTCATCGCCCTACAACAAAACAAAACTTCAGCTGAAACAGTCTGCCGCTGCCTCACCTAACTAATCAGCTAGCTTATTTAATAAAGTAAGTAAGTATGGACTTTAATGCTCCGCCTGCAAACGCACTGCAGCTAACAAACAGGTTAATACAAGTGTAAGAAACTGAACATATATCAAGCACAGGCACAAGCAACCTAAATAAAAGGAAAAGATAAAATTAATTTAAATCCAATTAATGTTCAAATTCCTAAGTAGAGCATTCTAATGATAAAATGTTTTCTAGACAGCCCTGGGGACCTCACGGTTATGCGGACAGGGGCGGAGCGAATAGGCGCTGGTCTTGACAGGGGGGAGGAGGCTGTGGAGAATATGACTAGGATTGTTAAGGACAGCCAAAAAGAGAGTGGAGTCAGCTCGATCACAGAGGGCATAAATAGCTAAATAAATAAATGAATAAACAATAAATAAAATCATCAATCAATGCCTAACACAGTCACTTACAAACATCAATCATTGGTCATGCTGTAAGGTGAGTCACATTTTCAGCTACAGAGTCCCATTGTCATGTCCCAGACAGTCACACCCAAACCTCACATTAGTCATGCATTGATGTCAGGCCCTTAGCCAGCCACCCATCCTTTGGATGGGTGAAAATTATTTTAGACAGGCAGAAATTGTGCATGATTCTCCTCCAGCACCATCCAGCTTCTTCTCTAGAGCCATTCTGACCATTCAGATGACCGTTCTGTAAGGAGCACGGGTTGATATTAGGCTCTGTAAACAGCATACGGGAACTGCAGTCAGACTCGTAGAGTGGCGGGACTTCGGGCAGTCGCGACTTCGTACACTTACGGCGTCGGGCGGTCACGACTTCGAATGCTTTTGGATGGGCTACTCTGTATTTCTGGCTAAGTGCTTGATTGATGTCACAGCAGACTTACTCAAATATGGTTGAATGCTGGTTACCTGACTGAAGAATTCTTCTGTGATTCTGTCAGACCAGTTCGCATGTACTTCCCACTGTCTGCAAGAGTGACTAACATCTGCCATTTGTACGACCATTCCAATTACTTGCTGGCGGTCCGCCTCCTCTGTCCAGTTTATCCCGACGCTGTTGATCTTACAATAAAAAGAAAAACACATGAAATCAAAACAAATCCTCTGGATATTTGGCTGATCATTAAATTAATTTTTTAATTTATACATGATCAGGTTAAATCAATGACAAAGTATAAATGAGGAAAAAATCAAACTTCTTCCATAGTCTATGATTCTGCTCATCACCATTTCTAATTAAGCTTTCACCATGACACAGTGTTGTTAAACAGCAACTATTAAACCAGCCAACATCTGCAACACATAATTAGCATGGAGGAACCCCACCCCCGTTTCCAGATCATTTGGTTGAACTGTACACACCTTTGAGCAAAATGCACATGATTTAGGATTTAATGTGCTTGACCGGCCCTTCGAAAGCCAACTTCGTATGGCTGGATCTCTTGAGACACTCAGACAGTAAAATTATTTTCCTAGTAAATGTGCCAACGTCATCACACATAAGAATGTAAGTATGCATAAAATTTACATATACATACAAAAATTCATACATACATTCATACATATGCTCAGCTTATTAATAATGCAAACATGTGCTGAATAAGATTCCATGTTACCTTGGCCTTGAACTTATCCAAATGTTCATGATGGCGGGACAGATCCGTTCTTAGCACTGCATCAACCACCAGAGATCGGAAGCATCTATACTGAATGTTTGTGAGATTATTCAGCCATCTTAGTGGTGGGTTCTTAACCATCAGTCGCCAGGCGGCCGAAACGTGAAAATTCTCCAAAACAGAAATGTCGTTGTATTCCAAGGCCTAAACATCACATTTTCAATTAAGAACACTGCCATCTCTTTTGTGTAGCTAATTCTCTTTAACTGTCCCACAACCAACAGTATGTATGACATGGACTCATTCATGTTTCTCAGATCTAGGTTCAAGACGTGTTTCTTCAGGTGAACTAATTTCATAAAAGAACTTCCTTAGGTGAGCATCAGAAGCAATCATAGCCGTGGCCAGACAGGCCACATTTATTTCTGATTGACAGCCACAAATATGACGTGCTTCTTCTCACTAAACGCATAAGATTTGATTCAAAATGGTGCAAAAGATTAGAAGCATAGCAGTGATTCAGCATTCCATAAAGACTAACCAGATCGTGACCGGTAGATATCAGAAAGGAGTTTGTTCGAGCTGGGTGGGCATAATCGTGAATTGCTGCTGATGTGAACAACGCCATTTTCTCCAGAGGCAGCAGTTGATCTTTCAGGCACGTGTTCGTTTCCACTGCAAATTGAATCCCACATAAGTATATAGCATAATCACATTTACACATTTAATATTAAATGACCAAGGCATCAATCTATGGTGCTGAGGGTAAAGGATTTGCCATGGTTCCCACCATCGCAGTAACCGTTTCAAGGCTCTCCACATTACAAGATGAGCACTCTAACCCATCGGCTATCATGCCCCACATAAGCAATACATAGCTTAAATCATAGATAGTAAATAAGCAAGGCAAACAATATTTGGACATCACTGTATCAATTCAAACATGCACACTTCTGAAATTCCAATGTGTAAGCTTGTGGTGACTGTATTGGCCAATCATGTTGGAATGAAATTTTTGACAAGCCTTTCTGAGAAGAAAAGCAGTCTCTTTTAGCTGAACTCAAGGGACACCATAGGTATGAAGTGTTAACGACTTCATTTTCTTAGTCATGGTGGTCAATCTCGCACCATATACAATGTTCTCACTGATTCCTTTTAAGGATGGGTTAGTAGAGCAGAAATCTTATCCCTACACATTTACTTAATCTGAAAAGAATGCGATATTCTATTTCCAATGAGCTACATCAATGAACCAACCAGTGTCTGGGCATTTAAAATCCTCACCTTTTGTGTATGCGTTGTAGCGTGAAAGAGGTTGAGTTGCAATGTAAAAGCTCGCCTGGAGGACATCCGATGCATGGATTCGATTATGGTCTAGAAAAACCAGAAAATGATCACATTTGTCAAAAGCAAATGCACTGCAGGAACCAAACTGTGGTCAAATTAAACAATTTTACCAAAAGTGGTCCCTAGTTGTCCACGACAAAAACACAGTGCTCATAAGATTTCATGCACATCTCATTGAAATCACAAACCAGCAGACAGTGTTACAACCAACTAGTAAATGAGAATAACTCCAAGAAGTAGGTTGTATTACAGTATTCTTATGTTCTTCATTGCTTCTGTTTATCTTCATTACAACTGCTTTCTCTGCATTTTTAACCTGCAGCAGCCTTGCATCAAACTTCATAATTTAAACACGTCATGGCAGCTTACCTATTTCTTCAATGAACTAATAAAATGGGAAATGTATTCTTGTAAAAACGGTATTCATTACTCTCAATTTGATGGCAATGGTAAGTAATAACAGGCAGGCGGGAAACTAAAACAGCAAAGGCAGATGATTGATTATCTCTGATGCACATTGGATCTGCACAACTGCCTGCACGCTGACTTATAGCCATCAGACTGTACCTACTGCCAGTAAGATAACCCAAGAAGAAGATGAAGAAAAGAAAAGTCTGCGGCTGATGTACACTCACAAGGATTCTGATGATACCCGAGTTCAACGCTGTGGAAGAACCGGAAAAAGGGTTCGAATGATATGTTGAACTTATTGAACAGGTCGTGCTCATCGAATATCTGAAATGCCACCTGTAAACCAATTGAAGGAACTTCTTTGAATGTATGTAAGAATAAATATTCTGCTCATCATTCTTCATCAACAGCAAAACGCATCAGTTAACATCACAGTTTATGAAGACAGAATGTAGAGCTATCTTAATCGTAATCTCCAATTTTCTAAAGTGCCACTGTAAAGCCAAGCGCAAACCATGAGCGCTGCGTCGTATCAGAGATAGATGTCCATTGGTGGTCCGAGTCAGGTTGCCAGAGAGACCAGAGTGGCAGAGCTGTTACGGAGGGTTTCTTTGACTACGAGAAAGCTTTGATTGGATTAGGTAGAATTGAGGCATTATAATTTTCATAATAAAATGCGTAATATTATGAAAATGAATAATTTTTAGTGTTACAGTCATAATTTCACATAACAACAAACCACAGAGATATCAATATTAAGCATTTCTGTTTAATCTTCTGCCAGTTTCTTATTTTTGTTCTCAACTGACGAGTCGTCTTTTCTTCTGCAATACTGCCTCCCAGAGCCATCAGGAGATAATAAATTGAACTTCATCACACAAGGGTGTGTTCTGCATGCGAAAGAAGTTCTTAACTCTTGGCACTATATAAATTTCGCCTGACTTTATGTCATACAGTTCTTGGCTGATGGTTACTTGTTTATGTATTCACCTCATGACTTGGAGAGCACAGGTTCATGTCTTCACTCATGACATTCACATTTGTCAACTTTTAACAAGTCGTTGTTGGACAGTATTAGAGGCACTTAGCAAATATACAAATATCAGAAAATTATAAAGAAAAAAAAATTGCATATTACAAACTCACAGATAAACAGTAGAATAGAAAAATTAAAAGATACTCACCTGACTGAGTATTGTTGTTGGAGCCTTTTCTGCAAGGTCGAATATCTCAAAGTCCCACTTTTTCAGCTGGTCAGCGGTTACAAGGACATCGGCACCACCACCAGCGATACTCAGCAACGTCTGTATTTCCTTCTCTGCACATGTGCGATTCTCTTCATCAGTGACAACGGATGTTTTGCCTTTGGTAACCTGAGCGGAAAACATATGAGGTCATTACTTTCTGATTGTCTGTAGTAGTCACAATGGGCACACCTTGTAGCGGAATGATTGTATGGATGAATCACTGGCATGAAATGCCAATCCAAGTAACTGGTCATACATGACAAACTGGACTCAGTATTAAACCAGTTCTTACATCTTACTAAAAAGTCTTACATGGCCAGATACAATACAAGCTGTAACCTACCTGTCTGCATGCATACACACATATATACAATTATACATACATACACTACATACACACATATATGACCCTATCAAATCCAGTGTATCTGATACAGACTCATGTCTGGAAGGCAACAAAAACCCTTCAACAACTGTAATTGGATACATACACTGGAGACGTGTTATAAGCCACTTTGAACATTTTATCACGAAACTGATATAATTGGGTCAACACAGTTCCCAAAATGTGAACTCTTTATAAGTTACATACGTACACACACTAGCCTACTGCAAATTTTTAAAATCATTCCTTCTGAAGAAAATATCAGTGAGTGTGTGGTCAAGTCATCAGATCTCAGAGCTTACAGTTGATATTTAACATCTTATGGCTGCCAGGGCCATTGATGTAGCCCTCCTTTTCAGGCTTGGGACTGGCACTATCAGAGTACAGGAATATCAGTTATTTGTGGTTTAATTGTTGCTTAAGACAGACAACTTGCTTAATGTCTTGAGAATGAGGCCAGGATCCTAAAATTAGGCTGCCTCTTACGGTTCTGCAGTATTTCAAATTTTTTTCCAAAACTCATTCCCCTCAGTGTTTCTGAAAACTAACCTGTAGCATGTACTCACCCCTAATTTTACCACTACACCACCGGTAATAACAGTAAGTTGCCACCAACAAAGAGCATGGCCATTTACCCAGCAATTGCATGCATACTTATTAAGATCGTTCCAAATGTGCTTTTGACACGTACCTAAGTACTGTTCAAATGTTTACATACAAAACATACTTATGCACAATATGCATGCATTGTCTTACTTTTTTTCCGCTGGGGCCAGCTTCGCTGTCTGCGTGTTCACCGGACGACTATCAATAAAATCCAAAGAGTAAATTCACATACATCATCTAAGGCACAAGGAATCAAATATCCTGACCTCAACTTTCTGTATGCTATTATTTTTTCAGTTTCTTATGCATCTGTTTGTATAACCTGTATTGTTAACCAGTGCATTTGCAGGTGGTATAATAAAGAATATACTTACTTACTTACTTAACTTCCCCTCAGCAGTGCAGCTGTTAAGAATTTTGTTAATTCATTACTTATGCAAAATAAAATATCTATTCCGTGATAACAACAAAAACGAAAAGAAGCAAAATCTCAAGACGGTTTCTGAACCGCATGCCACATGGAAAGGCTTAGAATTTCTTCCTATTCCTCTTTCGACAATTTAGAGAATCCAATGCATCCGTGCATTGTTTTGTTAAGAACTATATGCTAAGATGTTTTTTTATTACTGTGTCTGGACTTTATTACAGACACACAGAAAGAGGAGTCAGACTAACCCTAAGGTACATTTCCAAAGAATTACATTTAACTTCTTAATCACAGTGCAACATAACTGGCGAATGTAACGTAACAATCTATTTCTTTACAGGGAGCAGAAGATGAACAGTCCCTTAAGCTACCCTGAGGCAGCCATGGGTATGAAGTGTTAGCGACGTCATTTTCTTAGCCTCGGCATATGAGGGCGAGTGGCCAGTCCTCTCCCTCGTCGTCTCATCTCCCACAGACAGTGTGCGGTCAGTGTACTCATATAGCTGAGTTGGCTAGGGGATGCAGGTGGGGCAGAAATCTCAAACCAAAGGCCACCTAATAAGATACTTAGCAAAAGCAACAGCTTGCTTATAATACTTGAAACTTTCCCTGAAGAAATTCCAAATCGCCATGCTAGGTCCTGAAATGTATATTCATTTATTATAAATCAACAAAGGATGACACACAGCATCACAGCTTACAACAGTCTAAAGCGATAATAGTAATACTGATAATAATAAATAATAAAGTATATATTTCCAGTGCTATGACAAAGAAATGTATGTGCTAGCAAGGTCTGCAAACTAGTCAGATAGATTTAACATGCTTCTATACAAAAAGCAAAGGATGAAATTCTTGTCGTCTTTGGGTGGAAGAGAATACATATTCATGTGCATGAGGGCAAAGGGAATAAGTTCGAGAGGATAAATCTGAGAAGGCGATTCTCTGCAGAAGAAAAATGTTCTCCAATTGTTGGATTGTCAAACGGTATGTAACCCAAGTTCTGCATTCTGGCATGTAGACGATCGAGCCCTCGCCGGTCTGCAGCTGTCGTCAGGCCCCACCACACAGGCACCGCATAAAGCAGCTTAGCCAACGTAGTAGCTTCTGTTACCACATACATCGCTTTGGTAGTAAGACCGTGTGCTCGGAGTATATGCAGATTGTGAAGGGAGCTGAAACATGCTTCGATGATTGTATCAACATGAGCGGTGACACGCAGGTCTTGTCCGAAGGCGACTCCAAAATATGCACAGAGTCAACACGGACCACGTCCTTCAACAGATTTGGTTGCTCAGCGCATCTCATCCTCATGACAAGCATTTTACGAGAGTTTGTTACATTTAATCTGAGGTTGTTTCGCATAGCCCGACTTGTGTTGTTTAGTTCTCAGGAAGCACTCCTTTAACAAGTATCATCCGCATACTTACACAGTTTATTCTCAGAATTTACAGGGTACAGATCCGAGGCACTGATTTCGTATAGTCCGGACCCCTGAACAATACTAGCATTTATCTTCACTGAGTTAGAAGTCCAACTCTCAAACTTGGTGGTATGCTGACAACAGGAGAGGAAGTTGATTATTCAGTTGAAGACATGATCTTGGATGTCAACAGTGGAAAGCTTGGGTGACCAGTATTGGTCTGCAGTCTGTCATCTGCGCAGCCTGTCAAACCTTGGCTGTTGGGTGTATGTTTCAGGTTGAGATTTAATTTTATCCTGATTAATACCAGGGTGTATTGTGAAGTAAGAATTTTCTATGTTTCACGATTGCTTGGCACAGACTCATCAACCACAGAAATGTTGCAAAGCATGGCTATCCGGTTAAAATTTTGTTCGATAATCCTGAATTTTTCTTCCAAGAATTAAAATTAAATGCTTTTGATTCTTTCTTTCTGATGTCTTAATTCTTTCTTCAAACTTTCAATTTCTTCTTCTTGACATTAAGAGAATTGCTGCTGCAGATGCTGCTTTCTGTTTTTCTTGCGCAGCTTTGCAAATGTTGCGTAAACCATTTATGTCGATTCTGGCAGAATGAAGACTTAGCTTGACCACTTTGATATCCCAACTTTACACTTAAGTAGACAATAATCAGAGTCACTAGTTTCATCATGTGACACACCTAGAATGCAACAAAACACAGGTCAAGTCTGATATCCACTGTGAAGGCTTTGAAGCATGTATGCAGTTTGAGTAAAGTGCTGATTCTTAACTCATTCCCGCCCAATCGGGTCGCTAGCGACCCGAAATGGGAGGGATTGAATTAGGCTACAAATTAATTATAGTAGAATGAAATCATACTTCCAAATAGCACCAGAGATGTCTACGGAAGATTTGTTTACATTTTGGCGTTAATTTTTTTGCTGGATTTTGATGTTTTTTGTGGGGGAAAAGACATTAAGTGACGGAAAAATGCATATAGATATCGGCAGTTTTGAGGCGCCATTTTGACAATACAAACGATTAGTTTTCGTCTTCTATTGGGGAAATTATTGACCTATTTGAGGTGGGCGGTGAACACAGTGTATGGAATAAGGCATGTGCTTGATGAAGAGCAAATTCTGCGTGTGCTGAAGATTCATACTAGTCGAAGTCAGCATCAATGGTGGAATTATTAGCCGTCCAAGTCATGGTCAAGGTCAACGAGATGATCATCAGCAGAACATCACTGAACCAGAGAACAGCAGCTATGATAACCAATGGAACTCTAGAAAGCATTACCAGAAAGGATATTACATTTTAGATGATGAGGTTTTCAGACTGTAACTTACGTAGGCTCAGTGCCAAGTTGATTGCACAGCATGAAAACCCACCTGACGTTGCAGTTGCACCAGGTTCTAGTATATAGGCCTACACCTTCCATACCCAGCTAGCTAGGCTACTTGGCAAGCAATTTTTCATCAAACTCATCTCTCACATAGGTGCGGTGTCTGTCCCAAGTATAAAAATTCAGAGACTGGCAGATATAAAGACACTGCGACTGCAACCTCTACGAGGAGTGCAATAACCATCATTTAGCAATACAAGGGCACTATATAAATTAGCTTTTGTTCACAATAAGATATATATTTTAGAGCCAGATGTCTGCTGATTTATAAAATATATATTTTATGATACTTAACTGTAATCCTTATAGTGCTGTTGTCGTTCTACCGTGTGTACTATCAATTTACACATTTTCGGAAAAACAATTTGGGCGGGAATGAGTTAAGAATGACAGGTGTCAAGTTACGAAAAACAGTTCACGGTTAACAATGAAAATAGTACCAGAATAGCTACAAGTTACTAACCAATGTGTAAGTAAGTAAGTAGCCTTTATTTGCATATGACAAGCGCACATGCATTATATGTATGCAATGATTACATACATTTTGAAATCAAAACTAGATATAATTAAAAATATAACATGAGCAGCTTATAAAGTCACACATTTAAAACTAGATATCATTAAAGATACATCAGTTAACAAAGCTGCTTTTAAACAATTTAGAGTTAACAATCTTGAGGCAACATGAAAGGATGTCCTCTCTTGTGAAGTGAGAACTTGTCCTCACGAGGAGGTGGCAAGAGCTTATGATTGCAGTGGCCAAAGAACATTTTTCTTCTGGAAATCTAAAACAAGGTCGGCTATATCCTTGCAAGGAGAGTTTCAGAATTGTTACACTTAGTTCGATTTACTTAAGACTGTCCTAATTCTGGATGATCTAGTCTAAATCAGATTAAATCTTTATGTTAGTAGATAGTTTGTTTTATATAATATTTGAATCATTTAGTGTATTCTCATTACCTACTATAATGCTTAAAATCTAGCCAAATACGGGCAGTAAGGCCGGGCCATATTTTACCTAAATAAGGTACTTTCTGAGTCCCATGCGATAAACACTAATCACAGCGGTCAGTGGAGACCTATAAACTTTAAAACTTACCACGTGTGAAATGGTCACTCCAAATCCTGGTGCCTTTATTCCGTTGCCATTGCTTGCGATTTACTGCTGAAGACTGTAATCCATTTTTCAGCTTCTTTTTTTGATTGCCTCCGATAAAATTTGATTTTTTCATCGTTTCCAAGTCTTTTTCACGCATCTTTCTCACAAGTCGACGGCATCTTGAAATCTGTTTAGACTTAGGCAAACAATTCCACTTGCTCCAAGACTCCTTTTGTTTTCGTAAATACCTCTAACTACTTGCAAAGTTATATAGCGCAATTTTTGAAACAAACAAAGGCGCTCAAACGTGGTACGACTACGACGAGTTGAACTACAGTTGTTTCCACAATCGAATTATTATATTTTAACAGTACAATTGGCTTTGGACAGAAAAACATCACGCTTAATATTATTTGCAATATACATTTATAAAGGTCAGTAATAATTCACTAAAAAACAGACGCCGACGGATTATAAGCTACTCAAACATATTAATCAGCAACCATTCTGTGACTTAAAGCAGAACCCGTAAGATTATAGGACTACTTATGAACACATTAGAGAAATCAGCAGTCTAAAACGATTACCATGCTTTTTAAGCTGCGTCCTCGTGTTTTTAATCGAATATTATGCGGTTTATATTTATTTTTGTACGATTCTGTCTGAAGGAAAACAGGGCTCAGGGTTTCCTTCGCTTAAATATTTTTGATGACGTCGTAACGTACCGCAATGACGTAGGCCTATCTAGTACAACAATTTTGATTAATAGAAAGAAACCATGATGTAAACATAGCTATTTTTACATCATGATAAAAACCATCAACTGATACCTTGAGCATCAGATTGTGGCGCTATAGAAGTTTTAGGGTTATTTTAGAATGCTAAGGTCAAGTTGATTTTATTGCATCCATCACCTTGCTTCGTCATTGCAGAATAATTCTGTTTCAATCCTATATCACGAAAATAACTCATATTTCATTCGCTATGTGGCGCTAGTTAACTGATACCACGAATCGTAATCTCGAGATTCCTACAGCGCCCAAGTAGCATTCTCAGAAACCCCAGTCACCTCCTCCATGACCTTCTACCTCCCATTCTAAGGACCGGGTATGATTTACGCCCGCGTTCACACAATCTGGTTCTCCCCTTCGAGGTTTCTTAGGTAGGATGCTATACAGTTAGGCTCTGCTGCAATTATTTCATTTTTGATCTAACGTTATTAGGCCTACTTTATTGTTCTATTTTCTTTCCCTTTGTGTCACATTGTATGCAACGAGCTGTGCGTTTGCTAGCATTTATTAAGGAATATACTTACTTATATACGGCGAGGGAGGTAAGAAGAGGAAGCGTATATTCAAATCCTCTCAGAATTTATTGAACCGATGCGATTAATATTATATTATCATTCTTAGTGTGCAATAGTTTTTATTTATTTATTTATTTATTGTGTATTATGTTAATTGTGTCTTCAGACACATATATTCCTTCCCATAATGCTTACGGTCAGTGTACTTGTTGCATAGCTGCAGTTCGCTAGAGGGCGCAAGTGGCGCAGAAATGCTGAAATATATCTCGATCTGGTCTCAGCAGGGCTTTGAACTCCAATTTCGTTGGACGCTAGGCCTATAATAATAAAATGACTAGACCATCACGCTTCCTTTAATTTAAAATAGAGTCCCTAATATGTAACGGTAAATTCATTCACTAAACCGTTAATTTAGAGCACCTAAATAATTAAAGTGACACTAAATAGCGCGTGTTTAGGCCTACATACACACACACACACACACACACACACACACACACACACACACACACACACACACACACACACACACACACACACACACACACACACACACACACACACACACACACACACACACACACACACACACACACACACACACACACACACACACACACACACACACACACACACACACACACACACACACACACACACACACACACACACACACACACACACACACACACACACACACACACACACACACACACACACACCCAGTGCCACCCACGCGCACACAATGTGTGGTTCCTTATGAGACTCGCATAGAGAGGTTTAATTTTTGGGTAGATTAGTGATTACGATAGCCTCGGTAGGGTAATGTTAATAAATGCATTCACTAGATGGCGCCGGGTACAGGAGATTCCAATTCTAATTTGTTACAACAACATCACGATCTTCGCCATTTTAAGGACGGCTCATTCAACGTCGGACAATATCATTCAAAATCAAACAGAATTTGATATATAAAATTCCAAACCTGTAAAGAAAGAGTTATTTATTTGTATAGTTCTTGTAAATTTCATGTAGGTAAGTATTATAGTAAATATATCTCCTAAGCACAAAGAGGCAAGTAAGAAGAATGGGTAATGTTTGTCTTTAGCGTCCGAAATTATTTCAATGTAAATGGTCGTTTCATAATCAATAGTTGTTCTAATACAATATACAATAAATAATCATCGTTCATCCAACTTCTAGTTGCAGTTATATTTTAATCAATTGTCCAGCTTCTAGTTTCGTGAATATTTTCATCAATCTTCCAACTTCTAGTTCGAATTTTACTACGAAATGTTTTCATCGCTCATACACGGGAATAATATCCGCACTAAAACGATATATTTTCATCGCAATTCCAACTTCTAGTTTGACTTTTATTATGTAATATTTTAATCGATCATCCGGCTTCTAGTTTCATTGATATTTTCATCAATCTTCCAACTTCTTGTTTGAGTTTAACTGTGAAACGTTTTCATCGCTCATGCAATGTAAATAATTTCGGACGCTAAAGACAAACATTACCGAAGAATGTTTGCCTCCTAATATGGTGATAAAAACCGACCAATTAGACCAATTTTTGATCAAACCTAGACTCCTAGAGGTTGACTTTTTGCCTAGGGTTTTGCACCAGATCCCAGGCAAATACAGTCATATTCAGGCCTTTAAGCTCACCTTGAAATGTAGGCATGTGCATAACTTGTGTTAATTACTTCATTTTCTTAGCCTCGGCATGTTTAGCAAGCAATTCATTGCAGATTTTGAGCCGTCTGCAGACGTGTGGCTAGTCCTTCCAGAGGCGCGTTTACGTGTAGGCGCACTAGGCGCGCGCCTAGGGCCCCAAACCTCCGAGGGCCCCCAAACGATTGGAATTTTTTTCAATTATAAAAAAAGATTTTGAATTTATTTTAACTTATTTTCTCTTTTTGTACAGTTTAGCATTCACATAAAAGTATAGGCCCTTATTATTGCAACTTATAATTATTTGTTGTGATCATTTGGGCTAATAATTCATTTTTGTGCAATTGTGCAAAATAACCTTAAGTTCAGAAGAGCCCCCAAAAATGTTTGCGCCTAGGGGGGCCCTAGGCGCAAACATTTTTATGTAAACGCGCCTTTGAGTCCTTCCGCTCAGAAGGAGGGTGGAGGTTTTAGTCCACCCTTCATTGACTGGCTTTCACACCCACTGTTTTGTGGTCAATGAACTCATAGAAGCATAAAGTGCTAGGAGCACTTATGATACTTGAGCTACAGGAAAAGTTCAAAATGCCATTATAAAGATTGAATGCTTTTTGTTAGGTGATTGAGCTGGACTTAGAACAGCTTCAAAGATGGAGAGGAAGGACTTACAATTCTTCGACAATAACAAGCACCACTGAACATCTGGGTGACATTGGCAGTATGTTGACAGTTGAATTTAAATGTTATTTATTGCTTTCTTTGTTCTTTAAAGTTGAAAGCTGTGTAAGAGCATAAGATATGTGTATGAGTACTAGCCTTCATGCCCAGTTTGGTTTTACAGATACAAACATGTTGACATTTTTTATATTATGTAACTTCCCCCACTGTGCAAGATATATTTAGGTATGAAGCATTGTCTTTATTGAGAGGTATGATATGGGATTGTTGTGAGTGGTTTGTTACCATTCAAAGGCTTTGTTATAGTATGAAGACTATTTATCCTAACATTACTGCAGTGAATGTTTCAACCTCGTTGCAGCTCATACTGATTAAAAATTAAAACTGATCTTCGACTGGAAACTACACTTTTAACAACAGTTAAAAAGAACAATTTTGCCAATGACATTTCCAACAGATCTCACTTTGTGTATTGTTTAGCATCATTGTCTGTAATTCTTGTGTCAGCATCATAATTTCTAAATCGTGGATACTGTTTTTGTGCCTTGTTGTAGAGGGAGTAGTTTAAACAGAGGCATGTGGACGATTTTGTTAAGATCCTTGAAGCATCTCGAGCCGAAGCTAGCATCGGCTATCAGGGCTGTGAGCAGGATCAGATGGCTGCCTACGATTCGCTTGCTGCTTACTATGTCCAACAGGCTCACAAGGAGAAGAAAAAGGAACGAAAGCAAGAATTTTTTACTCAGGCAACTCTGCTCTACACAACAGCTGATAAAATCATCATGTATGATCAGGTTGGAAAGACATATGTCAATCAATGTAGATGCAGGGTGCTGATATATCATTTGCAACTTTCTTTTTAATTTACAATCGCATTTCACAACTGTGATTGCGAATGAAAGACAAAATTTGGCATATGATTTTCATTAATTTAGAGTTAGATGAAGAGTTAACTTTGAGGAATTTCACAAACTAAAAAATGACAGGTATACACAACTAAATACAGTGAAACACTATTAGCATGTGCTCCAATAACATATGAGTCTGGTTTACCTGTGGTGCCACCATACCTCCCTATGCAATGAGGTTAAAGCATGAGCATTGTTAACACACAGTAGTTTGATGAAAATGATAGCGCTACACAGATGCTGACTGGGTGTCTTGAGGAACAAGGTGCTGAGTACATGGAAGTTATCCAACTATAAATACTGCATTGCCCCAAGCAGGGGAAGAGTGCACCACTGTCTGGCATGAGGGAAAGGAAGAAGCCAGCCTTTGACAGCCTTTTTTGACCCCTCTCCATCGGCGCACATGGATTCCTCGGCGTATATCGATGCACGTGGACTCTTAGTCAGCAGCTAGATTAACACAGCTGTCGTTCTCTTTATTTCATCGCTCAGGCCTGACAAAGTCATTGGCAGTAGCTCATCAAATCTTGCCACTCCTCTCTCTCCCCTCTCTCCCTTTCTCTGTTTCTTTTCGTTTTTCATCTGCATTTGCAAAAATGCATTTTAGCAGAGCAAGGGTATTCTTTTAAGCTAATAATGATGTTCTGAGATTCTCCAACTACACACTTGTGCAAAGATAGGCAATACATGTTCATTACTGCTATACCTATCTGGTAGACTCATCAAGCCATGCATGCGTAACTTGCGGTGCTGATGGTATGTCCCCCATTGGCCGTGTGTTAAAGATGTTTCACTGTGTTGATAAATTGTAATTAGTAATTTCTACAATGCTTGTGTCTAATGCACAAAATATAAAGTTCACAAAATATAAGCTGTTATAGTTCCATATTTTGCTTTTTGTGACTGTAGCACTGCTCAACTTCAAAATAGCTTTTGTCAGGCTATTCTTGTCAAATATTATAGTTATTATAGTCTGATTATTGACTGAGTATGGTCCACTTTTAGCTGTAGCTAGAGGGAAGTTTGACAGTTTCAAACAAATCTTCCTTTTTGCAGTGATTTGTATATAACCCCACATTGCTGCTAAATTCCACTGCCTTATTGTTCAAACCTTTGTGCCATATTTCAAACACCATTCCTTTAAAATGCTTTCTACAGCCCTGCAATGCTATTCAATTCTAAGCTATACCGTACATGTATGTGATACCTGTTGTTAAACTTATGATTTTTCTGAAACTTGTACTGCATTTTTCAGAATCATCTTCTCGATCGAGCATATTTTTGTCTTCTTGAGGGTGACAAGTTGGATCAGGCTGATGCGCAGTTTAACTTTGTCTTGGGACAGGTTAGTCTATCGATTTTCAGGTCAATCATTACCGAGGATAATCCTCCAGACTTTCAGTTTGTTACTGTGTTATTTGAATAATTCTCTCTATAGAATCTAGAGGATATTGTATTGTATATGTTGGATCAGGCTGATGCGCAGCTGTGTTTGTGTTCTGCTTTGCGAACACATGTGGTAGTGAGAGAAGGAAAATGGCATCCAATGATAAATCCAGTTCAGAACAAGCTCTTGATGTTGAGTGATGTAGTGGTATCCTTGGGCATGAAAGTCACAGTATGTCAGTATGGGAGTTTCACTCTAGTCTAACAAGTGAACTGGATGTTCAAATGACACATTTCTTACAGAGTTTTCTAGTGTTTCCTGAATGATTTTTGACTCCATTTCTCAATTTTTCAAGATTCCATGACTCAGCAGTAAATTTTCAAGTGCACTTTACGTGCTGAAGATTGTACCTCAAAGGGAGGTGTCTAGAAAATAATTTTCTTTCTTTACAGAGCATTAACAACATACCGTATCTTCTGGGCAAGGCTTGCATTGCATTCAACAAGAAGGACTACAAGGGTGCTCTGAAGTTCTACAAAAAGGCACTTCGTACAAACCGGACTGTCCGGCTACCGTCCGACTTGGAATGGGCCATTGCATTCTGAAGCTTCAGAAACCAGAAAAGGCAAAGTATGTGAAGACAAATGTTATTAGTTGTTAAGATATTTGAAGACAGGTGTTATCAATGGTATTACTGATATTGTACATTGCTTATAGCAGAGGTACCAAAAAGCCAGCTCGTGGGCCAGTTCTGGCCTGCTGATGATGTTTTTCTAACCCTTGGAGCCTTACCTAAAGACTACACAATTTGAGAATAAAAGTTCAAATTTGTCATTTTTCATTGCATTTGAAGCGAAATCAAATTGCTGTGCTAGCAACAGGCCAGTCAATACCAAATTCTCATTCTGCTATAGAGGTTTTTTCTGGTTTTTGTGATGCGCGTGACTGATTATGAAGATCAAAATTAAGATTTTATAAGCCGACTGTTTGTATGCTAAAAAATGCACCATTTAGATTCCAGGTCTTGGGGAAAGACATTGGATGCTACCAGTACATTTAACAACAGATTAGTGTTATTGTACAACTAAATGAAGTTTAATCCTTTAACGATGAGAGGGGTTAGTTTTCCATGCATTCTAGTACATGCTTGTCGTTAAAACGTTAAACTAAAGTGGTGTGCTTGATTTTGATGACGAGTTTCACCGAGCACTGAACAATATTCTCTGGTTTGTTTTCAGGGCGATTATGACCAGGCATTCCAGACATTCCAGTATTACTATCAGGCCACGCAGTTCTCAACAACAAATTTCATCCTTCCCTTTTATGGGCTTGGACAGATGTACATCTTTCGTGGTGACAGTGAAAATGTAAGCCTGGAAACCAAAGGGGTTTCTGTTGAAATGCAGTAAGATGATAAAGTTATGCATAGTGCATGCGTGTGGAAAATAAAGGCTACTTACTTACTTACTTACTTGTTGCTGCATGTGTAGGACCGAGCTTCTGTCAGTGTGAACCAAAAGTTCCAGTCAACAATCTTGCATATATTTATATGGGACTTTTTATTGCTATAGTAGCCGAGAAGAGCATGACAGTACCGGTAGTCTTTGCAAGAGTATGATAATAGTTTTAGCTTCTTTGTGAGGTTCTTTTGCACCTTTTTGAGGTTCCAAAAAAGTGCTATATAAATGCAAATACATTTGGTTTGTACAGATAATGTAAGGCGATGATTTATTATTATTTCTTTAAATTTCTTTATTTAAAGCACTTAATATATTTTCAAAGTCTGTAGTTCGAATACGAGGCGCTCATCTGTTTATTGTGAGCTCTTCATTAACCTCATGGCCTTGTTAGTTAGATTTAGTAAGTGAACTATTATTGCGTTTTGAAATTTCTGTGTTCAGGCAATTCAGTGCTTTGGGGAGGTGCTCAAGTCACAGGCAAACAACTATGAGACAATGAAGATTCTTGGGTCGCTGTATGCTGGCTCAGATGATACGGAGAAACTGAATCTTGCAAAGGTGGAGTGTGCTTAAGTTCTGCTTAAGTTTTCAAGTCACTACGTAGTTGTCTGTGGTGGACTGCTTAAAGCCTAAAGAGCAAATGAAAGAACCAAGGTTTATTAACACTTTAACGACGAACTGCATTTGTTTCCCAGTCATTTTAGTACATTCTCGTCATTAAAGTGTTATTTTAATGGTTTGTATTAAATTTCGTACATTTTTAAGTGACTAATTTCAGTTTATACCACTGCTACTTTCATTGCAAACATTTTTATTATGGTGTTTAGATTAATTTGTAGGTTTGAGTGCATACAGTATTGCTAGTGAGATAAATGTAATAAGCTTATTTGCCAGTATGTATCTGAGCTGTTTAGATACATAACAGCGTTCCAGCACCTTTTTTCAGCCACTAAAAAATAATTTATTTATTTTGATAATAAAAACAATACTTTAGTTATTTTAATATAATTTCAGTGATGTGAACTGTTTTCAGTGTTTATGGAGACCCCTCCCATCCCCCAATGCCGTTTTTCTCTGGATTTTAGTCCTTTCATAATTATTCAGTTCCGGAACCTATTGTTCAGTTCCGGAACCTTTCTTTCTAGAAAAAAGCAGTGTACATAACATTTATGTATATATAATATATAGTAGAGCGATGTAATACGACTTGACAGGCTAGTCTTTGTATGGGGTTTTCTTAAGAAGTTTCGATTGTTGGAATGTAAAATTTGCTATGCACTGTACCAGTAGTTGTTGTAGACTTACCTTAGTTAAATTGTGACTGTTTTGTCTTGTAGCAACATTTTCGTAAGGTGACGGAGCAGATTCCAGATGATGTGGAATTTTGGATGCCTGGATTGAGCTGGCTCAGATCCTTGAGCGAGGAGATGCGATTCAAGCGCCGGTTGCCTACGGAGCTGCCACAACGACAAAGTGCAGGCAGAAATACCTCCGGAGATTCACAACAATGTTGCAGCACTTCACTTCACCCTTGGCCACTTTGATGAGGCAAAAGTGAGCCTTTTTGATTAATCTTAATCTTATCCAAATGCTCGCGTTTGAACCAGTCAATAAGGTCTTAAGCATTCATTGTTTATTCGAGATACAAATCCAGCTGTACCTTATTATTATTATTATTTTTTCCCCGAGGTAGTTATGATCCCTCAGGCTCTTAAAACACTGTCCGGAGACAATAGAATGTGTGTCTGGAACAGCTTATAACTCGTCAAAAATTCTGGTTGTGCAAAAGTGCTGCAGAATGCAACAGCATTATTATTATTTTTATTAATATTAATATTATTATTATTATTTTAGTGTTATTGTCTTTGTTGTTTATGTATGTATTAAACACCACTATCTAGTGACAAAGCATCATCAGTGTTGCTGAACAATTGTGTTTGAAAAACATTATCCATCTCAGAAAGCAACACAGTCCACATAACTGAGTGAATGTTCAACTAGTCAGCTACCGGTTTATGTTATTGACAATTTGACTTTGGGCCATGGATCGATCCTCAAAGGAATGATTGTTCTGTTATGAGAATGCTGTTGTCATAGTTTTACATCAAAATTACAAACAAAATTATCCTTGAACCTCACTTTACCTTGTAGTGTAAAGCCTATTGCTAATGGAGGTACTTGCTAATTTGATAAGTGACTTGTCCTGTATCATCATATTATTATTATTACTACTACCGCTACTAATACTACTCATTATTATTGTGCATATATTGAGCACCACTATCTAATGACAAGCATCAATCAATTGTGCTGAGCAATTGTGAGTGAAGAACTTGATTCTAGTGCCAGTTCTTTCATCATCCAAGAGTTATGGCGCAAACTGGAATGTCTTGATATTTGGGGAAGTCCCTAAGCAGTGACCATAGCTAATAAATTCTATGCCACCTTTATCTAAAGTGCAATTGCTCACACCTGTGCAGTTTGCGTGAGAAGGCAAGCTCTGAAGGTTACCAGGTCATGCAGTGGGGTTGCTTTATAAATAATGCTTTTATTTCTTTGCAGCGTCATTATGAGCAGTCACTGGAGCATGTCAGAAGAGAGGCTGAGAATGATGAGACCTACTACAGTGCCATCTCTGTGACGAATTATGTACAACCTCGCAAGACTGTACAAGAACATTCTGCGTGAACATCCAAACTACATAGACTGTATGTTGTTAACTGTATTTTTGTATTTTATTGGCCTCTGTTTTTGTGTGATAAATTAATGAGTTTGTCTCAGAAATAGGACTGGAAAAGACGCATCTTCAATTGTCTGCAAATATTTTACCTTACAAGTTACTTTACAAATACCTTTTAAGGTATTATGTTTTTGTAGTTGTAACTTACTTAAAATGTAACATTTTCATTCTGCAGGCTATCTTCGCCTTGAATGCATATATAATGTTATGGTGCCTTTGCTTTGTTCGACAGAGTGGTCATGTTGTTTGTGCACATGTGTCACTGTCGCCAGGTAGTGTAATTGGGTACCGAAATGATCGGGGAAGTGAACGGCAAGTCCTGCGATTTACAGACCCCGTGTCCAGTACTTTGGGAGTCGTCCACTGCTGGCTTAAGGGCCCACGAAAATGAAGCAGTTGCCTCTCTTAAGCCCCACCGTGGGAATGGGATTGTAACTTTACTTAGCTCTGTCGTACCTTTAAATGGTAGTATTTTATTTTGTAGGACCATCCTGATGCTTGGTCTGTAATTGGAAATCTCCACTTGGCGAAACAGGAGTCGGGTCCAGGACAGAAGAAATTCAAACGAATCCTCCAAAGACCTACGACTAAAGATGATCCTTACTCGATGATTGCACTGGGAAATGTCTGGCTGCAGACTCTTCATCAACCAGTGCGGGACAAAGAAAAGGTCAGGAACCCTTTCGACCACGGTGTTCGTTGAGACTTGGGTTTCTGAAGTGTTCACTGTTCACCCAGTTCACTTCCTTGTGTCCTTCCAAACCACCATGTTCCTTCTGAGGGGATATAGAGTAGTAGTAACACTCATGGCCAGGAGAGCATAGGTACGCGGATCGACTCCCGTTACCCCCTCTAGGGTAACGCCTTGCATGGCTGCCAAACCGTGTGTTTAATTAAGATGTTGATTGTACTTTCATGTTTCAGTGTAATCTTGCTGCGTCTGTCGGTTGGAAATAATAAAGAATATAATTAGTATTATTATTATTTGTTCTATTATTTTCTTTTGTCCTGAGGTAGGTTTGATTCCTACTAAGACCCCTCTAAAAAACATTCTGCATACAGTCCTGCATACCTTTCTTAATACTAGTCCTGATCTTCACGATCGAGAGTAATTGTCGGACTTGCTCAGCTTTCACCTGACTAACACCTGTCATCATGGTAATGTTCATCCTAAGGTGAAGATGATTGTAATCACCTCATTTACCTGGCTTGACCTGACCTTACTTATTTTGACCTGTGCAATTAACAGGAGAAGAGACACCAAGACCGTGCTCTGAGCATATACAAGGCTGTGCTGAGAAATGATCCGAAGAACATCTGGGCTGCTAACAGAATCGGTAAGCTTCATTTCCTATTTTTATGAAGCAAAAATATTTCCATAAATTTGTTCTTCTCAGGTACAATTTATCTGTTTTCAGGTTGTCTGTTCTCCTGTAACCACAAAAATTACGATAGGCTTAAGGCAGATGTTTGTGTGCGTACTCTTAAAACATTTTAAAGATGAATCAGATGAAACTGGTATGCTTTAAAAATGTGTGCAAAAATGAATGTTTTGAGTTGGTTATAACGAAATTGGAGGACTTACCCAACATTTTGTACCATGTGTCAGTGTTGCGCTTTTTCTGTTTATAGATTAAAAACTTGCCAGCCTTTTAAAATAGTTCTTTGCTTAGGTGTAACCTTGGTATTAAGGGCAACTGCGTTTTAGACCTCGGACTAATTTCTTAAAAATTGCCTATCCACAAATCTCAACGTCTTGTTGAAATGGTAGCTTTAAGTATGCATCAGTTGGTAGTTTTTAAACATCTGTGAAATGACTTGAATTCAATTGTAGTCAGTTTTATTGAATTGACGTCACTTTATTGATCACCAACAGTTTAGGAAGCCAGCTGTGAATCAGTAGGTGGCAGGGCAGAACTTAGAAGGAACTGTTTGGATCCTGTTGTACAGGAGTTGACAAATTACAAACTGAGTGGACATATAGTGCTGTATAAATACAATTTACATTACATTTTATTGCTTCAAGAGGACCATCCATTGATGCCTTGTGCATTATGATACTATAGAAGTTATTAGATTATGTTATATTACTTTGTTGTGATCTTGTTCGGTGTTTTCTGGCGCATAAAAGCCACATAAACGAGGCTAGAAACATCTTCGCTCAGGTTCGTGAAGCAACAGCTGACTTCTGTGATGTCTGGAATTGCATAAAACTCATCGCAGTGCGGATGATTCTAGGTAGACCAGTCCATGCCATAGGACCGTGGCATTTAATAAACAATTTGCGTACTTGTCAGTTTGGATTAATGAACAAATATTAATATTATTATTATTATTGCTTTCTGCCTTTAGAAAGTCGTAGTAGAGTTGAGGACGAGTTCATCTCAGAGGAGAAGACGAGGAGTTGCCAATGAAGAAGAAGAGGACGTAGAGAAACAGAAGTGGCTCTGTAGATGAAGGTGACGATGAAGGAGGAAAGAAACCTGCTGCCAGGAAGCTTCCTACCAACAGGTAAATCTATCCATGTGTTTTGAGTTTTCTTGTTCTTCAAGTTGAAGTGAGGTGAAGTAATTATCCGTGTCTTATACGTCTTTATCAAAGTTTGTGCTCAGGTCTCTTATAAACAGCCAGGCATTGAGTTTGTATGTACTGTTATTTTCTGCATTTGTAAGTACAAAGTATTAGTCGAATGTGCTGAGCAGTTGTGCAATAAGTACTTGCTCAAGCTCCCATATCAGTAACCATCTTGGGTAGGCACCAGCCAGCCCCTCTACATTTCAAGGCATTCACTGAGACCACTTGGCACGGTTGCCATATGGTTTGAGTGGTTGCCAGGCAACCATGTCACACAGCTGCATAATGTGATAATAAATTGTCAATTTCACACGATACTCTGGAAATTTAACACCAGCTACAGTAGCGAATGGCCGTTGAATGAACAAAAGGCCAGATCTTGCCACAAGTTACTGTTGATTGTGTGAACTATCAGTTTATTTCTGAATTATTTTATCTATTTATTAACACTTTAACGACAAGCTGCATTGGTTTCCCAGTTGCTTTAAGTACACTCTCGTCATTAAAATGTTAAGCTCCACGGTCTAATGACAAAGCATTAGTCGATGGCTTTGTGCAGCTGTGCTTGACTTAAATGCACAAGTTCTGCCAAATTAATTAAACAATGCTTAAATAATAACATTACTTATATAATATTAATTAATAGTTTTAAAAATAATATTAATTAAATGATAACAGTCATGTTGGAAACAATATATATGTATTTTTTTATTTATTTAATATAATGACTAATATTTTCTCAAGAAATGCTCTTCCTGCGGTAACCTAAATGGCGTTTAAGTATAATCAAGATAAAAAAGCTCATCAACAACAAGATAAGTCACCACTGGTTTACTGGTTGGGTTCTGCGTGAGTGAGATAGTAGGTCAGTGGTGACTTTCCTAGTTCTTGACTTACACAGTTAGTAAACAATGTTTAAATGTTGGCACGTGTTTCTAAGTATAGGGGCCTACTGCATCTAACTATGTTTTGCGAAAGCCTTTATCGTTTATACTCTTACAGAAAGTCATGGCTCTCTTACTTGAACGAAGGACTGTTCAGAAATCAGAGCACTGGGCTATAATGCCAGTGGCGTTTATCGGGTTTATCCAGGCAGTTTGGCTAAACGACTTCAAGCCGACATCTACTGCAATATGACAACACCTGGTGGCAATTGGCTGGTATTAACGTTGATGTATAATTTTACAATACATCATCTACCACAACAAAATTTACTTTTATGGAGTTATTTCTGCTTTGGATGTCGTGCTTCTCGATGGTTTTCGGACAGTTACCAACAAAGACCAATCGCCATTTTGAACAATTCAACCAATAACAGATAATAATTATCCATTTTAGGTTTAAGGTAAACCTGACATTTAGGCCCAACCAGTGCTGAAAGTGGTTTGAAAAAGTAGCCAGGTCTCATGGGGAGCGCAGGAGCGAGGGGTCTGGGCTCCATGCCCTCGTTGGGGCCCATGGGGAAATTTATCTGTTTGAAACTACGTTTTCTGTTATTTTTTATACTTATTATATGTAATAAATGCATAAATTCTTAAACACGCGACCCGGCTAAGACCCGGCAAAGACAGGTCGCGAAAATGACTGCCGGGTCACAGACCCGGCTCACTTTCAGCCCTGGGCCCAACCAACATTTCAACCTATTCAACCAAGTACAGCTAATGATTATTGTATGGGACAAGTGCCCGTTTTCGGTTTAAGTTATACCTGATATTTATTTAACAGTGTAAAGGTTTTCCAAAGATGCAAATTAGGGTATTCCAAAAAAATAAAGTTCAAGCTAGGAGCCGGGACACCCTCTCAGTTTGTTAGACCTGTCAATAGTATTATTGAGATAAAATTGCAGCTTCCTATTCCAACGGGAAGATGGTGCTCAATGACATATAAATATTACCATATAGTAGTATATGCTGTAAATCTTGATGCCGTATAACTTGGTCAACATTTGTCATGGAGATGAGCTTGAAATAGTTTCTGTTGTGTTATCATACTTACCGCCTTACTGGTACTTGGAACAAAAGTGTACAGTGTCATCGTGCCCACTTCATGTGTTTTTGGCTGACATGTTTTCAGAAGTGAATTTTTACATTACAATTGCTGCAGCGCTTGGCTGTGATCCTTCTGCCCTGCCATTTTGAACCATCCAAAGAGTGCGTAAGAAAACCAGGATACAGCATGCTGAAGCTGCAAGATCTGAATTTGTACCAGATTAGCCACTGGTACTACACTGGGTTGGGAAAACCCTGCCTAAGATCTTTGGAGTAGGAAATGTCGACCGCTTGCCAGTGCTGGTTTCAGGTGGTAGTGTGGATAAGCTCCTCTTTATGCCCAAATTACGGTAGCCTTTGGGACAGGATAGAGTGAATTCATGGTCGTTCATATTCTTCTGAAGTTGTGAAAACTCACAGCTGACAAGGTTCAAGGCTTGAGCTTTGATACACTGTCTGTCAACACTGGGCATTTCAACGGGGTGTGTGTTCTGCTGGAAGACAAATAGGCTGAGAGCTCCTGTGGTTGGTCTGCCGTCCTCATGTAATGGAACTGATTTTAGCCAAAGTATTCACCTTGTGCTGCAGTCCATCTGTTCACCATAAATCTCAATCTTGAAGAGATTTAAAGCTGCTGGGAAGGTGTGACACATGTCAACTTCCGAGGACTGGGAGTCATATCCGGTACTGAAGACCCCCATGAAACAGCGTCAGTTTTCTCAAGGAGTTTGCTGAAAGAAAGTCAGATTCAGAGATCAGAGACAACTACCAAGAGCTCATTGAGCTGACAGTGGTTGTCCTTGGAAGTCAGCCTTCAATAATTCACTGAAAAGCCCCTGGGTCAATTCACCATGCACATTGGATGGCCAAGTTACTGTATGCAACAAAAATCAACCTTTTTCGCGATCAACCTGATGTTTCAAGAAGAAACTCAGATTCGTTGATTTTTGAAGTCTGGTGCCCTGTTTACGCAAAGGCATGGCCAAAGGCCCCTTGCTGCAGAAGCTCCAGAATAAGATCTGTCACTTTGGATTGGTCTAGGACAGTACGAGTCTAGTGACTGTGAGATCAGCATTGCTGCCAGGAAGGTCCTAGAAAACCACTTGTGGTACCTTTTAGATGAGGCTGTAAGTCTGGCACTGTTCTCAGACCAACTTCCTATAACAGATGAAATGAAGACTGTCGACAGAATGACTGCACAACCAACTTCCTGTAACAGATGAAATGAAGATTTTTGACAGAATGACTGCAAAGCCTGGTGAGAGCTGATGCTACGGTACTGAAGGAGGGGGTTTTGGGTGATTTTACAACCCAGTGAGCATTGACACTACTGTCATACCTGAAGATGAGTGATTCCTTTGTTACACTTCCACCAGAGAAATGGATCCATAATGAGGATTACGAGAAAGGTAGAGATATAATTCAGCAGTTGAGAGTGGTGAATGACGCGGCTGAGAGGGTGTGAAGTTGTTCAAGGAATTCTACCGACTCATAACCAAGGACGAAGAAGAAACGCAGTTTCTTCTCCAAGTGGTCGAGGCAAAATAATAGGAAAGCTGTTCTCACTCAAACAACAAAGAAGTCTGCTGTTGACGCAGTGCTCGCAAAGCCTTGCAGTTTGTAGAGTCAAAGACGGTAACGGGTGTTGAAATTATAAAACAAGAACAATCAACATTCGATATTCATGGGTTGGACGATGTTTTTTGACATTTTTGGACATTTCCAATTCATTAAACCTACTGAAATTTTACAGTTCCATCTGGCTAACTGTTCTTGTATCGCAAATGTTGTCAAATTACAGTAATTGAAATAAAATGCATTTCTGCAATTAATGTCTATTTATCGGTATATGACAAAGTAACACAGTCCGTGAGCATCGTCTTCCAGTTGGAATAAGAAGCTGAAATTTTCTCTCAATAATACTATTGATAGGTCTAACAAACTGAGAGGGTGTCCTGGTTTCTAGCTTGAACTTTATTTTTTACCATGTATCTGTGAACCACCCTAATGCAAATATGGTTCCGTGATTTTCGAACGAACGTGGATCGAACATTTAAACGGTTTCGGAAATCCAAGTGGTAATTTTTGGCTCGGTAAGTTCAAGGCTTAGTAGCCCAAATCAGGGAGCATACAAAACCAAAAAACCGAAGCTGTTTAGATGTATGTATCAGAATACTTAATGTAGCATTTTTAGATGCTAACAAAAGTGCTTCAGCCTTTAAATAACTGTAGCACACTTAGACTACTGTAACGTCATGTATGGTTGTGCTGTTGCTTTGGCTTTGTCGCTGTTACAGGATGCCATTTCCTGAATGCCATTTTTATTGGCGTGAACTGTAATTCATAATGCTTGAAGGACTGGGAAGCTCGACAATTGTTCTGATCTGGATTATAAGAATGAGCACTGAATAGAAACCTTTTGACTATTGACTCAGATTTAGACAACGTAGAGTTAAACTCGTGTTGGGCACGAATCCCTGTATTTCATATGAAATTTGACGGGTGGTTTTGAGGGTTGTAGATTCCTCTCTTCCGTTTTGAGGGTTTTGTTGGGAAGTAAAATCTGGGCATTGCCTAAAGCTTAGATCATCATGTATAGATAGTGATTTTCTTAGGTCTATAAAGGGCTATATAAGTATTTATAGATACGCTTGATACACAATTACTTTCATCGCTATTGTCTGAACTTTGAGTATTTTGTGCCCTCTGATTGATTAATTAATTAATTAACAATCAAACTCAATACATTGTGTCGCGTGAGGAAGTCGACGCCAACGACGAACGGGCTTCATCATCATGATATAGCCGTCGTTGGCGGTCGAGATGGAATGATGACGGACAAAAGCCAGTCAACGCCTGAACAACGACAGAGTCAGCCAGGCCGGGAGGTAACCAAACACCGCTCGACTGAGCTGTAACATGACTCCGCTCGGGCCGCTGGTGAAACCCGAGACGAGGCAGAACCGCATCTGGGCGGTTCGGTCGAGCGAAGCGGCGAGAGACGGGGGAGATGTCGGGGGGGGGGGGAGGCAGGTCCCCGACGGCTAACGGCGTAGCGACGATCGGCGAACCCCGATCTCAAGGGAGTAACCCGAAACCAGGATGACACTGATGAGGCGTGGGGAGGGTCGAACAATGGACGTTGCGAAGGACCAACATAAGGGAGGGTAAATGTTACTACGGGACTTAGACTACTGGCTTGCGCGACGTGTGGACGGCAGTCGAGAGATCAACATCGAACGGGGACGAACAGCGACGGCAACAGAGTAAAGTCCGTCAGATTCAGAGACTGACGAGTAGAACGATCTGTAGTTAAGCCTTGCGAGGCAGTACTTGAGATAGTCCTAAATTATATCTAAACGAGTTAATGCTACGTGGAAGTTTCCGTAAAAGTTAATGTATATATTTGTTTATTAATTAAATACTTTTATTAATCAAACAAAGTTCGTCGTGAGTCTTCTGTAGAAAAGTTAGGCAGCTTTAATTAAAAGTGCAAGTAAAAGAACATAGCGAGTCGAGGGTCGACATCACCACACAACAATCACACGACGGTGACCTTCGGTCGCGACATTGGCGCAGTCGACAGGATTTTCAACTGAGGACGTCACGACTAGTAGCGGAACCGGAAACGGAAGAGAGGAATCTCAACAGATCTGGACCAGCGGCGAATACAACCCTTCGCAACTGGAGAAGTCGAGTGCCGGACTCCGAAGACGAAGGACTCGAAGCGACCGACAGCAACAGGCAAGGACGAGGAACAAGAGCGCCAACGGACGACCGGCCATCGCTAGCAACGACGGACGGGAGTGGCAACGGAGGACAGCGGATCAGCCAAGATATCAAAAGACGGAGCACGCTCGACGTATTCAAAGGGTAAGTCCTTACTGGTAGTCGTGGTAATCTGTGAGAGTGCGGTTGAGGTCTGGATGAGGATTGGTGTGCGAATAGCCGAGGCTTTTGCGTAGCTCCTTTTTGCTCAGTTCTGTTCTTGTTGTATTTTGGTAGAATTTTAGGACATTGTTTTCTTTGATTTCTGACCAGCGGTGACTCTCCTCTAACTTACTTACCTTTTTCTATTAGTGAGCGGACTGTTGGAAGATGGATAAGTTGTCGGTGGGGAAAAGAGTGAGGGTGCAGAACATGCCCCATCACAGACTAGTCGCATATCTAACAAAGATGGGACTAGGAGAGGAGGAATTGGATTCCATGAGTATGGACCAGCTCCGAGAGGCTAGTGCTGAAATAATTGTTTCTGGACGAGAGACCCCGCCAGAAGTAAGTGAGGAAGTAAGCACAGGTAGCCTAGAAGGCAGTATTAGCTCGGCAGTGCAACTGCAATTGGTCGAGTTAAAACGATTAAGATACGAGAGAGAGGAAGCGGAGAGAGCGGAGAGGAGAAAGGAAGAGAAGGAGGAAAGGCAGAGAAGGATCGAAGAAGAGAGAGAGAGGAAACTAGAAGAGAAAGAAGAAAGGCTGAGGAGAGAAGCGAAAGAGGAAGCGGAAAGATTGAGGAAAGAAGAAAAGGAGGAAGCGGAAAGACTGAGGAAAGAAGAAAAGGAGGAAGCAGAGAGACTCAGATTGCTTGAGGAGAAGCAGAGAAGAGAAGAAAAGGAGGAAGCGGAAAGACTGAGAAGGGAAGAAAAAGAGGAGGCAGAGAGACTCAGATTGCTTGAGGAGAAGCAGACTGAGAAGCTCAGGCTGCTTGAGGAGAAGCAGAGAAGGGAAGAGAAAGAGGAAGCAGAGAAATTAAGGCTTCAGGAGGAGAAGCGGAGGAGAGAAGAAAAGGAGGAGGCAGAGAAGAGGGAGAAGGAAGTCCGTGAGGAAAGAGAAGCGGAGAGGAGACTCAGAGAGGAAAGGGATTACAATTTAAGACATTCGGTCGTAGGACGAATGAAAACTTACAGCGAAAGCTTGCGTGGACTCCTACCTAGATTCCCAAGCGACCATGCACAAATCCCTGGCTTTCGTGCATTGCGAAAGATTATTCGACTCGTGCGCTGTCCCGGACGACCTTCGTAGTAGATTACTCTTAACCTGTCTAGACAACCAGGCCAGAGCATTGACGGCCAGGCTCACACAAGAGGAACTCGACAATTATGGCAGACTAAAGGCTTTCTTGTTGAAAGAGTTCAAAGTGAGCGCGGTCTCACTACGAGAGCGATTTATGAACGCCAAAAAGGCGGCAGATGAATCGTATACCACATTAGCTTCAAGACTGCATAATTTACTCTCGTACTACTTGCAAGATCGCAAGGCAATAACGTTTGATGACGTAACGAACCTTTTGATCGCCGACAAAATGAAGGAAATGTTGCCCAGAGGATGCTTAAACTTCATCCTCAGTCAAGAACAGCAGAATTGGTTGGGGCACAAAGACTTGGCTGCAGCGGCTGACACTTACGCCGCCACTCACCCTTGGGAAAATGACTATGCAAAACATAGTCCAGGCACGGGTAAGACGGAGTCACGCTATGCGAAAGCACCAGCGCCTCCACAGACGACAGCTAAACAGACGGACAAATGGATTGACCGATCAGGAGGGACACAGACAAATAACAGGACCGACGGACGTCCAACCTCCGAAGAGATTAGAAGGCGGGGCCTTTGTTTTCTGTGCTTATCTCCAGATCACAGGGCTAGCGCGTGCTCGAAGAGCAAGCAAACCAAGAGTAAACAGGTGAGCGCGTGTGCGGTCCAACCAACCGTGACCAAAGCTCTAGACGGACAGATAGGCGGTCAACGCGAGGCGCGACAAGACGGACCGTCACGGATCCAGGAGATAGACCAGCATGCATTGCCGACAAACCCGGCATGCATTGACGTGGAGGAGACGTATGCGAGAGAGTACCTGAAAGTGTACATAGCAGGTCTCCCTGTGATCTCATCTCTAATCGACAGCGGGGCCGAGTATAACTGCGCGCGTGCTGATTTAATCAGGCCGCTCAACCTGCCCGTGGTTAAACAAATAGAGGTGAAAGGACTTAACGGTCAAGCGATGAACGTGGACGTGGTTCGGCTGAGACTAAAAGGAGCTCAGACCGACGAGGTAAAGGAGGGGGAGGTAAACTACGCCCCCGATGTGCGGATTTGGGCAGCGCTCATTGAAGAGCTTAATGAGCCGCTAATAATCACGCCCACCACAGCCGACCTACTGCGGGAGACAGCGCTATACTCGAGACACGCGGTCAGCACACCTGAAATCGCTCAAATTTCAGAAGTGCAGGCGGCCATAGGTACAGAGACAAGGGAGGAAGAGGACAAAGAGGAGGAGGTAGAAGGACTGAGGTCGCTGATAGGCGAGAACTTCTTCACAGTCGCTCAAGCAGACAGCGAGAGTGGAGTAGAAACCAGTCCTGGAGAAACGGATACTGAAGAGCAATTCTTCAATCCGGAAACACCATCCCCACCCAACGGAGATGCAATAGTAAGCAGAAACAAGATGGCGGCCGAACAAGCTCAATGCTCGACCTTAGCACCATTCTTGGTCCACGGGAAAAACAAGGCAAAGAACTTCTTCATTGAAGATAATTTGCTCTTTCATAAAGATAAAATAGCTGGACATTCTGTAAAACAACTATGCTTACCGAAAGAGAGAATAGACAAGGTCTTAAGCTTAGCCCATGACGCTGCGTTCGCAGGTCATATGGCGCTGAAAACGACGAAGGACCGAATTAAATTGAATTTCTGGTTTCCCAACATGGAGGACTTCGGTCACGTGGAAGCAGTGGGTAGCTTCGGCACGAGCCAGACACGGCCCAGTGCACAAGTAGATTCTACCGCAGTTGCACACTTAACGATAGCAGAACGGGAACAGCTGTTTAATCTGTTAGACCGATTTCCAGAGGTATTTTCAGACAAACCAGGTTTCTGTCCCATTCTAGAGCACACGATCACTGTTAGTGCGGAGTTTAGGCCGAAGAGTTTACGGGCCTATAAGGTGCCGGAACTGCTCAAACCTGAGGTGGAGAAACAAATCCGCGAACTTTTGGCCCTAGGCATCATCGTCCCATCGCATAGCGAAATGTCTAGCCCCGTTGTGTGCATTGTTAAAAAGGGAGGTCAAGGCGGTCTAAGACTGGCCATCGACTACCGTTACGTAAACAAATTCTCGGCGGGTGACGCATACCCCACCCCCGACATTCAGGAAGTGCTACAGAAGGTAGGAAGTGCAAACTTCATATCCTGCTTTGACGCGCGTCAAGGATACTACCAGATTGGACTTCACAAGGACTCTCGATGGCTATCGGCCTTCGTATGTGACGCCGGCCTATTCGAATTTGTACGATTGCCCTTCGGTTTGAAATCAGCCTCGAATTCATTCATTCGTTGCATGTCAAAGGTCCTCCATCCGATTCGTGACTTCACTGAGACATTTGTGGATGACATGGCAGTGCATTCGATGACGTGGCCTAATCACATGAAACACCTCGAGAAGTACTTAATGACTATTCAACAGTCGGGTCTGACCCTTAACATTAAGAAGAGTTCCTTTGCTAGACGACAAACAACGTTTGTAGGTCACCTGATCGGATCAGGGAGCATTGAACCGGATTCTCTTAAAATCGCAGGGCTAGGGAAAATCCCTCAACCCGAGTCCAAGAAGGACATACGAAGATTAATCGGTTTCTTTAGCTATTTTAGGAATTTTATCCCTAACCTGGCTGAGACAGCCAGAATCCTCACTGACTTGACCCAGAAATCGGTGCCTGCTAAGATACCCTGGCGAGTTGAACACCAAAATGCGCTAGATAAACTTACGCACGAATTAAACCACGCGGTATGTTTGCAGACAATCGACTACAGCAGGGAGTTTGGTCTATCTACTGATGCTTCCGACAAAGCAGTCGGGTGTTGCTTGTTCCAAACTCAAGACGATGGAACAGAACGACCAATATGTTTTGCTAGTTCTAAACTAGACACTACTCAAGCGCGTTGGTCCACTGTGGAACGCGAAGCTTATGCTGTGATCTTTGCGTTAAAGAAGTTTAGGAATTGGATTTTTATGTCAAGGACCACCCTCTATTCTGATCACAACCCCTTGACTTTCCTAACTGCTTCTACGCCTACAAGTGCGAAACTTGCGAGATGGGCTCTAGCCCTCCCGGACTTCGATATCTCTTTTAAATATCGACCTGGATCGTTGAACAGTCCCGCTGATCTCTTGTCCAGACTATGAATGAGGAGAAGGCGGACTACCATGTAAGGCACCGCGATAACTGTACATATTAATTTCTAACTGTGCTTATATTCTGTATTTTTCATCGGAACGACGAGGACATGGTCTGGAGGGAATCAACGGAGGGATCGACATCATTCTCAGCTGGGAGGCGAATCAAAGACTGGCTTTGTCCTCCCCGGGAAGGGAGGTGTCGCGTGAGGAAGTCGACGCCAACGACGAACGGGCTTCATCATCATGATATAGCCGTCGTTGGCGGTCGAGATGGAATGATGACGGACAAAAGCCAGTCAACGCCTGAACAACGACAGAGTCAGCCAGGCCGGGAGGTAACCAAACACCGCTCGACTGAGCTGTAACATGACTCCGCTCGGGCCGCTGGTGAAACCCGAGACGAGGCAGAACCGCATCTGGGCGGTTCGGTCGAGCGAAGCGGCGAGAGACGGGGGAGATGTCGGGGGGGAGGCAGGTCCCCGACGGCTAACGGCGTAGCGACGATCGGCGAACCCCGATCTCAAGGGAGTAACCCGAAACCAGGATGACACTGATGAGGCGTGGGGAGGGTCGAACAATGGACGTTGCGAAGGACCAACATAAGGGAGGGTAAATGTTACTACGGGACTTAGACTACTGGCTTGCGCGACGTGTGGACGGCAGTCGAGAGATCAACATCGAACGGGGACGAACAGCGACGGCAACAGAGTAAAGTCCGTCAGATTCAGAGACTGACGAGTAGAACGATCTGTAGTTAAGCCTTGCGAGGCAGTACTTGAGATAGTCCTAAATTATATCTAAACGAGTTAATGCTACGTGGAAGTTTCCGTAAAAGTTAATGTATATATTTGTTTATTAATTAAATACTTTTATTAATCAAACAAAGTTCGTCGTGAGTCTTCTGTAGAAAAGTTAGGCAGCTTTAATTAAAAGTGCAAGTAAAAGAACATAGCGAGTCGAGGGTCGACATCACCACACAACAATCACACGACGGTGACCTTCGGTCGCGACACATTGCCAAATAAATCAATGTCTTAATTAATACCGGTACGTTATACGGTGTAGATCAAGCGATATCTATATATAGCCAAACAATATTCTTTTAGGTAATGAGGCTCTGTACCTGTTGACCTCGAACCGCAAATATAAGCTACGTTTTGACCTGGAAGACTTCGATGGACAGAAGCGATACGCAGAGTACTCAACGTTTTCCATCAGTTCATCGCCCGATGGCTACAGAATGAGGGTTTCTTGGTACACGGGCGATGCAGGTCGACTACATGCCCCATAATGAAACCTCTATTTTGTTTATATATCTTTACGTTTGTAGTTATGATTTTATCTTCTGGATATTGACTTGATTATGGCTACGTTTTGGCTCACCATTGGGGGTGCCTTTGCACGAAAGATATTGGCACAATATTAATATAGGCTATTATAAGAAGATTTATAATGCGCAAGCTTTTCTAACTAAATGTTGGGAATTGTGAAAAAGATATTTTTTGGGTATAATCTTGGCAAGTGTGTTTTTTTACATATACATACCTCACTGATCAAGAAATATGTTGTTGCCAGTTTTCTGAGTGGTCCCGGGGTAATTTTGAATAGTTTCACAAGTTACATGTGATAAGTGCATGGAAACTTTAATCATATTGTTTGTTCTTCTAAAAACTATGCAATATGGCAACTTAAAATGGGCAGAATTATTCATTATTCTATTTTAATATGTTCTAATTAGTAATAACTCACTATGTATGATTACTTTGCATCTCAGAAATTTTGAAATGACAAATGAAAAAGTTGAAAATGTCGTGTAATAATTGTTATCGTATTGTCAATGTCTCCTGTGCAGCAGCAGAGTTCAGTGCCGACAAGATTGTGTTGTTTACATGAGCATCTTCGTGAACATGTGTTTGGTTGTGGATGCACAGTTACATCGTACCAACTGCATAACTGCCTCAGGAGCTGGAGCTTCTTTGTTCAGTATTGGTAGCAGCCTACCATCTTGCAGTTGCCATCCAAGGTTGAACAGTGCATTCAGTGTTATTTGGTGAGCTTGAGAAGTCAAGGTTTGCTCAAGGACAGATGAGGACCTGGCGATTACAGATTTTGGGGAAATGTGCAACAGGTGGAAACTTTTAAATACCTGGGGTCGATAATGAATGCTAAAGGAGGATGCGAGCAAGATGTCAAAAATAGAATAAAAGTCGCCTGGCAGAAGTGGAGGGATTTCTCTGGTGTGCTGTGTATCACAAGATCTCAATTCGCCTCAAGGGAAAGATATACAGGACCATGATAAGACCGGCATTGATTTATGGAGCAGAAGCATGGACGCTGAGGAGGAAGGAGGAGGAACTTCTGGAGAGAACTGAGATGAGGATGCTACAATGTATATCCTACTTGGGGTGTCACTGAAAGACAGGAAGAAAAATGAGAATATCCGGATAACACTCGGAGTGGCCTGTATATCCGACAAGGTGCGCGAAACCAGACTGAGGTGGTATGGACATGTAGAGCGGGCGGAGGAGGATAGTAACATCAAAAGAATCATGAAAGCGGAGGTGCGTGGACACCGCAGCCGAGGACGCCAGGGACGAGACGGTTCAGCCCGACCTCAGGCTTCTGGGCCTGAAAAAAGAAGACACCGGAGATCGAGTGGGATGGAGACAGACGATCCGAGTGGCTAATCCATCCGCAGCGAGGGACTAATCCCAGCGGAAGAAGAAGGAGGAGGAGTAAGAGGAGGGAGGAGAAGAGGAAGAAGAAGATGAAGAAGAAGAAGAAGAAGAAGAAGAAGAAGAAGAAGAAGAAGAAGAAGAAGAAGAAGAAGAGCAGTTACGGGCCTCTAAACTATCCTTACGCTTTATATAAATATAATATCGTAGGGTCGTACGAAAACATAAAAAAACACAAATTGAAATAATGAAAGTGCGTGTACGATATATATATATATATATATATATATATACAATTATACATATATACTCATATATATATGTATGATTTTATTCAGATGCTTGAAGTTTAAACTGATTGTAGTTAAGCGTCAGATAATATATTTTAAAAGGCATAAATCAAAAATTTTGTATAATTGATTATAATATTTTTCATAAGTTGATTGCGGGCCCGGCCCTGGCCCCTAAAAAGTCGCCGGGCCCCTGGGCATTTGCCCCCCTGCCCTCCTCTCTCGGCGGGCCTGATTATACCAAGAAACTGACAGATAAAGACATCCGACAAATGTACGAAGACGAATTAGTGAGAAACATTCAGATCAACGATCAACAAAGTATAGAGGTTATGTGGTCAAACATACAGAAAGGAATACAAAGTTACAAACAGCAGCCAACAACATAGTCGGAAGAGCTTGCAAGAAGCCGAAAGACCAATGGATATCTGACGAAGTATTAGACCTATAGTGGAAAAGGAAGAAATGTAGCCAAAAAACAAACATGCACTGGAGACCGGAAACATTTTAACTGGCTCACTAGGAAAATCAGAAGGAAACTACAAAGGGACAAAAACAAATGGATGCAGAGGCGCGTTTACCTGTAGGCGCACTAGGCGCGCGCCTAGGGCCCCCAAATCCCAGAGGGCCCCAAACGAAGGAAAATATTTGTTAAATTATAAAATATAACTTTTGTGAATTTTGAATTATTTTAAATATAACCTATTTTTTATTTTTACAGTTTAGCATTCACGTAAAAATGTATTATTGTAATTACTAAAATCATTAAATCAAATAACTTCACATTCCTTAAAAATAGCTTCTATAACTAATCATAATTACAGTGCACAGTGTCAATAACACTCACAAAACGGCTTCAAGTTCAACTTCGCGGGTTTTTGCACAGCAGCACATTGTATTCGGACATTTATAGAGCGCTTCCAGCGGGATGGCCATTCAGAAACTCCGAGAGAAAAAGCAAGTTTTAAGAAAATTAAAAGAGGAAGAGACGTTACCTGAGAGAATGGAAGAACGAACTGTTAAAAAAAAGTGTAAATCTCCACTAATGTTGGTGGTCCATAATCAACACCCTAGGGTGGAATTATACCACCATTTTGGAAAGGTGGACCAGTTCCACCTTAGGTCTTTGGTGGAATATGACACCCGTAACTGGGAAATTTCCACCTTTCTAAAATGGTGGAATACGACACCCGTAACTGGGACAATTCCACCTTTCTAAAATGGTGGAATAGGACACCCGTAACTGGGACATTTCCACCTTTCTAAAATGGTGGAATAGGACACCCGTAACTGGGACATTTCCACCGTAGGTCTTTGGTGGAATAGGACACCCGTAACTGGGACATTTCCACCTTTCTAAAATGGTGGAATACGACACCCGTAACTGGGACAATTCCACCTTTCTAAAATGGTGGAATAGGACACCCGTAACTGGGACATTTCCACCTTTCTAAAATGGTGGAATAGGAAACCCGTAACTGGGACATTTCCACCGTAGGTCTTTGGTGGAATGGGACACCCGTAACTGGGACATTTCCACCTTTCTAAAATGGTGGAATACGACACCCGTAACTGGGACAATTCCACCTTTCTAAAATGGTGGAATAGGACACCCGCAACTGGGACATTTCCACCTTTCTAAAATGGTGGAATAGGACACCCGTAACTTGGACATTACCATCTTAGGTCATTGGTGGGATAGGACACTTCTAAATGGGACATTTCCACCTTAGGTTTTTGGTGGAATAGGACACTCGTAACTGGGATATTTCCACATTAGGTCTTTGATGGAATAGGAAACTCGTAACTGGGACATTTCAACCTTAGGTCTTTGGTGAAATAGGACACTCGTAAATGGGACATTTCCAATTTAGCTCTATGGTGCAATTTGCCACTCAGAAATTTCCAATTTAACTTTAAGGTGGAATTTGCTACACAGAAATTGTTGGAACAACCACGAACTCATTATTTGAAACAACATGAGGCGGTCAAAATGTAATACCATCAATTGAACTAAAACATATAAAAGCATATTATTTTGACAACTCATATATGGAGTTACACTTTTTAGCATATTTGGGTGAAATATTCTACCATAACTGGGGACCCTTGTTACTAACTTACAGTAGGAAAGTTTAATGAGTTCTCACGGGAAACAATGACCATACTTATTGACAGCAGAAAGCTGAATTTACTTATATGGGTCATTATCCGAAAAGTGCAGAATTGATGTCCTATGCTGGTTTTTTGAGTTTTTTCGATAATTTCTTCAAATTTTTTTGGCCTATCCTTCAAAGAATGAGCAGATTAACATTTCCCATCATTGTTTTAGCTGCTTGATTTTGGAATTTTAGAAATAAATTACTAAATGTATACAAAATATCATTACCATCCACTGTCTGAGACGGTGTACAATGCATTAAATTCAACTTTTACGCAAATTTATTCCATTACAACCTGTAACAAAGGTATATTATTTTGATTAATTAGTAGCCAGGATATGCAATAATGAAACATTTAGACTCATTTTCGTAATATTTATTTTTTTAGAGCCTATTTATACTTGTCCATAGAAATCAGCATCATAGCCATCCCAATTTTTTGGGAAGCCTATAACTTTTAGAGAACGTGCTTACTTACTAAAAGAAAAACAGCCGGAACAAGATATTGTCAACTATGGAATCACACAGATTTATGTTGAAATTCATAATGTTTTATTTTTAATTTAAGTTTGTGTGTTCCAAATTACAAAAAAGTAAATTTCTGTTTCATTACCATCTCGTGTTATATTTCCTGGTTTAGGTAGATTATAACATTGACAACTTATTTTATTTACCACTTTTGTTGAACTGATTTAAATTACTTATCTGATAAAGTAATTGAAGTGAAAATATTTGACGGCTGACATAAATTTCAATCATTTTATCATTACCATCCAGCGGTTGTTTTTCATCATTACCATCCGAATACATCAGATTTCTGCTATTTTCTCATGGCAGTCGCATCTTGCCATGGATGGTAATGACGCATTGCTAAGAGTGAATTACATGTATTTTTTGTGAATTATTTGATATAAAAATAAATTGCATGTAATTAGAATTTACCAGCAACTCTTAAAATGTTGTTCAACTTGTATCTAATGCATATAACATACAGTTATAGGTAATGCTGCACACATTTTTTTCTGCAGCTAAAAATAATATTTCTTTTTTTGAATAATTTCGAAAAATGTCTTAATTTCTTGATACCAGACTAATATATTATGTGAAGGAAAGGCCTGTTGTATTCCTACTTAATGCTGGTATAATCTACTTTTAGGAAATTGCCATTTTATAAGTACCAGAGGAATATTTCAGGTCCCTGTGATGAAATATGATTACACAATAAGGCCGGATTTTAATGAAAAAAAAGGAATTTTGACTTTATAAATTCTATAAAAAAATTAACTTATGATTAAAAATATAGTGGATTTCTTTCAAATTAGTTAAATTTAACTATGTACGTGACTAATAAAAACACTTGCAACCAATTTTGGGAAAACAAATTTTTTGGTTTTTCGGAGACGAAATTTGTAACATTTCGGATAATGACCCATATATCCCAACACATCATCTCGTGTTGGTTTGCTTTTAATTAATCTATTAAACTGTGATGCTCAAAATTATGGCTGCAAATGTCTGATTACACTGGTCAACAATTTTTAAAAGAAATTTTGTATCTTTGATTTTCTTGCTTTTTTTCTATGTGTATCAATGCTGTGACTACAGAAATGTGTTTTAAAAAAATTAATTAGCTCTACTATTGAAAATATTTGCAAAGATGGTTTTTCTTATATTTCGCAAAGTTCGAAACCTAAATTGACATTATTGAAACAGAACATTGATAGAAATTTTATAAAGACACTTCTAAGTACCTGTAGAATAGTTTTTTGTATTCATAAAGTATATAATATTATTTGGGTGAAACATAATTCCTCTGCATTAGACCGTTCTTTTTTTCTTTGCCTGTCGCTTGTACTCTACATCTGGGGCATCTCTCACCACAGTCCAGCAGTAGTCTGCTAACATCGCAGGACTCCATTTTCCCTGATACCTGTTTTCCATCGTCGATATGTCCTGATGGAAACGTTCACCATGTTCATCGCTAACTGCACCGCAGTTATCAGGGAAAAAGTCCAAATGAGAGTGCAGAAAGTGAATTTTCAATGACATGTTGCAGCCTAATTTCTGGTAGGCTAAGAGAAGTCTCGTCACCAGTTCTTTATAGTTATCTGCCTTCTTGTTTCCCAGGAAATTTTCAACCACAAGTTCGAATGATTTCCAGGCATTCTTCTCAAGACCACGGAGGATCTGATGAAAATGTTCATCTTTCAGAAGTGCACGTATCTGTGGACCAATAAACACACCTTCCTTTATTTTGGCCTCACTCAGTCTTGGGAATTTCTCTTTCAGGTACTTGAAAGCCTCACCATCTCGGTTCATTGCCTTCACAAAATTCTTTACAAGTCCCAACTTTATATGTAATGGCGGTAACAAAACCTTCTTGGGGTCCACTAGTGGGCTGTGCTGCACACTTTTAGTTCCTGGATCCAGAGACTTCCGTGACGGCCATACTTTTCTTTTATAGTGGTCAGACCGTGCTCTACTATCCCACTCACAGAGAAAGCAGCAAAATTTGGTGTATCCCAGTTGCATTCCCAGCAAGATGGCAATTACTTTTAGATCCCCACAGATCAGCCACTGGTGGCCATTGTAGTTAATAGAGTCAAGAAGAAGCTGCATGTTGACATAAGACTCCTTCATGCCAACAGCATATCCAACAGGAATTGATGGTAGTTCATTCCCATTATGTAATAACACTGCTTTTAAACTGAGCTTTGAACCGTCAATAAAGAGTCTCCACTCTTCAGGTTTGTACTCAATATTGAGTGAATTCATTAATCCATTTATCTCATGGCAGAATACAAGGTCACTTTTCATAGCGAAGAACTGAGTTAAGTCCTTGTGGCGGTCACGATATACTGAAATTTTCACATTCTCCTGCAGTAGATTCCATTGCTGTAGTCTGGAGGCCAGAATTTCTGCTTTGTTTTTTGACAAATCCAGGTCTCTGATGAGGTCGCTTAATTCATTCTGTGTAATCCTATGTATGTCTGCTGAGGGTATATCAGGAATAAAATCGGGATCTTGTGATGTTGAGGGTTCAGGTGATTCAGCTCTAGCATGATTTGAATCTTCATCTTCAGAATCCAGAGAATAGTCTGCTGGCGGATCAGGAATGGGGAGTCCTTCTCCATGAGGTACTGGGCGAATTGCAGATGGTATATTGGGATAGTTGACCGTCCATTCTTTCTTCCTGGACATTCCGTGCTCTAGGGATGGCACCATACAAAAATAGCAGTCTGTGACATGATTGGTTGGCTCTCTCCATATCATAGGAACAGCAAAAGGCATGGAACGACCCTTTTGATTGAGCCAGTTCCGGAGGTTACAAGCACAAGTATTGCAACAAATATGTGGCGCCCAGCTTTTATCTTGGTCTCCAATCTTGCACCCAAAATAGCAGTGATAAGCCTTCCTAATAACTGGAGTAATGGAACGTTTCTGTGTGGAAAATGTCGCTTTACCGCACACATAGCAAAAGCTATCAGCGCTATTTAGACACTTTCGAGGCATGTCCAGATATAATGAATGCTAACTGACACGAGAAACTCATCTGCACTACTCAAAAGCTTGTCTGTGACTGATTCATAACAGAGGAAGATATTTATTCAGTAAATGTGATGACTCAGCACGAGAGTTTGTAAATGTGATGACGCAGCACAAAATTCTTGTAAATGTGATGACTCAGCACGAGAGTTTGTAAATGTGATGACGCAGCACAAAATTCTTGTAAATGTGATGACTCAGCACAAAATTCTTGCAGGACTGCTATACCAAGTACGACCGAAACAAAGATATGCACAAAGTTTTAAGAAAAAATCAGTCTCTATGTAAAACTTACTGTATCATAAAAACTAGAGCTAAACAGCATTTCTTAATGTCATATTCTTTTTCAGCAGAGCAAAAGTAGTTATAATTGACTGATTTCATCACCGATACATTTTGGCTGTTGACCAGTGTTATAGAAATCATTGGCTCTTGCTAGATTTAAAACAAAACCATATTTTTTATTATAGATTTTATTAAGAACAATATGTATAAACTAAATCTTGTATTCCTTTATTTTTATAATGTCTGTCAATGACATCCTTCAGGCAGCAAGCAGTAGATTTAATTTTCTCTGCACAGCTAGTCGGATTTTCCTTTTTGGGTCAAGTTGACCGACGCAGCTGTCCAGGAAATTGCAGGTGTTGGCAAGTTCATTAGGATACTGGATGTCAAAAACGTAATATAGCATTATAACGGTGGCCGCTGCCTGAAGGACATTTGAGCATTTGCACATATAGGTCCTCTCGAAATAAACTGAAATTTCGTTGCCCACAACAAATGTGGGATAGACTGTCAAGTCATTCTCCTGATTGTCCTGCAAAAAAAGAAAAAACAAATTCAACTATTGTGCGAACAGAATATTTCCATCAGTGGCATAAGACAGCAAAAGCTACAATCCCTCACATTTCATTAATCATTATATTATTAAAACTAATGCAGTTAATAAACCTGGTCTTTTCTAGAGCGCTGTACAAAGTCAAAAATTGGTAAAATAAATAAAGAAACGAAATGCAAAAAATAAGTAATAGCCAAAGGATCTGCAGAACGGTCGAGTCTTAAATAAACATTTAAAATGGTCCAGTGACTCAGCAGACCATACGTTGAATAGGAGATGTTCGATGCTAGGACCAGCAACAAAGTCTTAGTGCCTTTTAGCTTGAATAAAGATGTCAGGTGACTCTGAAGAATGCAGCTGTAGGTTACATAGACATTTAGCTGTAGGTTACATAGGCGTAAACTCTGGGGGCAGGCGGGGCACGCGTCCCGGCAATAATTGAGTTGGGGGACGCTGCCCCAAATAATCGAGAGAATTTCTTGAAATATTAGTATATTGTGCTTCAATGTAGATAAACTTCTTTTAAAACAGAAAAACAGAGACAAAGAACTGAAAATCCTGTTCTTGCCATATCTTCATGATTTTATGACCCTAAATCCAAAATATTTAAAAACAAATAACCAAAACAACAAAAACAATAAAAACCCAAAAAACTGAAAACCCAAATTTTCATCTTGGAAAAACTCTTTCCCCGTGGTCCAGAACCCATGCCCCCAACATTGTGGACACGTTTACGCCAGTGGTAGGTTACATGAGTGGAAAGTGGAACAATGCCACAAAGAGGGGATACAGAGGTTGTGCAGACACATGTATGCATATCAAGTTACATAAGTGGAAAGTGGAACAATGCCACAAAGAAGGGATACAGAGGTTGTGCAGACACATGTATGCATATCAAGAGGCAAAGTTTATAGTCTACACCAGGGGTTCCTTTTCTATGCCTGCACCCAATGACAATGTTTGATATATGTTCGCACCCCTACAAAAGTAATATCACATTTGAATGTGATTAAGTCATATTTCTATTTTTTTTAAACCACCAATTGGACCACTTATAGCTGCGGTTGAGCAAATTGAACTAAAAATATAAGTATAAAATACCAATATAAATTTAGCAATTAGAAAAAATTGTAAACAGTAAAGAAATCAGAGTAGAAAGCGTCGCAAGCAACCGCACGGAATAGAGGAATCTTGTTGCCCAATGTTCTGAAAAGGACGGAAAGAACTAAGAGAGAGAGAGAGAGAGAGAGAGAGAGAGAGAGAGAGAGAGAGAGAGAGAGAGAGAGAGAGAGAGAGAGAGAGAGAGAGAGAGAGAGAGAGAGAGAGAGAGAGAGAGAGAGAGAGAGAGAGAGAGAGAGAGAGAGAGATGTGCGTATGCATTTATATATAAATGTATGCATATACGTGTGCGTATACATCTGTGTGTATATATGTATACATGTAAGACTATAATATAAGTGTATGCATGTATGCGCGTATGTGTGTATGTATGTATGTATGTATGTATAAGGACACTTGATATAGCGCATTTTTTGTGGCTCGACAAAGTAATGCCTACGGTAAGGGCAGTGGTAAATATCCTGCACGGGGTAACGGCAGGGGTTAATGGCGTGAAGGTAATGACAGGGAGTAATGTCCAGGGGTAATATCCTGTTCCCACTGAAACTATGTGTTTTGTCCATCAATGCCTTTTTACGATAACAACTTCAGAATTCTTTACCTCACTGACATCTCTCGCCGATTTCGTCCAGCATAGCAGCCGTTCCCCAAACAACCTCGGCAACACTCTCATTATTGTATTCAGCTTATCATCTGTAAAACATATCAAGAAACAACAGATAAAAGCAATTATGAAAGCCGTGGTAACCATTTTTAAAATCTTCATTAAATATTTCAAACTGACACACCGCAGTATGATGACAACAATTCATAGTATGAACGGATGATCACGTTAATACAGGAGACGAATTTTAACTTGCTCATATACAAATAAAATTAGTGCTTTAGTATGCAAGTAGCATACCATATATATACTCGAGTATAACTTGTATAAGTCGCAAAATTTTGGAAATGTTTAAAATGTGAAGTTGGGGTACGACTTATATTCGGGTCAATGTAAAATTGTTTCCACCAACGAGGTAATAGACGAACGTATGAATGTTACTCTACCTAATCACCTTGCCAATAAATAATTTCTTGCTGGGTACAATCAAAACTTTTTCTATTATAGGGCCTACTTAAATAATCTTTCTGATAAACATTTCATTTGGACAACAAGACTGATCGAATGCCCACGGATATTATGGCACGTCTAGTCCAGTATGCGGTAAAACGTATCATATTTTTAGGTAATCAGGTATGTCAAATTAGACATCTCACACCTGATTACCTGAGAAGTCGATAGCAAGTCGCTAAATCAGTCGATAAGCATGCGACTTAGTCGACTGAGTCGCTAACTCAGTCGCTAACTGACCAAGTCAGTCGGTAACTCATTAGCGACTGACTCCGGGTACTAGCAGGAATGATGAGTCCCTGCATGCTTGAATGTCATCGAATCGCTTACGCATCGATTCGCCCAAGACTCAATTAATATTTGTCCAATATTAAACCGCCATGATCTTCTTGTCCCACGAGCCAGGACTACCATGGCCAAAACTCGTGCCTTTTTTGCATTGTCCTGCTCTTTGGAACCAACTCCTTCCATTGACACGTGCCTCTTTATTAGCTGGTGGCCCATGTGTCTCGTTCCGCTGTCTTAAAACCACTTTCTATTCACTAGGTCTTTCGCACTGGGAGCGCCTCTGATTAGCGAATACTGAGAGAGGCGCTTTATAAATGTTCAGATACAATACAATACAATACAATACAATACAATACAATACAACATATTAATCTCCTCTGCCGCAGCTGTTACTACCAGATGCGACAACTCGGGGTCATATCTCGCTCCCTTTCTCGTATAGTTCACATTGCAAGACCAAGACCAATACTTTGAAACTCAAGACCAAGACCAAGACTTTTAAAACAAACTCGAGTGCACTCGAGATCAAGACCTTAGTCTCGGGGACAGCAAGAGTGAATAAATGTAGGATGAAAAGCAAATACCAGTTTTGACAAAAAGCAAAGACGAATGCTACACTTACGTGCTAAGCCATGTAAAAAAAATCTGTCAATTCAATGCCATAGAATTTTAAGAAATAAACAATTACCTGCAGTGCTTTTTCTTATGAAGCGCAGTTTCCCACTCTCATTCAAATCGTTGAAATCCTCCACATCCAGCCAGTCATCCTCAAATGGGTGCTGTATCAGAATGTCACAGTGTACATCGAAACGCCCTTGTATTGCCCGAACGATCACATCTTTGGACTCACTAGTCACTTTTTTCTTCGAATCTGACTCCTTACAAGTTACATGGTAATCGAAAGGCATTTTCCTGTACACAATAATTGTGTGCTTAATAACATTATAATTTTAAAATTTACTCTATAAAAAATAGCATTATGGATACAGAACACATTATCAGAACAAGCACATGTACAATATATATATATATATATATATATATATATATATATTAGGGTGGTCCTTAGCTCCATGTACAAAATTTGTTGGGGGAATTTTAAACGAGGCACCCTCCAAACTTTTAGTTTCAGGAACAAAAATAATAATATTGAAAAGTTTGTGGAGATTTTATGAGTTTTAGAGGTTGCTACCGGACATAACATAATTATATCAAATATATTGTTAAAACGCACACAATACATAGAATATTGTATAGGCCTACTATTCTTATGCACAAATTCAAAACAAATTCTGGTGGGCAGTGGTGGACGGTAGTATTTACTATTTGGGTCAAGACACACAAGTGAACATTAAAATGTTTAGTTCCTGTTACTACTTAATGTATTAATGAATCAGTGTCTTTGTTCCTGTCTGGATATCTGTGACGATATTCTAGAAACTGCTTATGATCCTCATTATTTGTTTGAAGCTTGTTATACTCGTCCATGAGTACCACTCCACGCTCTGCTATGTATTTCACATCTCTTACTGAGGTGGCAGTGGCCTTGGCTAACTTGTAGTTCTCATCGTTTGGCCAAGTATCAACATCTTGTTGGATGAAACTTGCTGGAATGCATGTAGGCCTAATGCTGAAGAATCTTCTAGTGTTTCCGTGATAAAATTTTCCAGTTGCTTCCAGCTGATCAGAGGTTACCTGGTATTCTCTTTAGTGGATGTTCGATGCCAGTTTTGTCCAGAGGACCAGCCATATGGCGCTTGATAAATCAATGGAGACCCCATCATCAAAGAACGAAAAGTCTCCAATTCCTAAGACAGATACCAGAAGTGACCCGGAAATGTCTTCATTGCATGTGCACAATTTTTCTCCTTGTTTATCAATCTGTCAATGTCCTTCAAGAGCTCCAGGTCTATTCGAGGAGCCAATGGTGCATATGATGCTTGAGACCAGACTTTGACATATGGCATTACTGTGAACAAGCAGATGTCAGCTACCCCTTTGCTTCTCTTCTGGTCAACTTGACCTGTCTCTTGAACATCCAAATCTTAAGACTATAAATACTCTTGGCCATCCACTTTGTTCTATGCAGCCCAGCTGGTACTCTGAATGGTATGCCCCTGGAATAAACGCCGCCGAAGAAAGTGATGGTCAACTCCAAAAGTTTGTGACAGGAAATTGCTTCTTGTAAAAACTCATCGGATGTCACTGTGCTCTATTTTGTTCGGTCTATAAGTCGCCAGTTTCTCTGGAATCTCTGATAATCATTATGTCTGCACCTTGGGATGGACCAAGAGAAAGCATGACCACTGCCTCCAACATTATTTTTAGTATGTGATGGCGACATGCACGCCACAACATATCCTTGTCCAGCCTATGCTCCAACACAATGATATAACTATAATTTGATTAATAACTACTTACTGTGCTTGCTTACTTATTGACATCTTTTCCATAATGCATTAAACTTTGGCAACCATTTTGTTTCATATTGGGTTTCTTAAAAAGTATACTGCTTACTTTGTTAGTCAAAGAAAAACACTAAAAGACCACTGAGTTTGAAAAAATAAATTATTTATTTCTACATTTGTTTATCAAACAAATAAATAAATAAATAAACACGAGTACTATTAGGGTATACTAATTGCTAGAAGTCATTTATAGTGTTCAATAATGAATTACACACACAACTGTATGTCACTGTGCAATTTTCTCACCTGCTAACATCAGTTCAAATAAGAAAATTGCAATGGCTAGTCTAAATTAATTCCTCGTGGCATAGGCTTAAACTTTAGCATCTGGTAGCAACCTCTAAATATTGTCAGATCCTCTTAAAACTTTTTCTGAATTTTTTCTTCATAAGTAGAAACAAAAGCACAGGGTGCCTCATTGTGAAATCAGACTTTAAAAAATAAGGACCACCCTAATATATATATTAAGAATTACAATTAACTAGGAATAGTGTGACGTAAAGCAACAGTTTGATGTTCAATTGCACCAATGCGGATTTTCAGTATATCCAAGGCAGTATGATTTTTTTCAGACCCAGGTCTAAGAACAATCCAGTCAAGATCACATTTAACTGCATATGCATGATAGTGAGATAGATACTCCGTGCAAAATAATAAATTACCAGCTAATCCCCAAATGCCATCATACGACAGTATAAAAGAAACTACAAAAAACACAGGAATATCGCAGTCAAGAATATCCAAAATGAAGCAGTCTCTAACAGCATAATGAACTCCACCAACTGCAACTGACTGCACAGAAACAACTTGACCTGTCAGTGAGCTGTTAAAGTAACGTGTTACTGCTGTCTGTAATGATTGTGGTAGGCTTCTAATACAAATCTTTTTTGGAGAGCTGTAACCAGTTCATCATTCAACAAGCATCGGTCACCAGATTGTTCGAAGCACTTTCTCATCTGATTTCTATTTGCTAGAGTGTGACAAATATTTTTGAAATTTCCTGTGTTCTGGGCAATACTTTTAAGATACTGCTGATAGCTTTCAAACCGCATGCACCACAAATGTCGAAGAGGACCATGCACAGTCATGAGGCGTGGATAGTGAGTGATAAAATGACATTTTGGTGTAAAATCATCCAAAGCCAGATTTAACAAGAGTGTGTGGTGTTCAGAAATTAATAAGTCCAAGTAGGCAATCTGTGAAATAATTTCGGTCATTTTCGACATAATATGTACAGTTCCCAGTACTTATTGCCATGTGGAACCAAATCTCCAATGATAAATGCTAGATTTCTGAACAAGCACCATTTCTGCGAAGCACTGCCAGAAATCGAACATTTTGGAAAAGAAGCAGCTAATAATGTCGGAATATTTGTGGAGTCATTTTTACCAAACTTGAACAGTTGCAGGCGTTCGTTAAAATCCGGGTGGTTAGAATTTTATCTACCATCAACCCTCGCAAACACCTTTAAAACTATAGGAATTACACCTTCTAGCATGTCATGCATAACGTCAGGTGGCAATGAAGTTGTAGCATGAAAACATTCTAACGAGCTTAAAGCTGCTTTTTTATTGACACCGTACACACCGGCTAATGTTCCATCAGCAAGAACAGATTCAGTATGACTGTCGTGCTCTTTCTCTGTTCGCAGTTTGGGATAACCATTATTGGTCTCTGAACTGAACTGTTTAATTTTGTCATAGCAAACCATGCAAAACCTACAGATGCGTCCCGAATTAAAACAGCACCGAAACCCACCAATCTCATGACTAGCTAAATTATCAGCACAAACTGTCGCAAGAGATCCGAAAAGGACTTGCAATTTCCCATTAATGCTCACTTGTATCCCTTCAGACTCAAGTATGAGAATGTCTTTCATAAATCTGTCAAGCACCTTATCAAGTCCATATTTTTCACATGTACACTTTTCGCAATGCATGCAACATGGATACTACGCAGAGCAGACAGATGCTTTTGCTCAACATTTCCAATCTGAAAATATACTGCAGTTATGCAATGTTTCTTTTTTGCACCACCAAGGGGATTGCATAGTTCCAAATCGTCTATATACATATGCACCCGCAATGCCCCAGTATGCAAAGAAAAGTAATTGTGTTGCTTAAATGCTGTGCCATCCTTGTAGTCATATAACACATCTGCTGCCTTACAAGGTACTCGATTGAGGCTTTCCCAAACATCTGCATGTTTAATGTAATGTTGTATAGTTTTGCATATGGATATGTACTGGTAACATTCCTTTTTTCCAGTAATCACATCTGTACCTAGTAAAACTCTCTCTGCTTCAACAAGGCCCAAATTTTCCTTGCAATAACGACTAATCTTTGAATCTGATGCAACATCTGACCAAAGAGAATTTATTAGAGTGCGATCTACCAAAGCGTTATGCAAAGTAATATCCTTACTTATGTCAATGCCATTACATTCCAAGCGTGACAATATAAATTCACAAAAGTTTTCAACAAATGTGTTGAACAAAACAGAAACATCACTAACAATAGCACTACATACTGATTTTGGTAGCAAGTGACATTCTCTTGTTTGCAAAACAAACATTGCCACATTCTTGGCAAACATTTGCATTACATAACTTAGGTCAATTTCATCATGGATTGTGTCCACGTCACGGTTGTAAGCAAATTCATCTGAATTTGCAGTCATTTGAACATTCTCCATTAAAGACAACTTATGTGACTCCAGAATATCTAACTGTGAACGGTGCTCACGTTCTACGTGTTTCCTATAACTGTCACTAACAATAGCACTACATACTGATTTTGGTAGCAAGTGACATTCTCTTGTTTGCAAAACAAACATTGTCATATTCTTTGCAAACATTTGCATCACTTAACTTAGGTCAATTTCATCATGGACTGTGTCCACTTCACGGCTGTGAGCAAATTCATCTGAATTTACAGGCACTTGCACACTCTCCATTGAAGAGAACTTGTGTGACTCCAGAATATCTAAGTGAGAACGGTGCTCACGTTCTAGATGTTTCCTATAACTGTCGCTAGTAGAATATACTTTCTCGCAGCTTTCTATACAGCAGCGTAATTGACAGTTTTTATGAAATGGATGAACTAAACGCATGTGCAAAAGTAATTTTCGTACAGAAGGCAACATAGCACTAGAATTTTCAAACAAGCATTGAACGAATAAAGTGTTTGTATCCATAATACATTAATTTTATTTTATTTGAAAAATCAGTACACCCCTTTCCCTAAAAAATTGGACTCTAAGCCCTTAACACCACTCACGTGCAGCTGTCTCCGAGTAATTTCAGACTATGTATCTTTAGATCAGCAGAATCTAAAAACACAATAAGTTAATATTATTATATGTAATATATGTGATCAGGTCAATATCCCTCATGCAATCAGAAACTCATAATCGATGTAATGGCTAGATCAGGGTGTATGTTCGCATGTATGTGTGTGTTTGTGTATGTGTGTATGCATGTGTGTAGTATGGTATGGTATCTGAGAATTTATAAAGCGCCTCTCACAGTGTGAACTATTCAGAGGCGCTCTCAGCGTGTGAGCCTCGCGGAAACAGAAAAGTCTTTAAACGACGAACAACATAGAGGGAGAACCTAGTAAGTAGGGTCCCACGGAGTACCAAGGGAGTTCCATATGGATGGTCCCACGACAGCGAAAGAGCGAGACTGAGCCATGGCAGACCTCACCTCACCCGGGGAACAAACAGATCAAGCCGATTCAGAGAACGTAGGGGTCGATGAGAAGAAGCAGAGAGAGAGGTTTGCGCATCAGGTCACAGAGGTAGGCTGGAGCTAAGCCCTGTTGCGCCTTAGAGACTAATGTTATGATCTTGAAGTGGATACGAACAGAGATAGGAAGCCAATGCAAAACATCAGTCATATAAGTAGAGATGGACGAGAATCGAGAACGATGAGCAATGAGGCGAGCAGCCGCGTTAAGTACTGATTGAAGAGCAGAGAGACGGACTTTCGGAAGGCCTACCAGTAAAGAATTACAATAATCAATGCGGCAACAGACGACTGCATGAATAATGGTAGTGAAAACTGCAGTAGAGACGGATCGACGGACAGCTCGCAATCTTCTCAAGTGGTAGTAGCAAGTCCGAGTAAGTAAGGAGAGGTGAGAAGCAAAGGTTAATGAACTGTCTAAGGTGACCCCCAGGTCGCGGACATTCGTAGAGTATGAGAAGTTCGGAAAGTGAGCTGACAGAAGTGAGAAATCAAGTTTAGATAATTGCTGCTTTGTACCAAACCAAATGAGTTGGGTTTTCGAAGAGTTTAGGTTCAACCGATTAGAGAACATCCAAGAGCGAAGATCTTGAGAAAGAGAGTCAGTGGTTCGAACTAGAAGAAGTTGGTCAGCTGGGGGACCATGAACATAAGTTTGCACATCATCAGCATAGAGATGGCCAGATGCGAGGTGCTTAGAGAAGAGAGAGTGAATGCCAGAGGTAAAAAGAATGTAAAGGATAGGACCAAGAACAGAACCCTGGGGGACACCAAAGTTAATCCCAACCCAGGGTGTTCTTGAGGTACTCATGATTACCCTTTGCGTCCGGTCAGTAAGGTATACGATTGGAACCAGCAGAGAGGGGGACCAGATAAGCCACATGAAATTTGAAGACGGCGAAGAAGAATCTCATGATCGACCATGTCAAAGGCTGACGATACATCAAAGAGAGCTAGAAGAGTAGGGCAGGACTTATCCATAGCCAGGTAGATGTCAGACAGGAGGGATAGGAGGACAGTTTCAGTGCAATGGGCTGCTCTAAATCCAGATTGACAAGATGGGAGAAGGCGAGACTGTTCAAGATAGGGAAGAAATTGTATAGCAACTAAGCGTTCCAGTGTTTTAGACAGGAAGGTGAGGTTAGCAATCGGGCGATAGTTTGAACAAACATTAGGGTCAAGGTTACCCTTTTTTAGAGTGGGAAGAACTAGGGCCCGCTTTTGTGATGCCGGAAGGGACCCTTCAACAAGGGACCGATTGAAGGCATTATAGACCGTAGTGTATGTGTGTAGGTAGCCTACAGCATGTATATATGTATGTTTATAAATGTGTTTGTGTGTGTGTCTGTGTTTGTGTGTATTTATGTGTATTTGTATGTATTTGTGTATGTATGTATGTATGTATATTTATACAAGCGTTTGTGTATGTGTGTTTGTATGTATGTGTATGTATGTATGTTTGTGTGTAGGTTGTAAGTATCTATATATGAATGTTTGTACGCATGCATGTGTGTATGTATGCATTAGGGTGGAGTGAAAAAATGATTTTTAAATAAATGATTTCTAATAGTGGGCAAAAGATGCAACTTGGGTAGAGAAAGAAACACACCAAATATTTTGAATTTCAAATGACATCTTCTGCCCTCTACCGTCGATGCAATATTTCAACGTGATTAAACTAATATCACAGTGGATGTCATCCAATCTCCTCTGCCTTAACCCTTCCAAAACAGAATTCATAATCCTAGGCCTTCCTGATCATATCAAGAAAAGCCCTAACCCTTCCAATACCTATCGACTAACTCATCGTTCCTTAATTTTCACACTGGACCCCCCCGCCCATTACTTGTGATCCACACCTCCCCTTCTCTAACCACATCTCCAATCTGTCGCGCTCCTGCTCCAGGCACATTTGTGACCTTCGTCGCATCCGACCCAAGATCGACTTTAAAACTGCCTCTACCATTGTTACCTCTATTGTTCATTGATTACAGCAATTCCCTCTTCCTCAACCTTGAATCCACCCAAATCGAGCGTCTGCAACTTATCAAAAAGTCACTAGCCAGGGCTTTCACGAGGATACCAAACACCATCATATCACTTTCATCCTCAAATCACTACATTGGCTAAAAATCCCAGAGTGAATCCACTTCAAAGTCCTATCACTAACCTATAACTCCCTACAATATATCCAGCCCAAGTACCTCCGTGGTCTCTTCACCATCCAGGCAACCCGCTCCACCCGATCCTCCTCCTATTTCAGTCTTTCTCGATCTCCGGTCACTACTCATCTCAAGTTCTCCAACCCAGCAACTGATTCGAACGTGTATTTTATGAATTGTAACCGTTCGAAGACAGTCAGTTGAAGAAAAAGAAAAATAATGCACCACATTGACGTTATTCAAAGAATTTTATATGGTAAATGTTTTACCGCCGGTAGAGGGCAGAAGACGCAAAGCAAAATCAACAATATTTTGAGCACTATTTACACTCACATGCTGGCAACTTTCCATCGCTATTAGAAAACGTTTGCTTAAAAAAAATTTTTGGGGGCCATTTTCACTCCACCCTAGTATGCATGTGCATATATAGGTATGTTTGTTTATGTATGTATTTATGTATGACATGTATGTGTGTATGTATGTATGTATGTATGTATGTATGTATGTATGTATGTATGCATG
>OY744610.1:52077834-52102834 GCA_963556255.1 Allolobophora icterica
GTGCACTGTAATTATGATTAGTTATAGAAGCTATTTTTAAGGAATGTGAAGTTATTTGATTTAATGATTTTAGTAATTACAATAATACATTTTTACGTGAATGCTAAACTGTAAAAATAAAAAATAGGTTATATTTAAAATAATTCAAAATTCACAAAAGTTATATTTTATAATTTAACAAATATTTTCCTTCGTTTGGGGCCCTCTGGGATTTGGGGGCCCTAGGCGCGCGCCTAGTGCGCCTACAGGTAAACGCGCCTCTGCATCCATTTGTTTTTGTCCCTTTGTAGTTTCCTTCTGATTTTCCTAGTGAGCCAGTTAAAATGTTTCCGGTCTCCAGTGCATGTTTGTTTTTTGGCTATATTTCTTCCTTTTCCACTAGGTGTAATACTTCGTCAGATATCCATTGGTCTTTCGGCTTCTTGCAAGCTCTTCCGACTATGTTGTTGGCTGCTGTTTGTAACTTTGTATTCCTTTCTGTATGTTTGACCACATAACCTCTATACTTTGTTGATCGTTGATCTGTATGTTTCTCACTAATTCGTCTTCGTACATTTGTCGGATGTCTTTATCTGTCAGTTTCTTGGTATAATCAGGCCCGCCGAGAGGGGAGGGCAGGGGGGCAAATGCCCAGGGTCCGGCGACTTTTTAGGGGCCCGGGCCGGGCCCGCAATCAACTTATGAAAAATATTATAATCAATTATACAAAATTTTTGATTTATGCCTTTTAAAATATACTAGCTGTCCTAACCCGTGAAAAATCACGGTATAGCCTATAAAAAACAATTATTATTGCAGTGATAACAATAACGTCATATTATAGGCCTATAGCCGTCGTCAAGACAACCGTCGCCAAGGCGGCAGTATAGTGACGTCACAATAGTGTTTGTTTACGGGACAGACAGACAGACAGACAGACGTACAACGGTTATTATGTAAGTTGATAATTATCTGACGCTTAACTACAATCAGTTTAAACTTCAAGCATCTGAATAAAATCATATATATATATATATATATATATATATATATATATATATATATATATATATATATATATATATATATATATATATATATATATATATATATCGTACACGCACTTTCATTATTTCAATTTGTGTTTTTTTATGTTTTCGTACGACCCTACGATATTATATTTATACTAGCTGTAAACCCGTGAAAAATCACGGTATATAAATTATAAAACAATTATTATTGCAGTGATAACAATAACGTCATATTATAGGCCTATAGCCGTCGTCAAGACAACCGTCAAGACAACCGTCGCCAAGGCGGCAGTATAGTGACGTCACAATAGTGTTTGTTTACGGGACAGACAGACAGACAGACAGACAGACAGACGTACAACGGTTATTATGTAAGTTGATAAAGCCTAAGGATAGTTTAGAGGCCCGTAACTGCTCTGCCTAGGGGCCAGGTGTAGCGATTTCAGATTACCCCCATTTCACATTACCCCCCGGTAACTTGAAATCGCGTTCAGATTACCGGGGGGTAATCTGAAATCGATTTCAAGTTACCCCCGGGGGTAACTTGAAATCGATTTCATATTACCCCCTACGATTTCAGATTACCCCCTCAAATTAGTGGGGCCCATTTTCGATTATCTTGTATAATACAGTATTAATACTAATAATAATTCCATAATAAAGGAGTAACAAAATTAAGAAACAGATTGTAGGTAAGTTATTTTTACGTTTACGATGCACTACTGAAACAATTAAGCATGCTAAGTTCGAAGTTTATGCAGCATACTAGCCTCCACGATCAATATGGCTTCATCTTCAGTTACGGGCCTAAGTTTGCTAATGATGTTTTACGGTCGAATTTCGGCCCAAGAGAATGGGGAGGAACCATCTGACAGTGTCGAGTTTATCCAGATACGGATGTGCCTATTGTCAGTGGTGAAGACGAGCCGGAGCGGCGTTCCGGTACTTATTATTTATCCGGAGCGCGCGCTCCGGTAGGCCTACTTATTGTCAAATCAACCGGAACGCTGTCTACTCAGCGTTCCGGCAACCAGTAACTAGTTGTGCATGATATTCCGTGCAGCACAGCTGAGTGCGAACGGGTATTTAGTCTCAAGAACATAATAATGTCAGCTGAGCGGTCAACATTATTAATTACAAATGTATCAGCTTTAAATGTACCGTACCTCAAGCTACATGGACAGCCAATTGCTCTGCGGAGACCAGCTAATTACGTAAAATTTTAGATCAGACAGTGCCATAGATCAGCCTTGGACACTCCAACAAAGAAGAGCAACCCACGCAGGAAACTCAACAAGTTAAGTAAGTAAGTAAGTAGCCTTTATTTGCATATGACAAGCGCACATGCATTACATGTATACAATGATTACATACATTTTGAAAACAAAACTATAACATGAAAACAAAACTATAACATGAGCAGCTTATAAGGTCACACATTTACCACTAGATATAATTAAAGATGCATCGATTAACAAAGCTGCTTTTAAACAATTTAGATTTAACAAGAGGCAGCATGAAAGCATGTCCTCTCTTGCGGAGTGAGTACTTTTCCTCACGAGGACTTGTTGATCTTTTTTGGAAATTGTTTTAGTCTCTTGAATCGGACACTGTATCAAAAATTCTGACTCTTAACAAAATACAGAAATTTGACATTGACTGCACGTAACGAACTTCTCTTTTCTTGTCCTTTTCTGCTAGCAGGACCTATATTTTTGGACAAAAATCAGTGGAGGCGCTACCACGGGTCGAGGTAGATCATTTGACTTGCCTATTTTACTCTTGACCCGCCTTAATTGTGACTTGCATATTAATCCCAAAATATTCCAACTGCAGGATTTCGTTGATTTAATGAAGGCGGTATACAACCAGGCATGTCGAACGTCAAACTTGACATGAAGCTGTTATGTAATAGACAGGTCTGGTGGACAGTTTCTGTAATGTCGTGCGTCTTATTAGCATACATGTTCATGATGTGCTAATATCTAATCAGTAGGCCTACTCCCAATTCCGTAAAGATAGTAGCCTAAAGTAACTAAAGTTTAACGTTGTAATTGCTGAATTGTTTCAAATTTGAGGATATATGCTACAACAATTGGGCTATAGGCGTTCAATAATAATTTTCTTTGTTTTATATATCTAACTAATGCTGCTTATGTTGAGGTTATGCTGCGCTTGATGCCTCAAACTCAAACATTAGTTTCTTCGACCTGGTGAATAACTCCCATGACCCCGACGCGACCTGCTGAAATTGTATAGGCTAGCTGGCGCCGCCACTGATAAAAATGTTCAATAAGGAGTAACGGTCGACGCTCCTTCAAACCCCTAGTCGTCTGGGGAGGGGTTCGTCTGAGGAGGAGATAAACCCCTCCCCATGTCCCCTAAACCGTTAATTAGAGCACCTAAATAATGAAATTGACACTAAATAGCGCGTGTTTATCACGACATTAATTTACACATACGCCCACCCACACAATGTGTGATCCGATATGGGACGCGCAAGATAGGCTTCATTTTGGTGGTAGGCCTATATAGATTATTTTAGATTTGGGACTTAATATTCAGACAGAATTAAAGAACTGAACTGAGATTCAGATGAGTGAGAAAGTGTAGAGTAACAGGCATTGTCCGCCGCTGATGAGCATTTTATTGCCCGAAAGCAGAAACAAGAAGCTTATCGGAGTCGCAAAAAATTAATTGAGGCCTCATAACACACACAGTTTTCCTATATATTAGCAGTTTAGTACAGCCCTATGTGACCTTTCACACGCTTCCCGAGGGCTTGCGGGTCTAATACCCGTAGGATTTTTGCTTGCACAGGTTTGCTATACACATATGTGCGTTAACTATTGAACCTGTTGGATGAGGTATACTAATTTGTGCATTTAGAAGAAGACATGAAAGTAGGTAAGTGCGTCATCACAGGTAACGAATTTCGGAATCGACAAATCACAGACTCTGTTAGTTATGTCTCTTGACGTGCGTCAATCGACTCTATATACTGTTAGACGGATGTTTCAATTTAGTCGATTCTGCACTGCCCTATTTATAGATTTTCCTTAAGTATGTACACGCATTTCGCTCTGTCATTGGTTACACATTAGCCTATAGGCTCATTATTAAATCGTTGCCGTGGTTACAGCGCCCAAAAATATTCCCAGATTGCAGCGAAGATAATAATAATAGCTCCATGCTGTTATGACGTCATAATATTATGTTTCTGAGGCGACCTTAAATAGTTGCGTATACAACAATCAGGGGCGTCTACACCATAGAAACCTTGGAACAAATGCTCCATCCAAGAAGATAAGTGGAAGATCTGTCAGTGTGTGTGCAACCATTTTAGGGGGGGAGGAAGGGAAGGGGAAGAAGCAGGGGGAAATGTGAAGTTCCTTCAATGACTTAGGGGGGATAGACGCCCCTGACAGCAATTATAGCATAGCCACAATACAAAATAATGAAACGTTGTGATTACGATAGGGCAATGTTAATAAATGCATTCACTAGATGGCAATCGGGTAAAGGGGATTCCAATTCTAATTTGTTGCAACAATATCCCCATCTTCGCCATTTTAAGGACGGCGCAAAAGCCGCGTAAGCCTCGTAGGACAATATCATTAAAAAATCGAACAGAACTCCATATATAAAATTCCACACCTGTAAAGGAATAAAGTTATTTATGTGACTAGTTCATGCAAACTTCATACACGTAAGTGTTACTGTAAATACATCTCCGGTAATCCTGGGTTTTAGCGTCGGAAATTATTTACATTGCATGAGCGATGAAAACATTTCATAGTAAAATTCGAACTAGAAGTTGGAAGATTGATGAAAATGTTCACGAAACTAGAAGCTGGATAATCGATTAAAATATAACTGAAACTAGAAGTTGGATGAACGATGATTATTTATTGTATTATTGTATTAGAACTTTTCAATTAAATAATTTCCGACGCTAAAACCCAGGATTACCACATCTCCTAAGACAGTTAAACACAAAAAGGCAAGTAAGAATGTTTAACTGCTAATTACTTAAAATTAAATACCATTATCCACAACCAATATTCATTCATAATAAGATGACCGTGTACCTTAGCAACATCACACCTTATAATGTAGTATTCTTTATAACAAAATCGTGGCAGCCGTATAAATACATTTTGAAAATTTTACACTATTTGTAGATAGTTGTTCGCTTTGAAAAAAACTCGACGAACTCTCTATAGACTAGAGGACGGAACACCCGATTTGGTTGAATTAATGCAATGCATAAATGACGTTCACATGTTCAATTGTTCATAGCGTCTCAGGTAGAGACATGCAGATGGAACTTATCCAATCTAATCTATATAGGAACTTCTATAGCGTCACTGTTATATTGCTTAAGGCATCAGTCAATGGTCGTTACGAAATAAAATCGTCGTGCAAGCCAAACTCCAGAAAGAACCCAATAGAAAGCCAAGGAGGAAATCCGAGAAGACACGGAAACAGCCTAGCGCTCGTGAATAGGCAGGTGCCCTGCGCTTGGCCTTCAATTGGCGCTTTATAAGTTTCGAGATTATGATTACGATTACGTAATATATGTAGCTAGGCCTACTCGTTTTCACAGTGAATATCTTGTATAACTTCTTATTTTAAACATACGCCTATCTGTGATCCTTAAATTGCTGTAGCTGTAATTTTCTATGCAGTCTGGTAGACTAGATTACATAAAAGCCCTCATTCATCATCTAGCAATCCATGTTGTCAATCGACAGGCCTATTGTATAAGGGACACAATTAATGCATATCAATAGAGAAAAGCTGTTTACTTTCCAAGAGTGCACGCTACACAGACCATGTCGGTTTATATAGGTCTATCAGTGAGTTCCCAATTTCTTCTCAGCGTTATAAGTGTTTATGAGACAGCATGATTTTTATAGCTAACGATATTCGCCTTTATGTGTGCATTTGTTCTACTGAATTTACAATTATACATATATGTATACTTTATGCATTATATATACATGATATACGCACACGTACATACTGACCTAGGTTATATATACCATATAGGTGTAGAGTTGTAGACCCTGGGAGCAGTCGGGGCACGTGCCCACAATAACTTTGGAGGGGGCATTCCCCCAACCCCAATTCGAGAGAATTTCTTGAAATATTATGTTTCAATATAGACAAACTTCGTCAAAACAGAAAAGCAGAAACAAGAACTGCAATACTATCAGAAAGTCATAATGAAAATAAGAGCTGAGCACTTTGCCCAGTCAAATTTTCCGATGTACATATTATTTTGTTCCAGAACCCCAATGATCGAATTGGCCTTTTCTTCAATGTAGGCCTACTTGGCAAAGAGGTTCCCATCCATCTCATGATAGGCTATCTCAGCCTTCTCAGTCTTCTGTACACACAATGCAACAAGTGTAGAATGAATAACTAAACCCCCTCCCCAATATTCTGGACAAATTTACGCCACTGATATATATAATCCCAACTTACTACGATGTTGTATGTTCAGAATGCGTGGATGATGGTGGTGGTGGTTGTGTGTGTGTGTGTGTGTGTGTGTGTGTGTGTGTGTGTGTGTGTGTGTGTGTGTGTGTGTGTGTGTGTGTGTGTGTGTGTGTGTGTGTGTGTGTGTGTGTGTGTGTGTGTGTGTGTGTGTGTGTGTGTGTGTGTGTGTGTGTGTGTGTGTGTGTGTGTGTGTGTGTGTGTGTGTGTGTGTGTGTGTGTGTGTGTGTGTGTGTGTGTGTGTGTGTGTGTGTGTGTGTGTGTGTGTGTGTGTGTGTGTGTGTGTGTGTGTGTGTGTGTGTGTGTGTGTGTGTGTGTGTGTGTAAGGCCTCACTTACGACTAGTCTCCTGCATCCGAAAGTCTTGGAAATACATTCTTTCAATGTTTTCATTGGCAATTTATTAAAGTATAATAATTGCGCCGAAAGTCTTTCATCTCTCTTATAATCACCGATAAGCGTTTGGGCGCCAACACGCTTTACTTCAGAGACTGGAAGGACAAAAGCCCACAATGACCTTACAAACACTGCAGATATAGCCTACATGTAGGAGCCTACCGATCTAATCTCTCTGATTAGAATAATATTGCGACGCAGCACTTTCTTGCACAGGTCTACACAAATACATCTAGAGCCCTCAGCCCGATTATAACGTCATACCTAATTAATAGGCTTAAAACTTCGTTTATAATAGAGATATGGTTAGGCCTATATAAGAATAACGAGAATAATTTCATTCCTAAAATGCAATCCGTTTCTTTGCCCACGTGATGCGTTCGATTCGTTCGATGCGTTTTCGCCAGTTTCGATTTAGTCTCAAATAATAGTTCATTGCATTGTCGCGGGTCATGGCGGTCTATTTTCTGATGAAATTTCTCTGTCGAACTTACAGAGTATTTTAAGAAAAATCGAACACCGGAAGAGGACGCTCCGCACGTGCGGTAGTTGTGCGAATATTACAAATCCGTTAACCCAATCGAGGACAGAAATTACGTAATCGGTGACGTAGTCAAAACCCATCATCGTCGCACTGCACTGCGTCATACTGACGCTGGGACTTCTGGGCAATCTGGGGGTGATCGTACTGTACGCGAGCGTCAAGTCCCTCCGGACGGTTCACACAGTGTTCATATTCTCGCTGGCGGCCAGCGACCTCTTGGTAACGCTGTTCTGCATGCCGTTCAACGTGGTAACCGTTATTCAGCGCACGTGGAATTTTGGAGACCTGTCGGACTTGACCTGCAAGATGGTGCCGTTCATGGAGTCGGTTGCGGCCACAGCAAACCTACTGACGCTCGCCTGTATTGCCCTCGACCGTTACGGGGCCGTCTTGCACCCTTCCAGACGCTTCGGAGGGCAGCCGTTCTAAGTCCATGCTGTTGTAAGGTCATATCTTCTAAGTCTAATGTAGGTTTCTAAATAAAATCCTGCATCGTCCAGAAACTGGTCCTGTAAATCCAGAAAACGGTTAGGACTACGGATTAAAATTATTCAAATTGTGATAAAATTTATTGGATTAAAACACGAGAGAGCACTTAACGTGATAATTTACAAAAAAAATCACTTCTAATTCGCAACCGTCGTTTCCAGTTGCATGGTGACTTCAGAACTAACGTTCAACAATGTTTCGTGACCGAGGACGTCACACATACACACACACACACACATGCACACACATATACACACACACACCTACACACACACACACACGCACTCACGCAGTCGCACACACACACACACACACACACACAGAGACACACACACACACACACACACACACACTCTCTCTCTCTCTCTCACTCACACACACACGCACACACACGGAACTGTCTTCGACTATAGTCGGCGTTTGACTTCGCTAGAACTGGTGCGCACCATGAACTAGAGCCCTGCGCCGGCCGCGCCGCGCCGCCGCCGCCGACATTTCATAGGCGCCGCCGCCGCCGATTTTTGTCTGTCGGCGCGCCGCCGCCGCCGCCGCCGCCGCCGCCGACAATCTGTCGGCGCGCCGCCGATGCTAATCTGATGTGTTTATTGTTATTGTTGCATTTTTCACGTTTTGCATGATTTCACGATAAATTGTTGCTTTCGTGCTAAATAGAAGTGGACATCTTGTACTTACTTACTTCATTTTATTTTTCTGGGTTTCTTTGCGAAATTTGATCGGCAACACGAATTGGTGTCGTCATTGCTATGAGCGTATGATAATCACCAACTCGTGTTGGCTTTTGCAGCTATCATAGCACACATAAGTTCACTTGCATGCTGGTGATTGTGAAATGGGATGTACTAGTTGAAAAGAAAGAAAAAGCAGACGAACTACATAATTTTCCCATTCGTTACCTTCATGTTGAATAGCCTCCATAACTTATTGATTGTAGTCTTTGATGTCTGTGATCTTATTACAATGGTGTAAATTTTTTGTTTGATGTTGTAAAGTTAGAGGAGTTTATAAGTGCTATTAATATCAAGATATGCCAAGATATGCCTGCAACTAATTCCTGCAGAACGGAAGGTATAATTGATTAATACTTTTGGCTGGAATCTATTCAGGTAAACAGTTTCAGTTGAGACAGGTTTTGACTTAGTACTATAGTATCAAGAATGGTCTTTATCAGTTTATTTATTTAGTCTGAAACAAACAATGGTCTATATTTGGAGACTTAAATGGCATGGCGCCAATTCAAAAGGGCAGCAGACTACCTGATAAATTCATTGAAAAATTAACAGACGTGAGGCCACTCAGCCATTGTATTGCCACAGGAAAACGTATATATTTACATATCACTTCAGGTCTTGACAGCAGATTCTCTCACTGGGAGGATGCTGTTATACTGCCATGTGACTTGGTGTGTATAGGCCTGTACTGTATCAGTGCATGTGCAATGTACTCTTGCAATATGCAAATGCATGTTGCTTCACCTGATTACAATTTGCAAATTCCTATACGTTAACAGATGTGCAGTGTATTAATTATGTTCATATTTGTAAGGCAAATGTCTGTAGATGCCTTCTCTCTCAGTCAAATGTCTGTAGATGCCTTCTCTCTCAGTCCCTTTGTGTTTAGTGGAACTTCATTGTCATGGAGTGGAGTTAGAATTTTTTAGATAACTTGGCCCTCTTGACTGATTATATTTATAGGACAAACGACTGTTCAACTCTCATAGTGACTCATGCTTCTGACTAGGGCACGCCGCGCCGCGCCGACGCCGACATTTCGTGGACGCCGCCGCCGCCGATTTTTGTTCGTCGGCGCGCCGCCGCCGCCGACCCAAAATGACCGGCGCGCCGCCGCCGACACTATGACGTCGGCGCAGGGCTCTACCATGAACGCAAATATAAGGCTCAACGGGCCAGTGACCGGTGCTGAGAAATTGCTGATTTTTGTGATAAATTGTGTAAGCCTAATCTCAACGTTTAATTTAAAATAGGGCCTATGTGACATTTGTTTCCTATCATTCGCCAAGACTGCCGCCGGTTTGCTTCAAAATGATCACGTGACACTCCCGGCCTGACCCTGACTTATTAATAAGAACCATAGGTCAAGGCCTTGCTTTATTAGGCGCAGCCATTTTCCGATAGTAATCAATCTTTTATTTCGAAGTAATACATAGGCTACATGCTAACAATTCAATGTAAAATCAGTATGTAAACAGTGAGAGAGAAAAATTGAATGCAGTGTCTAATTGCAACTCTAGGTTATGTATGGTTTTATTAGCAGAGACCAATATCATGCCTATTCGAAATGCGAGGAGGTGAAGCTGGAACAGCTTATCGAGTCATCCCCGCTTATTGATACAACAAGATAACTAGGCTAGTAAGCATAAGAGTTCATCAGGACATATAGGTTCGATCAATCCTAACATTTATAGATTAACTGTCGAGGTTAATCAGAGATGATTTAAGAGCAGATTTAAACATGAAATAATTGCGTAATATCAGCGCCAATAACATTCCATAATTTAGGGCCTAATACGGGACTAAGATTCGACAAGTCACAAGGGCCTATTAGAATACTAATAGGCCCTTGTGACTTGTCGAATCTTAGTCCCGTATTACCCGGAGCCGTAGTTGTCTCTAAACCTAGTATTATAGTCGTGAACTGTGGCATTCTCGATAAATAATTATCAACCAGTGTAGGAAGGGTCCCGGCATGATGCCGGAACATCAGAATACCTAGCTGGAGCTTATAGATGTCGTATATGGTTAGCAGGTTAAGTGGCTTAAATAACCTCCCACTTTCTGCATAGCCCATTCTGACCGCCCATTTTTGTAGAAGTAGAAGGGGTCGGAGCCAGTGCCGTCTTAGGGCATGGGCACGCTGGCCAGTCGCCAGGAACCCCACGATTCTTGGGGCCCCAAATTAAAAAGGCAAAATGTTATTTGCATTTATCAGTGCTTATGTTATATTGTTGAAAAATTTGTGTTGATTAATATTTGCTGTATAGTATGTTTCTTTGTGTTTAAACATTCATTTGGTTAATTGTTAGAAAGTGAATGTTGAAAGTACCAATAAATCTATAGTTTTAATTTTATTGACCGTTTAACTTTTCATTCCTGTCAGTGGGCAGGGGCTCAGCGCATTGCGTTGCCCCACAGCCCCAGGGCCTACAGTGCTGTTAAGACGGCACTGGTCGGTGCTTCGTCTTATAACCAATTGCCCAAATGACATTGCAATAAGTTAGATGAAGCAAAACTAATGCGGTATATAACAGAGCCTACAGATGAGATAAATGTGCCAGCACGGAATGGTCTAGGCTTACATTTGATACAGCAGCGTATGAAGCAAAATTACATGGATATTTATAAGACCAAATGATTACTGCATAGTGCATACGGTCCTTTTCTTAATTGTCCCGGTGCAGTCAATACGGAAGGTAGATGCATGAAATCCAATACGATTCTTATTCTTTGCGCTTAACCGTATCAACCTTACTTTTTGTTTATTGTTTAGGAGACAACTTCTCCGGACACAGTGGAATGCAGTTCAGAAATAAAGACGCTGATAACGATATTTATAATAGTGGAAGTCAGTGTGATTCTCGTTAACGTTAACGTTAACGAAAATGTTCGTTAACGAACCAAAAATGATTTCGTTAACGATAACTATAACTGTAACTAAAAATATCATTAACTAGGCCTATAACTGTAACTATAACGAAAATACAGTAGTAGTAAGCGTATGTTGTGTTCCAAGCCATCAAATGACGTCCTATGTTGTGTTCCAAGCCATCAAATGACGTCCTATGTTGTGTTCCAGGCCATCAAATGACGTCCTATGTTGTGTTCCAGGCCATCAAATGACGTCCTATGTTGTGTTCCAGGCCATCAAATGACGTCCTATGTTGTGTTCCAGGCCATCAAATGACGTCCTATGTTGTGTTCCAGGCCATCAAATGACGTCCTATGTTGTGTTTCAGGCCAGGCAAAAACGTCCTATGTTGTGTTTCAGGCCAGGCAAAAACGTCCTATGTTGTGTTTCAGGCCAGGCAAATACCTACTATGTTGTGTTTCAGGACAGGCCCTTCTGACAGAGTATTGTTTCTAATTAATTCTTTTACATTTAATGTATTTTAATTATATTTGAAACCTAAGTTGTACTCTTACACGACGTATTTTTCGCATGTATAATTATGTTGAATAAACCTATTTCTCACATAAATTTTAAGTAGAGTCTATATTTAAATTATTTTGAACTTCACCCATTTGTATAGCGCCATAGCACAGCGAGGCTTATTTGAATAGGGTAATTTAAAATATATATTATGACATAATCTAAGGTATATTAAAAGTTGTACTCTTTCGCAAACAGAGAAACAGACAAACAGACAAACAGTCAAACAGACAAACAGAGAAACCGTCAAACAGTCAAACAGTCAAACAGTCAAACAGAGAAACAGACAAACAGAGAAACAGTCATACAGACAAACAGAAAAACAGACAAACAGACAAACAGACGGTCAACATATTTTGACATCTTAATAATTATAATAATAATAATAATAATAATAATAATAATAATAATAATAATAATAATAATAATAATAATAATAATAATAATAATAATAATAATAATATGGAAGCGTTTTAAGCAAGAAGAGAGAGAGGACCCATGAGCTAACCACGAGGTAGTCATGGATATGTTTTTGTTAGCAACCTCAGTTTCTTAGACTCGGCATATGAGGGAAAGGCGGCCAGTCCTAACCCTCACCGTATCATCTTCCCACCGACAGAGTTCAGTCGGTGTGCTCATTATAGCTGAGCTTGCTATGGGATGCAGCAGGAGTAGAAATCGAATCAAATTTCTGTCTGGACGGGGATTCGAACCCCCGACCTCTCCATCGACAGCTTAGCGTGCTAACCACTACGCTATCGTGCACCCCTCTAGTTTTAACCAAATAAGTGTTTAAATACATTTAGTTACAAAACGCGAAGAAACAAAGAACGTTAGGTTCTACTGTTGGAAATGTACGCACAGCCTGTCATTTATTAGCATATAGTTGAGTTCTCTAAATTATTTGCTAAGAAATACAAAACTGATAAGTAAAAGAGAAGGAAGAACTCTAAATTATTTGCGAAGAGATATAAAACTGTAAAGTGTGGAGAGCGAGCAGAATTGAAGGTACATTTTAGTGGCTTAGCGCTGGGAGCAGAGGCAGGAACGCTGAGAAGTTGCCGGAAGATCTGAGAAGTTGCCGGAAGATCTGAGAAGTTGCCGGAAGATCTGAGAAGTTGCGGCAAGATCTGAGAAGTTGCGGCAAGATCTGAGAAGTTGCGGCAAGATCTGAGAAGTTGCGGGAAGATCTGAGAAGTTGCGGCAAGATCTGAGAAGCTGCGGCGAGAGTGCTGGGAAGCTGCGGCAGCAGCGGCGGCAGCGGCGGCGGCGGCAGCGGCGGCGGCGGCAGCGGCAGCGGCGGCAGCGGCGGCGGCGGCAGCGGCGGCGGCGGCAGCGGCAGCGGCGGCGGCGGCGGCAGCGGCGGCGGCAGCGGCAGCGGCGGCGGCGGCGGCAGCGGCGGCGGCGGCGGCAGCGCTGGCGGCGGCGGCGGCAGCGCTGGCGGCGGCGGCGGCAGCGGCGGCGGCGGCGGCGGCAGCGGCGGCGGTGGCGACGGCGACGGTGGCAAATTTGGTGGAAAGGTAGGTTTTCGATTGAAGCAGTTCAGAGCATTTTGGGTGACGAAACTTATATGTATGGTATTTCTAGCGGGACATGTGTGAAGTCTGAACGTACAATTTATGGAAACTTAAAGTGTTTGTCTGAAATGTATGTGAACTTGTACCTCTTTTGGAAAATTTTGTTGACACATATGAGAGTCTAACTGATAAAGTATGAAACATGGGGTTACCCTCCCTTCCACCCTCCTTTCTACACCCTCTCCCTTCACTCTTTTCATCAGTTACAAGTCCATTTTAGAACTGCAACCAAATTGAAAGCACGCGAAATGTTGAAATTCACGCGAAATCAGTTGAACGCAGTCACCCGAAACGGTTCGGTTGAGTGCACACACACTGGGCGATTCCCGCACCGTATACCCCTCACCAGCCTCCACCCATTCCCTCCCCTTACACAATTCAACAAAAGCTCTAACACGCACGAATGCCCATTCTCATTAGTGTATTGACCAAGGGTTTTGACCATATCGGGAGCACAATGATAATGCCCAAGGCATACACTGGAAAGAAAAACCAGGTCAAGCTCCTTTGTTTTGAATACCTGTATATTAACTTGAGTGTACCAACTCACCTGTTGTATACCTGGCGGTCTTTACCTGTCATACATTCAAACACACCTACAGCAATGGAAATATATATATTTACTTTCAACCGTCACACATGGCCAAGCATTACTTACCTATGTTAAAAACATATACATATTGTCTAAATCATTTTATTCTATACATACAAAACTGCACAATACGCTATAGGCCTTTGTGATGGAAACACGGCAAAATTGTAAAAGCACAACTTTGTGTGAAAAATGAAGATCTTTGACTTTAGTATTTGCATGTAAAGTGGAGATGTTAGCAACTTTTAGCAGCTACTGTAGACGACATCCTATACCTTCTACATATCTGACAAGTTCGGTCACCGAAACTAGATTTTCGTATGCTTCAAGAGCCTGTCAAAGAAACTTTGTTGACTCGGCATAGAAATTGTATTACTGAAATGGATCAATTTGTAATACGCAGCTCATGTCTGTAAGTAATTGATAATTTTTGCAAGCATTTGAAAAACCCTTGAGAATGAAAATACACAAAGTCTCACGCAAATTGAAGTTGCTGCTGTCACATCAATTTCACCACCTTGACTCTCCAAATGCAAAGCCACTCATTTTTCAAATTTCTCGCTCCAACGCTCTCAAAGAACTATCATACAGAGCAGTTTCGCCATTCACAGTCTCCCAAAAAAATGAGCAGTTTAGGTGGTTTTCACATACGCTTCAATCTGAAACACGTCTTTTCCAACAAATTGTATGTGTGCAAATCACCTCTAGGAATAAACTTCATCTAGAAATAATATGGCAACATCAGAATTCGCTAAAATGTGACGTGTATTCCAAAGGAAAACACTCTATTCCCACAAATTGTAACCCCATGTTTCATACTTTATCAGTTAGACTCTCATATGTGTCAACAAAATTTTCCAAAAGAGGTACAAGTTCACATACATTTCAGACAAACACTTTAAGTTTCCATAAATTGTACGTTCAGACTTCACACATGTCCCGCTAGAAATACCATACATATAAGTTTCGTCACCCAAAATGCTCTGAACTGCTTCAATCGAAAACCTACCTTTCCACCAAATTTGCCACCGTCGCCGTCGCCACCGCCGCCGCCGCCGCCGCCAGCGCCTCCGCCGCCGCCGCCGCTGCCGCTGCCGCCGCCGCCGCCGCTGCCGCTGCCGCCGCCGCTGCCGCCGCCGCCGCCGCTGCCGCTGCCGCCGCCGCCGCTGCCGCCGCCGCCGCTGCCGCCGCTGCCGCTGCCGCCGCCGCCGCTGCCGCCGCTGCCGCCGCCGCCGCTGCCGCCGCTGCTGCCGCAGCTTCCCAGCACTCTCGCCGCAGCTTCTCAGATCTTGCCGCAACTTCTCAGATCTTCCCGCAACTTCTCAGATCTTGCCGCAACTTCTCAGATCTTGCCGCAACTTCTCAGATCTTGCCGCAACTTCTCAGATCTTCCGGCAACTTCTCAGATCTTCCGGCAACTTCTCAGATCTTCCGGCAACTTCTCAGCGTTCCTGCCTCTGCTCCCAGCGCTAAGCCACTAAAATGTACCTTCAATTCTGCTCGCTCTCCACACTTTACAGTTTTATATCTCTTCGCAAATAATTTAGAGTTCTTCCTTCTCTTTTACTTATCAGTTTTGTATTTCTTAGCAAATAATTTAGAGAACTCAACTATATGCTAATAAATGACAGGCTGTGCGTACATTTCCAACAGTAGAACCTAACGTTCTTTGTTTCTTCGCGTTTTGTAACTAAATGTATTTAAACACTTATTTGGTTAAAACTAGAGGGGTGCACGATAGCGTAGTGGTTAGCACGCTAAGCTGTCGATGGAGAGGTCGGGGGTTCGAATCCCCGTCCAGACAGAAATTTGATTCGATTTCTACTCCTGCTGCATCCCATAGCAAGCTCAGCTATAATGAGCACACCGACTGAACTCTGTCGGTGGGAAGATGAGACGGTGAGGGTTAGGACTGGCCGCCTTTCCCTCATATGCCGAGTCTAAGAAACTGAGGTTGCTAACAAAAACATATCCATGACTACCTCGTGGTTAGCTCATGGGTCCTCTCTCTCTTCTTGCTTAAAACGCTTCCATATTATTATTATTATTATTATTATTATTATTATTATTATTATTATTATTATTATTATTATTATTATTATTATTATTATTATTAAGATGTCAAAATATGTTGACCGTCTGTTTGTCTGTTTGTCTGTTTTTCTGTTTGTCTGTATGACTGTTTCTCTGTTTGTCTGTTTCTCTGTTTGACTGTTTGACTGTTTGACTGTTTGACGGTTTCTCTGTTTGTCTGTTTGACTGTTTGTCTGTTTGTCTGTTTCTCTGTTTGCGAAAGAGTACAACTTTTAATATACCTTAGATTATGTCATAATATATATTTTAAATTACCCTATTCAAATAAGCCTCGCTGTGCTATGGCGCTATACAAATGGGTGAAGTTCAAAATAATTTAAATATAGACTCTACTTAAAATTTATGTGAGAAATAGGTTTATTCAACATAATTATACATGCGAAAAATACGTCGTGTAAGAGTACAACTTAGGTTTCAAATATAATTAAAATACATTAAATGTAAAAGAATTAATTAGAAACAATACTCTGTCAGAAGGGCCTGTCCTGAAACACAACATAGTAGGTATTTGCCTGGCCTGAAACACAACATAGGACGTTTTTGCCTGGCCTGAAACACAACATAGGACGTTTTTGCCTGGCCTGAAACACAACATAGGACGTCATTTGATGGCCTGGAACACAACATAGGACGTCATTTGATGGCCTGGAACACAACATAGGACGTCATTTGATGGCCTGGAACACAACATAGGACGTCATTTGATGGCCTGGAACACAACATAGGACGTCATTTGATGGCCTGGAACACAACATAGGACGTCATTTGATGGCTTGGAACACAACATAGGACGTCATTTGATGGCTTGGAACACAACATACGCTTACTACTTACAGTAACGAAAATTCATCGCTATTTTCGTTAATGAAATCAAAAGTGCAATATCGATAAACATGAGAACATGAAGTTTCTTTTTGCTAGAAATATATTTTTGTCGATTGTTAATATCAGAGTGAGAAACTTGTTTTTATTTTAATTTTCTATGTTAAAAGGAATAAGCTTATTATTGAAAAGTTATCATGTTCAAATTAGAATGTTCATAATAAAAATCAAATTGAATACACGTCATTTAAAGGAAAACGAGGTTGTATGTTTAATGGAAAAAATCCATTAAATATCTGTGATAGACAGTGATTCCATAATTATGTACTATGGCCATTAAGTATCAAATTGAAATCTGAATAACAACATTTTGTTTTTTTGGCAATTTCAGTTTTTGCATTTCTTGAGTCATAGAAATTTTCTGGGGTGGGGTAATTTTCTTTGACATAATGTTGTTAGGGGCTCCTTGAATGTTTGGCAGTTGTTGACAACAGGGGAGGAGATCAAAACCTGCCTAAAATTTGTTGACGTAATTAATGGATGACTCCATATATGGACCAGGATGAACGCCACTGGGGCCACTTGTAACTGTGTAGGCCTACTAACTAAAATTAACTAAAATAAAAGTCCAGTAACTATAATGTCGCGTAACTACTACTCCCAGGTGACCGGACTTCTGTAAGGTGTTTCCGATAAGGCAGCCGACGGCTCGTGTCGCGACTTCAGGATGCCTCACGACCGTCGCTAATATCCGTTGAGCTCGGCTTCGGCTTTTTGGCCGAAGACTTAAAACAAGAAAAGACTGATTTCGCCGTAAATTAAAACTCTTTATTTCGCAACGACCGAATTCTTCTTTATTCGACACAGTACCTCAAATAATATATATCAAACTAGCGCTTGAAAACTTGTAAAATCACGAAGAGTTACGATAACGATCCAGACGAACATCCACGAACGAGCGAAAGAGCGAACAGCCAGACGAGATCGCGCTTGCTCTATACAAGGTCCTTATATAGCATTTACAGGCGACGTTTCCTACTACCGACGAACATAGGCCAAGCCAAGCGAACGGGCGAATTTTCGCCTCCTAGTAAATCCTTTGCAATATACGCGCCCAATTTAGAGAATGTAAGCCAACAGGCGAAATCTTAGGCGAACTATTTTATACATCAAACCACCAAACATAAGCAAACAAGTCTAAAAAATTAGCCGGAAATTGCACGGCGAAAGATTAAAGTTCCATCCAACGTCCAATACCAAGGCGAACACCAAAAAGCTCGCCACGCCGGCGGCGTATATACGACAACGGCCAAGGCCCAGTCCGGCCAACAAATCGCCTTAAAGTTCTCCAAAAATCTATTTCCGTCACAATAACTATAACTATAACTAAAAAATAATACTAACTATAACTGTAACCATAACTAAAATGAAAAACCATTAACTATAACTGTAACTATAACTAAAATAAAATCTGTAAGGAGAATCACACTGGTGGAAGTTGTTCGCTCTTAGGCCTATTTCGCGGAGCTTGGTGGTAGCCTACTCCAACTGCCACGGTTCCAACCTTAAGTTAACGGTGCCTAGCTCGGTGGTCCTCATAAGTCACACGCTGATGGGATTGAATTAGGGCTCTTCAAAGATAAAGATTAAAAATTTTAATCGCGATTAATCTTGCGATTAAATAAAATCATCGCGATTAATCTTGCGATTAATCGCATCATGAGAAAATAACAATGCAGTATTGTTGTTTACAGATAGTAAACAGAGGTGTGTAAATAGAGATAAAACATGTCGTTGTTTTCAGTTTGTCCATTTTTTTTATTAACATATAAAATATAAAATTAAAATATAGAATTACCAAGTCCATCCACTTTTTGTGTTTCATAAGTCCTGTTTCAACTATTTGTTGAGACAAGCTAACTTTTCATTGTCAGGTGAGAGTGCTGGTCGTTCCTTAATAAGAATGGTTCCAGCAGCAGAAACAGTCCTTCACATGGAACAGTAGTTGCTCGCGACCCTAGATATTTCTGTGCTAACTTTGCAGGTGTCTTAAGTGCGCCTTCGTAAGTTTTCCACCAGTTCAAAGAACAAAAATCTATGTCAAATTGAGGTACGTCTTTGTAACTTAGCATTTTATAGATGATTAATAACCAGACTTGTTGTCCTCGAGACCGAGGTCTTGGTCTCGAGTGCGCTCGAGTTCGTTTTTAAAAGTCTTGGTCTTGGTCTTGGTCTTGAGGTTCAAGGTCTTGGTCTTGGTCTTGGTCTTGAGGTTCAAGGTCTTGGTCTTGGTCTTGGTCTTGAGGTTCAAAGTCTTGGTCTTGGTCTCGCAAGACCAAGACCAAGACCGGCTGTCAATATGAACAGTCATTTAACAAAACTCAAGAATTTTAAAACTTATCAAACCTGTTTGCATCATAACCTACAACAAATATCTACGGACGGATGCAAGTCTTGTTGGTCAGGAAAACCCATTGGCCGCAGCAACTAAGTTGTGCTGTATCTGGAAGCCCTGTCGAGACTTGTTTCTGAAGCCAGACGGTCTGATAAACCATGGGAGGATTTCAAAAGGCTCACGATTTGTACATTTACATCCAGTGCTTGAAAAGTTACTGTATGTGCCAGCGACTTCAGCACCTAGCTATGGAAATTTTTTTGCACGTGGTGGAATTTTTATGAGGCTCACAAGTCACGTCTTGGTCAGAAAATTCTGAGCGAATTGTTTTTTTTTTATAAAATACAAAAGGCATTTGGAATAACAGTTTGTATGAAGGACTTTGGTAAATACGAATTCTGAATTCTCTGCAGTCTGCATTTAAAGTTCATTTGCTTGAATAAAATAAACGACTCACGTTTTCATTAAAATATCGACTCCACAATTTTTTGTGTAAGGAAAAGAAGTCTTGGCCTGAATGGGATTTTTTGGGTCTTGGTCTTGGTCTTGGTCTCGAGGTTCAAAGTCTTGGTCTTGGTCTTGGTCTTGAGGTTCAAAGTCTTGGTCTTGGTCTTGGTCTCGAGGTTCAAGGTCTTGGTCTTGGTCTTGGTCTCGAGGTTCAAGGTCTTGGTCTTGGTCTTGGTCTTGAGGTTTAAGGTCTTGACAACAAGACTGTTAATAACCCGCAAGATTGGCTATAAGATATAATTCGAACGAAGATCAGCCTACATGCACAGAAACTTTCACAGAGTGGACGATTATGGATAACTATAGTCTACACCGCCATTAACCGGAGCCAAAAACACAACTGGGCGAATTAAGCCCAATCTCGGCCAAAGATTTGGCTTCGGCAGTACCTCACGCATTGCAGTGTTCGGTAAATTCCTATCCAAAGCTGTGCTTGCGATTAAAATTTGGTAATTCTCCAGTTTAGGTGCTTTAATTATTTCTCATTGAATGGTCAATATTTTCATCGAACTTCCAGCTTCCAGTTTGAGCTCCATTTTCATCGCTGTTCCAGCTTCTAATTTGAGGTATGTTTTCATCGCTAATCCAGCTTCTAGTTTCAGTATGAAATTTTTTCATCGCTTCTCAACGTCAATAAATCCACACTAAATCGACATATTTTCATCGCTCATCCAACTTCTAGTTTAAGTTTTGTGTTATATTTTTATCGCTCATCCAACTTCTATTTTAAATTTTATTATGTAATATGTTCATCGTTCATCAAGCTTCTAGTTTCAGTTATATTTTCAGCAATTATTACAATATTGCTGATAACTATCCACTATAACAGTGTACAATTAATTAAAGCACCTAAACTGGAGGATTACCTAAAATTTAATCGCGACAATATATTTAATGGCGTTAATCGTCCAGAAAATTTAACGCGTTAATCTCGTGCGTTAACTGCGATTAATCAACAGGCTTAGAATGAATGGCACACCTTTCGTAGTCACCTCAGGCAAACTAGGCAGCCGCCTAGGGCCGCCGATTTTTATGGGCCGACAATTTTCCATTTTTCCAAAATAAATAAAATAATAATTTCTGGAAATTCATAAATGAAACAACGCTGAATTATTTTGTAATTTTTATTCGCTAGATGGAAGTATTATAGTATTGGTGCAATAAATTATGTTCACCGTTAAGTTTTAATCTTAAGTTTTCCGGAAGTATTGAATCAGCAGTTCAGTTAAGTCTAGACGATTAGACCATTTTCACTATTTTTAAAACCTTTAAAAATTTTAATGAATGTTTGAAAATAAATAACGTAAATTTCAGTAAATCATGTCAGCTATAAAAGGCTAAAATAATTTAGAGTTCTTCCTTCTCTTTTACTTATCAGTTTTGTATTTCTTAGCAAATAATTTAGAGAATTCAGTTATAGGCTAATAAATGACAGCCTGTGCGTACATTTCCACCAGTAGAACCTAACGATCTTTGTTTCTTCGCGTTTTGTAATTAAATGTATTTAAACCTATATTTGGATAAAACTAGAGGGGGTGCACGATAGCGTAGCCTAGTGGTTAGCGCGCTAAGCTGTCGATGGAGAGGTCGGGGGTTCGAATCCCCGTCCGGACAGAAATTTGATTCGATTTCTACTCCTGCTGCACCCCATAGCAAGCTCAGCTATAATGAGCACACCGACTGAACTATGTCGGTGGGAAGATGAGACGGTGAGGGTTGGGGCTGGCCGCCTTTCTCTCATATGCCGAGTCTAAGAAAATGAGGTTGCTAACGATTCATATCCATGGCTACCTCGTGGTTAGCTCATGGGTCCTCTCTCTCTTCTTGCTTAAAACGCTTCCATATTATTATTAAAATGTCAAAATAGCGTGTTTGTACGAATATACCAATTGTAATACATGTTAGAAATATATTTAAAATTAACTTAGATTTAATTATATTTTTAAAAAAATACGTCGCGAAAGAGTACAACTTTTAATATACCTTAGATTATAACATAATATATATTTTAAAATATCTACCAAATAGGCTAAACCAATACCATATTCAAATAAGCCTCGCTGTGCTAGGGCGCTATACAAATTGGTAAAGTTCAAAAATAATTTAAATATGTGCTCTACTTAAACTTGCTGCAAGAAATAAGTTTATTCAACATCTGAAATGTTTCAATAACATAATTAAATCGTGTAATAGTACAAATTAGGTTTCAAATATAATTAAAATATAATTAAATATAAAAGAATCAATTAGAATCAATACACTGCTAGAAGGGACAGGTCTGGCTTCGGCAGTTGATGGGAATGTACTGGTCTGGCTTCGGCAGTCGATCGGAAGGGATTGTTCTGGCTTCGGAAGTCGATCGGAAGGGATTGTTCTGGCTTCGGCAGTCGGGCGCCTGGGATTGTTCTCCCTACGGCAGTCGGACGCCCTGGACTGTTTTCCCTACGACTTATAATTAACTACTAATAGGCCTATATGTCTTGTATATATGAACCCATATGATTATATATATATATGTCTGACATCTGATTCCTTTCTGAGAATACTGGCGTATGGCCCAATATGTCTTACATTTGACCTTGATATTGAGGTTCACATATGTCCTACATTTTACCTTGATATTGTAGTTCACGTATGTTGTGCATTTGACCTTGATGTGGTTTACGTATATCTTACATTTTGACCTTAATGTTGCGGTTCACATTATATCCTACACTTGACCTTGATGTTGAAGTTCAGATTTTCAATATTTGTTTTCCCCGTTTCATATCATAAAGTTTCCGCAAGATTTCCTGTGAGATGGCTGAGGTGGATGGCGAGGGAGGGAAAGAGAAGAAGAGGAATAGGACATGATTTATGTGTTCAGTTTTTGAGTGAAACACCTTTGGAAATATGGCAAGTGCCGAGGCTTTGAAGAGCCAGTAGGAGGGATAAGACACTTGACGTAATTCTGGAGGGAGTTTATTCCAGAGAGGCGGAATAGATATGGCATGGAGCGCTTGCAAATTTTGATGATGAGGTGACGTAAGGTCGAATAAGTGTCATGCTGTAGAGCAGCGGGTTGAACGAAGTGGTTGGACCGTGAACAACCGTGGAAAATAAGAGTCCTGGGCGGACTGAAGTGTGTTGCAGTTGAGTGATAGAACTTCGTATGCTATTCGTTCAGGTGTTTTAAGTTAGTGAAGTGAATTACGGACAGGAGTGATGTAAGAATACGTAATCAACACAGCGCAATAGAATACAATACAACTGAAATATGGTCATATACTCATAGCTTAGAGACACAATCTGAAACCCAGAACAGGAAACATTATAAGCAATAAACGGACTAAAAATCTGTATTTTCCGTTTAATAGGCGGAATGGGTGCTTGCATAGGTGTCACGACAAATGGTTCACGTACAAATGGTTCACGATCATCCAGCTTCTAGTTTCAGCTATATATTCAACGATAATCCACCTTTTAGTTGAGCTATATTTTCGCCGGCCATCCAGCTTTTAGTTTGAGATAATTTTTTATCCGCCATCCACCTTATAATGTGAGCTATATTTTCATCGTTTGTCCAGTTTCTAGCTATGTTTGAATTTTACTATCAACGCTTGATCGATGAAAACATGTCACAGTAAATTTCTTACTGGAAGCTGGATCAGCGATGAAAATATAGCTCAAACAAGAAGCTGGATGATTGTGAACCATTTGTCCGTGAACCATTTGTCCGTGAACCATTTATCGGTGAACCATTTTTCGTGAACCATTTGTCGTGGAACCGCTTGCATACATGAAGTCGATTGTATGAGTTACTCAGGATAAACCAAGAAGATAAAGGCGTCACTTCAACACAGATCTATCATTTCCTTCTACGCATCTTCATTGTCTACTTTTTCAGTAATTTGTCGGTGATTCCCATTAAGCATCATACGCGCCTCAGATTCGCATTTCGGTTTGACCATTCGCATTAATAATAATAATAATAATAATAATAATAATAATAATAATAATAATAATAATAATAATAATAATAATAATAATTGATGGAAGGGTAGCCAGCGCGGACCAGGCTTCGGCAAATTAGATCGTTTAAAGTGGCATGTCGAGACGAGCGGCCGGGGCCTAGGTTGCAGGATAGAACGTTTCTGCCCCCACAATACAACGCGCTCCTTCATACTCACTTCTTCGTTCCGCTGGCCATTGAAACGCTTGGCCCCATCAACAACAGAGGCCTTGCTCTCATTGCAGACATTGGCCGCCACCTCACTCAGATCACAGGCGAAGCCCGAGAGACCAGTTACCTGTTTCAACAACTGTCGGTGACTGTCCAGCGGTTCAATGCTGTGGCTTTCAGCGGTTCTTTTACCAAATCGCTTCCAGCGATCAACGAAATATAACAATTTCAGAATAATAATAATAATAATAATAATAATAATAATAATAATAATAATAATAATAATAATAATAATAATAATAATAATAATAATAATAATAATAATAAGCCATTGATCGAGGGAGTTGTTTCCAAGCTGAACGCGTTGTTCTCCGATCCTCTTCACCAAGCACGCTTCAGAGCAGTTTCTGCCCCACATGCTGGCGACTGGCTACACGCATTACCAATTACAGCGTGCGGACTGAGACTTGATGACGAGGCAGTTAGAATCGCTGTTGGCCTCCGCCTTGGCACCACACTTTGCGAACCGCATGGGTGCATCTGCGGCTCTTTGGTGACGGCGGATGGTACACACGTTCTATCCTGCAACCTAGGCCCCGGCCGCTCGTCTCGACATGCCACTTTAAACGATCTAATTTGCCGAAGCCTGGTCCGCGCTGGCTACCCTTCCATCAAGGAACCAGTTGGCCTTTTTAGAACTGATGGCAAAAGACCAGATGGGCT
>OY744610.1:52105334-52272834 GCA_963556255.1 Allolobophora icterica
CCAAATGCCATTGGGTAAAACCAACACATTGCAGACACTGCTTAGGAACTCCAGCTGACCCATTGACTGATGACTCGCTGATTGAGTCAACCTGTAGATCAGCCAGGCATTCTGCATGGTGACATCCATTAGGTGCATGAAGAGAGGCCACCACCACTTGTGCAAACGAACTGAATTGCAGCAAGTGACAATATTCTGGATCATCTGGTCCACTCCAGCCATGTTCTTGTATTGGCTGATCAAATATGGTTACAACTTTACTGGCAGCCTTCGACCACTGTTGTACCGAAACTTATTGGTTCTACCCCATGGCAGCTGGACGCCATAGTCACAAAGCTATTGTCATTCCATTTTGTCACAATAATGCTGGACTGTGTTCAATCTGTGCTCTTTTGTTCAACGGACAATTATTTAAAATTTATCTACAGAAGTTATAGTACAATCTTCAATCCGATTTGCATGCACTATTCCCATTGCAAGAATATTTAGTGTCGTGAGGTGTTGTAGGCTGGTGACGAAATTATCAAAATAGAGAACACAGTTATCAGAGTAGGCAGAATGTTGAGCACTTCTTTGCATATACTTGTTGGTATTTCAACTAACTGTATGATTACTCCAGAAAGCACTCAAACAAACTTGTTGGCTAATTGTCGGTTTTAGCATAATGATTCAGAAGGATGTGATCAGCCGAATACAGCTTTAGGCATGTCTTTTTCACCCATTTCCTCTCTGGCTTGTTGCCTTTGTCGTCTGATTCACGGTCAGTTGTGCCTTTCGTCGCGTGGCAGTATTAGTTGCTGTCCGATGAAGTCCTCGCTGCAGTATTCATTGTGGTTGACATACCACTATCAAGGAATTCGCGAAGACGCAGTGATGGCTTCAACATTCTTCACCGTGAACTAATGGCTGACAAAGTCTCTGTCAGCATCACCTGCTGACAGTCTCAGGAGTCCAACAGCTAGATGGTGAGATCTCTGCCAAAGTATATGACTTGGACAGTCTTCACCTAAATCCATTGGTGGTTGAAATCTTGGCTATATCCGACACTCTTGCACCACCATGAGTCAAGGTCTCTGCTGAAGAAACGCCTGCAGTCAAATAGTTGGCCGGTGGAGAAATCATCCCAATCGGTGCCACTCTTGATGTGGACACTGTGTGAGATTCATCACCTCCATCAATCCTGAAGTGTTCTTGTCAAAGTTGCTACACGTAGTTGTCTCTGAGTCAGGTTATGACACGTGCCTTCATCTTTGTCACCGCTATCCTCATTGCTACAGATTTGATCCCACGGCGTTGTGAATATATCTGCATGCGTGAAGACAACGTCTTCTTGCATTGCTAGTAAGCTTACTTGATGAAAAGTAAATCCTTTCTGTCTCGGCATGCTAATGTTGACAACAACAAAAATCAGATACATTTATGTAGTTTGAAATCAAAGCATGTGTCCAAATTGAAAGACTTTCAAACCCAAACTGCATAACCCGAATTGACAACAATATTACACTTTACAAGTCTAATCGGCCCATATTTGACCAATTCAAGAAATCTAATAAAGAGCCTGCAATACAGGATGGTACATATATAGTGTAGGACAACTTAAATTATGCAAATGAACATAATTATAACTCAGAAATTCATGCACGCAATTTTGTAAGCTTGAAACTGCATTCACACAAACGCCCCGCCCATTCGTGCCTAGCGTCCCATAAATGGGACGGTAGGTCAAGCAGCACTAAAATTCCATAATGACTGTTTAAATTAGACAAAGTTATTGAAACAGTTGGAAAACATACTGACCTTCGTGTGTAATACGATGAACTTGCAGAATTATTGATTATATCCGAAATAATTAAGAGTTAATACGCTTAGATTTCGCAACCAGCGACGGTAGGTCTTTGCTAAAAACAAACGCCATCAACTCGCGCACATATTAATTAAGTAGCCCAATAGCAGCCCAGAAATGTTGTCTAGCATCTAACAAACAATTTGATATCAAACACTTGTCAAATTATTGAAGATTTGAATTTATTGGAAATTTTAAACTGCCCGTCCCATTTATGGGACGCTAGGCACAAATGGGTTAATATTCTGATGTTCATCGTGATGATTACAGTACCAGGTAATAATAATAATTAATAGTCACATAGGCCCACAGCGAGTAACATCTTAATTTGTCAGTTTATTGCTCGCCATAATTCATGATTTACAACAGAGGCGCTCCCGACTACAGCATTTGATACTGTGCCGGAATTTTCACGCCGAAGCGCCACGAGCAATTGCGAGTGAAGGACTTGCCCAAGGTCCGTACGCAGCGGCTAGAGTGGGATTCGAACCTGCAACCCTCCGGTCACAAGGCGCCGAACTTACCACTGAGCCACCACGCCCCACAACCACCACGCCCCACAGTGAGCCATATGCAACTGTTATTGATCAGTAGCTGTCAAGGAGCCAGTCATTTTCCGATCATCCAGGAAGGAATTAACAAGCGAAGATCTTCTGAATTTCTATTTATTAATATGCACGATACCTTCATGAATAAATAAGGAGCAATTTAATTTAGTATTTGGTAGAAACCTTTGCTTCAGTGCACTTAAACGTAGGCATAAATTAAGATTCATCGATCGCTCTATGTCTAACATAAATCACGAAGAAGTGAGCCATATGCAACTATCCTTCACGAGCACTTAAATACGCATTTGTAATCAACTTACATAATAACCGTTGTACGTCTGTCTGTCTGTCTGTCTGTCCCGTAAACAAACACTATTGTGACGTCACTATACTGCCGCCTTGGCGACGGTTGTCTTGACGGTTGTCTTGACGACGGCTATAGGCCTACAATATGACGTTATTGTTATCACTGCAATAATAATTGTTTTATATACCGTGATTTTTCACGGGTTACAGCTTGTCTTTAAATAATCTTCTCTAGCCTAATCAGTAAGATTGTCAATATACGACAATATAAACGCGAAATACTTACCTGTGGACCGTCAACTAAATCAGTCATAACTATAACAAGAGAATATTAGAGAAGATAAGTAGGCCTAGGGTAATTTAATGTACCTATCCAAACCTCAAAATAAATATCTAATAAATTACTGCTAGCCTGCTATTTATCAGGTATAAAATTCGCCTTTCTAAAGTATTTCTTCGAAAGTCTCAATGAATCAAAATGTTGTATGGCCTGCTATGATTTTAGTATTCGCACTAAAGAGGCTGGATTTTATAATGCAGCCTATTCGTTGCTCAATATAAAAGAAGTAAAATGAAACAGATTGTAGGGTAAGTTATTTTCACGTTTACGATGCACTACTGAAACAAGTATACCAAGTTCGAAGTTTATGCAGCATACTACACGATCAATATGGCTTCATCTCTAGTTAAAGGCCTAAGTTTGCTAATGATGTTTTACGGTCGAATTGCGGCCCAAGGAGAATGGAGAGGAACCATCTGACAGTGTCGACTTTATCCAGATACGGATGTGCCTATTGTTGTAGCAGAATTGATAGCCAAACTAAGATTCTCATCCGCATCTCCTATACAAGTGAGAATCTGACCAAAGATGTCGGAAATATCAAAACAGGAATAGCAGACGACATTCCTTCTCAGCTGGATGGATTGCAGACATCCGCTGGTACTGACATCACTTCCCAAATGAAAAAACAGTTATCAGAGCCAAAGCGAATAAAGACAACCGTCGATGACATTGCTATTAACTTGAACAAGCATTCCAAAGACCTGCTGATTCATGATGCTCGGCTGAAAGAACAAGGACTGCTCCTCGGAAAGCTGAATAGTTTGGTTAAAGGTAAACGCTAAAGGTTAATGTAACAAATTGAAAGTTGCTCAGCGCATGTAACATGTAAGACATGGTAGTGTGCAATTGCTATTACGAGATCAATATTCACCTATGAACTATATAAAGCGAAAATTAAAGTCTTAAGGATATTTCGACTGAAGAACAATGCTATCTAACGAAATTACATGAACAAATGACATGTAATGGCGCCCTTGTAAACCTTTTTCACGACATTAATTTATTTCTGTAAGTAAATTATTTCTTTCCAGACACAGTCGTGTTTATATTTCAGTTCTAGGCTTAGGACCGGAAACAATATGTAGACTATGTCAGCATATATTGCAATTAGCTAATCCAGACACAGCGCCATTTAGGTAGGTAATAAAGCTTTGTTTTCTTCATTTTTCTTGGCATGTGAGGGCGGCCGGATTGCCAGTCCTCTTCCTACCAACAATGCTTATGGTCAGCGTACTTGTTGCATAGTTGCGTTCTCTAGAGCCGCAAGTGGGGCAGAAATGCTGAAATATTTCTCGATCTGGTCTAAGCAGGGCTTCGTTGATGGCCCAGCACGCTATAGCCACTAGCCTATCACACATCCTTTAATTTAAAAAAGAGCCCCTAATTATGTAACGGTAAATTCATTCATTAAATCGTTCATTTAGAGCAACTATATAACGAAAATGACAATAAATAATACGTGTTTACATACACATACACCCTGCACCAGTGCCACCCACAAACACAATATGTGATCCCATATTCATTCATTCGAACATTTATATAGCGTCCCTTCAAGATATCTACTCAGAGGCAGTCTTGTTGTCCTCGAGACCAAGGTCTGGGTCTCGAGTGCACTCGAGTTCGTTTTAAAAGTCTTGGTCTTGGTCTTGAGACCAAAAGTCTTGGTCTTGAGGTTCAAAGTCTTGGTCTTGAGGTTCAAAGTCTTGGTCTTGGTCTTGAGTTTCAAAGTCTTGGTCTTGGTCTTGGTCTTGAGGTTTAAGCTCTTGACAACAAGACTGCTGCGCTAGACTAAATGATGTTGAAATATCGTCATATGGCACCCGCAGAGATTGGCTTCATTTTGGGGTAGATTAGGTGTTAGGTTAGATTTGGGTTTCAGACAGAATTAAAGAAGTGAACTGAGATGCAGCTAAACGAGTAAGAAAGTATAGAGTGACAAGAATCCTTCACTGCTCAGGTCAACTGAGTCGCAGGAGTTTAATTGAGGCCTCATAACACTTACACACACAGAGTATATATTAGCAGTTTAGAACAGCCCCATGTGACGGTCGTCCGACACGCTTGCCGAGGACTTGCGGGTTAATAATTAATTATTATTAGAATTATATTATTACAATTAATTATTATTAAAATTATTTATTAATAATTAATTGCTAGAATTATTCTCACACCCGTGGGATTTTGCTTGCACAGTTTTGCTATACACATATGTGCGTTAATTATTGAACCTGTTGGATAAGGTATACTTATTAGTGCATTTAGAAGGAGACATGAAAGTAGGTAAGTGCGTCATCACAAGTAACGAATTTCGGAATCGACAAATCACAGACTCTGTTAGTTATGTCTGTTGACGTGTGTCATTCGACTCTTTACTGTAAGACGGATGTTTCAATTTAGTTGATTCTACACTGGCCCTATTTATAGATTTTCCTTAAGTATGTACACGCATTTCGCTCTGTCATTGGTTACACATTATAGGCTCATTATTAAATCGTTGCCGTGGTAACAGCGCCCAAAAATTTCCCAGATTGCAGCGAATATAATAATAGCTCCATGCTGTTATGACGTCATATGTCTGTGAGGCGACCTTAAATAGTTGCGGATACAGCAATTAGACTATTAGAGCAAGCTCCAATACAAATGAAACGTACTTATTACATAGTTATTACGGTACGGCAATGTTAATAAATACATTCACTAGATGGCAATCGGGTAAAGGGGATTCCAATTCTAATTTATTACAACAACATCCCTATCATCGTCATTTTAAGGACGGCGCAAACCTCGTAGGACAATATCATTCAAAAAAGCACACAGAACTCCATATATAAAATTCCAAAACTGTAAAGGAATAAAGTTATTCATGTGACTATGGTTCATGCAAACTTCATGTAGGTAAGTATTATAGTAAATACGTCTCCTAAGACCGGTTAAACCCTAAAAGACAAGTAAGAATGCTTAACTGCTAATTACTTAAAATAAAAAACCAATACCCACAACCAATATTCATTGATAATAAGTTGACCGTGTGCCTTAGAAACACCACACCTTACAATGTAGTAGGCCTATTCTTCATAACAAAAGCGTGGCAGCTTGAAAATTTTACAATATTTGTAGATAGTTGTTCGCATTAAAAAAAACTCGACGAACTGTCGATAGAGGACGGAGAGCGGTGCCAGAACACCCGCTTTGGTTGAATTAATGCAATGCATACATGATGTCATTTCACACGTTCATAGCGTATCAGGTAGAGACTGCAGATGGAACTTATCTAATCTAATCTAGGAACTTCTATAGCGTCACTGTTATATTGCTTAAGGCATCAGTCAATGGTCGTTACGAAATAAAATCGTCGTGCAAGTCAAAGTCCAGGAGTCCAGTAGAAAGCCAAGGATGGAATCCCAGAAGACTCGTACGGAAGCAGCATATACGGAGGAAATAGGCTATTTCCAGGATAAGATGAGTGTTTATTCGAGATCTGAAGGAGCTAGATCTACGCCGTCATCGTCGCACTCTACTGCGTCATACTGACGCTGGGACTTCTGGGCAATCTGGGGGGGGGGGTGATCGTACTGTACGCGAGCGTCAAGTCCATTCGGACCATTCACACATTGTTCATATTCTCGTTGGCGTCCAGCGACCTCTTGGTAACGCTGTCCTGCATGCCGTTCAATTTGGTAACCGTTATCCAGCGGACTTGGAATTTTTGAGACCTTTCGGACTTGTCCTGCAAGATGGTGCCGTTCATGGAGTCGGTTGCGGCCACTGCAAACCTACTATCGCTCGCCTGTATTGCCATCGACCGTTTCAGGGTCGTCTTGAATCCCCTCGAGGCAAAGTCCTTCGAGACGCTTGGGAGGGCAGCCGTTCTAAGCGCTGTTGTATGGACTGCAGCGATACTCTTCGCAATTCCGAACCTCGTTTTCTATTCGATGATCGTAATCGTGAACGTAGAAATAGCCGCTGGAGCGGAACCAGCGTCACGTGACCATAACGAAGATACCGTGAACATCACGCTTCCGGAAATCAAGGGTTCTTCGTCGTACCTGTGTTATGTTTCTTCGTCGGATCTTCTTCCGATGACGATATATCGATGTGTGTTTCTCGGCGTCGTCTTCCTCCTACCGTTCTTCATAATGGTCGTCGCCTACGTCCAAATAGGGCGTCGTCTGTGGACCCGGAAGGCGAACCCTTGCTCCTCCAATGCAGCAGCCGGCGAAGTCGGAACGAGCAGCGATACGGCGCAGGTTCGAAACCGCACGTCACGACGCGTCATCGTCCTACTGTCGTCATCGTGACGCTGTTCTTCGTTTCCTGGACGCCGACGATGTTCTACGAAGCTATCGGATTACCCTTGGCTTGCAGACGACGACGACCTTCCTATTCGAATCCCGTCCTTTACGTTTTCCTTCACGATAAGCTGAGGCGTCTGCTGATGTCTTCGTCGATGCTGTTGCAGAAGCTGCTGCTTCGACGTCATCCATGGCAGTTAAAGCGGGTTGAACCGGATGTACGAGGGAACGAGAAAACTGATGAAGATACACCGATTGAACTGTCGTGCTCTGCAGGACCCTCTTCCGTCAAACAACCGACTGGTGGGGACATAGATAGCGCATCCAACGAACCAATGAAATCTGCGTTTTGATTATGGAATTGAGAAACACCATTAGGGCCTACCAGGGCCGGATGAACCAGTATGCTCAATATGCTTTAGCATGGGGCCCCCGCTTAAAGGGGCCCCCGACGGAGTCAGAATACTGCAGGACAATCACAGAATTTATTACAACAAATAATTAATTATTTGTTTACAGGAAAGAGCCATTAATTTAAGTTTAAGCAAGAATTTTCACTACGCAAATTGCAAATTTGAAAGTACAGCCAACTGCTGCCTACGGTAGGCTACACTCTTTTGGTTCAACTTCTTTAATGCAATATATTATGCTGACGTCACTTTTGGTTCTATTCCGACGCGATTTGTTTCCTGGCATAGACATAGCGGCGAGCTCACCTTGCAAGGTAGAAACAAGTTCCTTTCTGAAACTTGGTTATTGTGTGAGATTCGTCTAACTCCCTCACTTTTTTTATTGAAGGTAACGTGGTTATAAGATATCACCGTGGTTATCGTCGGATGCAATCAAGATAGCAGAAGAAAGGAGAAGTGTGAGAACAGCAGGAAACAAAGACCTAGTCAAGGTGCTGAACGGGAGATTTCAGAAGCAGGCAAGGAAGGATAAAGAAAGATACTTGAACGATCGATGCAAAGAAATGGAAGAACAGGGAAAAAAGGGAAGAACTAGAGAGATGTTTGCGGAAATGAGGAAAATCACTGGCAAGTTCACACCACGGAACGGCTCATTAAGAAACGGGAATGGCGGAATAATATGCGATAAAGAGGAAGCAAAGAACAGGTGGAGAGAATATACGGAAAATCTCTACAAGATCGATGACAGAGTGGAGGAAAACGAAGAAGCGATCACAACTGATTACGTCAAGGAACCAAAGATCATGGAAGCAGAGGTGGAATGGGCAATTACACAAATCAGAGATAACAAGACCCCAGGAGCAGACGAAATCCCTATTGAGCTGATCAAAGCAGCTGGAGATGGAGTGATAAGAGAGATAACAATTCTGTGTAATCTGATTTGGGAGACTGAGGAGTGGCCGAAGGACTGGCAAACATCGATCTTTATACCCATCTTTAAAAAAGGAGATGCTAAGGAATGCGAGAACTACAGAACCATTGCGCTAATATCTCATACGAGCAAGATACTCCTAAAGATTATCCACAAAAGGATGGAAGACACGATAGAGAGAGAGCTGCCGGCAAATCAAGCAGGATTTAGAAAAGGGAGAGGCACAAGAGACCATATTGCAAACCTAAGATGGATAATGGAAAGGCAGAGGGAATATGGACAAGAGGTACATCTTTGTTTTATAGATTACAGCAAGGCATTCGACTGCGTTGATCATGCTCTGCTGTGGAAAACACTGAGTGAAATGGGCATACCCATGCATCTGATAACTCTCCTCAAGAACCTGTATGGCAATCAGGTGGCGGTGGTCAGGACAGAACATGGCGACACTTCAAGTTTTCGAATAAAGAAAGGGGTCAGACAGGGATGTATACTATCACCATACCTATTCATTCTATATGCAGAAAGGATAATGAGGGAGGCAGGTTTTGATGATGAGGCGGAGGGTGTGAGGATAGCTGGAAGGATAGTGAACAATTTAAGGTATGCGGACGACACAACACTGCTGGCGGAAAAAAAGGAGAAACTGAAGGATAACATCAGAAGGCTAAAATGTGCTAGCGAGAAAGCAGGAATGTACTTTAGTATAAAAAAGACGAAGATAATGACCACTGAGAAATGGAGTTATTTTGAGGTAGATGGAGAGGAGATAGAGGTGGTATCAAGCTTCTGTTTCTTGGGGGCCATGATGGAGAGTGAAGGTGGATGCGAACGAGAAATACGACGGAGAATTACATTGGGGAAGACGGCAACGCAGGGACTGGAAAAAATATGGAAGGACAAATCAGTGAGTTTGGGAACGAAGACAAGAATTGTTAAAGCAATGATCTTACCAGTGGTGCTTTACGGATGCGAAACATGGACAAAAACCAAGGCATTGGAGAAGAAAATTGAGGCATGTGAAATGTGGATCTGGAGGAAAATGTTGAGGGTTTCTTGGACTGAGAAGAGAACTAACGAGGATATCCTGGAAGAAATAGGACACTGGAGAGGGAGTTTGACGTTGGGGCAGAGAGCGTCCAGGCAGAAGATGTCATACTTTGGACACGTGATGCGTGCAGATGGGCTGGAAAAGGAGATGATGTTGGCGTGTGGGGAGGGCAGAAGGAGGAGAGGACGACCAAGGAGGAGATGGATGGACGAGATACAGGAGGCATTGAAGATGAACATCTCGGAGCTGAGAGAGGCAACGAGAAATCGGAGCACATGGAGAAGGTTGACCATGACAGTCGCTAGGATTCAACGAATCGACAGCACAAGGTGACAAGGTGAACGTAAAGTAGTGTAAAGATAATAACCAATTAGATATATATATATATATTATATATATATATTATATATATATATATATATATATATATATATACATAATTATATATATATATATATATATATATATATATATAACGGCGTAAAGGGAAAAGCTATAGCGGAGTAAGATAGCCAATCAGAAGGCAGACCAAAGAAGCAACAGGGCCGTAATCTCAGCCGCCATCCTGCACTCCCCGCCCTTCTCCCGAGCACCTGCCGACGACGTCACACCACCAGAGGGCACTGGAGCCTTCAACCAATCACAGCAGCCGCTGTACGATCGACGGAGGGTGAACGATAAGTCACCAACGCGACTACACCCATGGAAGACTTGTGAGTACATTCTATTTAGCCCTATCGAGAAGCCGTGACTAAGTGTACAGTGAGAGCAGCACGTCAATGCGACAGGCCCTGTGAACTAAGGACCTCGGCGTATACAACCGCTTACTCACCTACGCAAGAACGATGAACGATGACCCAAGAGACTAATGTGGAACTGAAATGGAACTGAGACGAGTGATATTGTCTGCTATTGAATACGACCTGGTATTGGCTATAGTACCCGTATTTCTCCCTTGATGCTATTGACACATTTGCTAGATATATACTTGTATCGCGAGTCTGTGCTATAGGTAAGGATAACCCCGTTGTAATGTGCGTTAGGTATAAATATGGTCCCCGTTATCATGTGCGTTGGGTACGAATATGTAGCCCTGTTGTAATAGGTAAGAGCTACTGATAGGTATTGTAGCCTGTACTGAAGTCATTGTTCTGTTATAATAAAGGATATATATATATATATATATATATATATATATACGATTGTCATTAATTAACTCAGAGAGAGAGGAGAGATTAGTGAAGTAGGTAAGATAGATCCACAGGCATAAACGACACCCTTACTATCACCACATAGTAGCCATCAGACCGATCGCCGCAGCCTAGCCCTTGGCCTACCTCAGTCAATCGGATGACGTCACAAACACCGACGACCGTGGTTCTTCCGATATAGATATACTATCTATCACCCCAGCTCTCTACTTTCTATCTCTCTTTGCTGGTAACATCTAAGGCTTGCAACACCCAGCCACTCTCACATATACCAACTAATGAGAGGGACATTACTTCCGAAATCTGTGTATCTACGGTAACTTTTCTAGCACCCCAAGCCCGTGCCTAACAAACACGAGGCGCTAGATAAAGCCCCGAGGTTTCCCACAATTGTATATATTGTTAATGTCGCTAAGGCAGAGAATTCACGCTTCCAATGACGTTCGTTATGTATTCCAAGTTGTAACAGATTATAGCCTGACAAAATTTGAGAATTTTCCATCTGGCTGACCATGCACGACATAGACTAGACCTACACGTGAGAGTTGCAGTCTGACATATTCCCTGAGGAAATGGTTTGACTTGCTTACTGTGCAAATCAAGCGGTTGTGTCACGCCTGGCAAAAGTAACTATATGCTACTGTACATCGAGAACCTTCTGGAAACATTCCCTAAAATAATATTTCTATCGCTATGCTTTTGTTCGAGTCATTGAAGCGCTCCAGCTGCTCAGGTGAACGCTAAGATGGGACTTGCTGAAAATAAGGGCTCGTCAATAAATGACGTCACACTATTTTGGCACAAAAATGACCCTCACCTCTTGTCACATTTTGCATGAACTTCTATATACATTAAGCATAGAAGTTCATGCATAGCGCCACACAAGTCTAAACCGCAAACTTTTATAATCCACAAACGCACGTCTATCTACATTGGAACTTCTGTTTTGAGATTGGTGTGCTTAACTTGATTTCATTTGGTGACATTATTATACAATTTTCAGCTGTTAAAAGTCTCGTGTTTCTGAGCTGTTAACAATGAAGAAAAAGATTCGAATTTTGATTATAATTTTATGCTAACTGTATGTTGTAAATATACAGTAATAAAATGCAAAGCGTTAAAAGTGTGTATTGACTACTAATTTGAGTAGCACGTCACACAGCATTGACCCTTCTTCCCTTCTTTACCTTGCCTTTACTCAGTGATGGGCAATAGTTAACTAAAAAGTTGCTAACTATTAGTTTAACTAAAAAATTTTAGTTAAGGAAGAAGTTTAACTAAAAAAAAATAGTTTAGTTAAAACCATAGTTTAACTAAAATTTTTTAGTTGCCAACTAAAAAGTTTAACTAAAAAAATCAGCAATATGCAACTATTTTTCCACAGTGAACATTGAACACTGTCAGCAAAAAAACATTTTAACACTGCATGGTTTTAGCATTTACAGCCTGTGTTTTCAAATTCATACACTACTTACAGTGCACATGTAACTGTATGCCAGAACAGTACACATTGCATAGTTTGAAGGTGAAATTGTCATTGACGCTTTGCATTATTACAGTTCACTTAACGTCTTTTATTGCAAAAATGTTAGTCGTAAATAGTTGGAAAATAGTTGGAAAAAGTTTAACTACTTTTTTTTAGTTTAGTTAACTAATTTCCAAAATCAGTTGCCAACTTTAGTTTAACTACCTTTTTTAGTTGGAAAATAGTTTTAGTTTAACTAAAAAAAAATAGTTTAGTGCCCATCACTGCCTTTACTACAAGTTGATTGTCATGTAAGCTCAACACCACAAGGCATGGGGCCCCCGAGTGGTTAATCCGGCCCTGGGGCCTACTGTGCATGACGCAACATGCCTATTGTCATGTAATGTCGTCTTCTTAGTCTAATGTACGTTTCTAAATAAAATCCTGCATCGTCCAAACACTAGTGGTTCTGTAAATCCAGAAAACGGTTAGGACTAAGGATTAAAATTATTCAAACTGTGACAAAATTTATTGGATTGAAACACGAGAAAGCACTTAACGTGATAATTACAAAAAATTACTCCTAATTCGCAACCATCGTTGCCAGTAACTGTTGCAAGGTGACTTCAGAACTAACGTTCAACAATGTTTCGTGACCGAGGACGACACACACACACACACACACACACACACACACACACACACACACACACACACACACACACACACACACACACACACACACACACACACACACACACACACACACACACACACACACACACACACACACACACACACACACACACACACACACACACACACACACACACACACACACACACACACACACACACACACACACACACACACACACACACACACACACACACACACACACACACACACACACACACACACACACAGTCGCACACACACACTCTCTCACTCACATACACACCGTGTGTGCACAAACGGAACTGTCTTCGACTATAGTCGGCGTTTGACTTCGCTAGAACTCGTGCGCACAATGGAGGCCAGTGAACAGTGCTGAGAAATTGTTGATTTTTGCGATTAATTGTGTTAGCCTAATGTCAACGTTTAATTTAAAATAGGGCCTAGTTGACATTTGTTTCCTATCATTCTTCTAGATTGCTGCCGGTTTGCTTCAAAATGACCACGTGACACTCCCGGCCTGACCCTGACATATTAATAAGGACCATAGGGCCTTGTTTTATTAGGCGCAGCCATTTTCCGATAGTAATCCGATAGGAATAGTAATCTGTGTTCCCTAGCTAGTATGACTATAATCGTCCACTAAAAGCAAAAATGTTCTAACTCTGAATTCGTCAATATCAGCCTAACCATAGCCTCGTTGAGTAAATTCATTTATCTTTCGTGCAAAAATGTTCCAGCTCTATAGCACATACCAGTACTGACATCTAGCGAAGCACTTTTGTTTCAACTGTGACTATTATTATATTCTATAGTGCGAATTTGTTCCAAGTGTAGATAGAACATTGTTGCCTCAAATCATCAACATCCCGGATTAGGCTATTGAGAGCAATGTTGTTTCAACTGTAGTTGGAATATTTTTGCTCACCACTGATCAACTTCCGGCGGCTGTTAACGATGATATTTTGTGATAATTTTGGTTAAGTTTCGCGACAATAATTATTTTTTAGCAAGTTTCGAACAATGTCACGATCAAATAATTATAGGCAAAGCAAATTTAAAGCTTGTGAAGTGCTGCGACTGCTCATGCTCGATGAATCTGACGCAGGTAAGATTTATTTCATGCTTTTGATTTAATGAAACGCGAGTATCCGTAACTGCGGGCGATATTATGTGCTTGTCGCCACACGCTTGATATTAAATGTAATAATACCGAAATATATTCGCAAGTTACTCAAACATCGAGATATCGTTGGATTTGAAATATTTACTAGGAAACCTTAACGCAGAATCTGATGTTCACTTAATCTGGATCGCTCAATATCATCCCATCTGCTCACAATGACTCCTTCATTATTATGCACCAATGTTTCAACTCTGAATTTGCCAATAACAGCCTAACCATGGCCTCGATGAGTAAATTCATTGCTAATTACGGCTAAAATTAATGAGGGTTAAAGTTATGGCTTGGGTTTGGGCTACATAACCCAAACCCAAATTAACATTGAAGCGCATAACCAAGGTAAGATAAAATCATTACGGGACATAATTTACTCTTAAACAATATTGATCCAGATAACTCGGCAGTCGACGAAGATTACAAGCTCAGTGATGATGAGTCGAACGACGACGGTACGTGTATGAAACAGTCTGGACGCTCATCCCCTCCTGTTACCGACCACTTCACGCTTGCTGCATCGGCCACAGTAGACCAGCCTCAACCTGCTTTGCTGGCCACCGTCGACCAGTCTCTACATGCCCCTCTGGACAATGTCAACCAGTCTCTACATGCCATTCTGGACACCGTCGACCAATCTCAACCTGCTTTGCTGGCCGCTGTCGACCAATCTCAACCTGCTTTGCTGGCCGCTGTCGACCAATCTCAACCTGCTTTGCTGGCCGGTGTCGACCAGTCTCTACATGCCATTCTGGACAATATCAACCAGCCTCCGCCCCCAGTGTCTGCAATTGAAGACCAGTCGGAGTCTCAGCATAAGAAGACCCGGAAGCGTAAAAGAAATGAACTGGAATGGAAACGATTCGTGCAGAAAAAAGCTTACAATTGTGGAGAACAAGTTAAACGCAAGAAAAAAAATACCAATATGCCAGAGACCTCGAAGAGAGTAGTAAGAGGTATGTGCATGGCAGAAAAGTGCAGGAGAAAGTGTAGTACAAAAATTGATGAGCAGCAACAGGATAAGATAAACAAAGCTTTTTGGGAAATGGGTTTGAAGGAACGACGACATGATTTTGTTGGTAGCAATACTGAGAAGCAGGTTGTATCGACCAGAACCAAGCTGAATAACGGTGGTAAGAGTAAACCACGAAATCATTCATATTACTTTTTCTTGCCCAATATAGAGAACGAGAGAGTGAGTGTGTGTAAAAATTTCTTTCTAAATACGTTGGACATATCAGCCGCAATGGTACGTGAAGCACACAAAATTGGCATTCGTGGCGCAACACCAGGCAGAGGTTCTGTAAATGAAAAACGAGGGGGTCATAACAAAACCAAGCCAGATTCCTTGGCTGAAGTCAAATTACACATTGAGTCATTTCCACACGTGGAAAGTCATTATTGTCGTTCAACCAGAGTGTGTAAGTATCTCGAGGGAGCTTTGACCATTTCTGCCATGTATCGATTATATAAGGACAAGTGCATGAGTGAGGCAAAAGAGGTCGTACACGAGAGTGTGTATCGATCTGTGTTTGTGAATGATTACAACCTAAGATTTCATAAGCCATCGAAGGACACATGTGATTCGTGTTGTAAGTTTAAGTTGCGCAAGAAGTCAAATGGAGGTGTTTTAGCAGCAGAGGAACAAGCGGAATACGCTGCACATATTCGAAGGAAAGAGCAAGCCCGAACGAGCAAGATTATCGATAAAGAAGGCACTTCTGATAGCAAAATATGCGCAGCAATGGACCTTGAACAAGTTCTTACCGTTCCGAAGTTATCAGTGGGTTCAGCATATTATTTGCGAAAACTTAGCATGTATAATCTAACTTTCTATAACTTGGGAACAAAGGAAGGGAGCTGCTACATGTGGACAGAGTCAGAGGCCGGAAGAGGAGCCAATGAAATTGCATCAGCTTTATACCATTGGCTGGTTGAAGAAGATAAAAAGGGCGCTGAGCAGATAACAGTATACAGTGATACTTGTGCAGGGCAGAATAGAAACAGGGTGGTGTGTAGTATGATAATTGTGTTTCTCAGCAGGAGTGTGAATACGCAAAAAGTCGAACAAAAGTACTTTGAATCTGGCCACTCGCAGATGGAATGCGATGCTATTCACAGCTCAATTGAAAACAAAGTTCGAAAGCGAGATATTCATCTTCCCAGTCAATACGAGGAGGCCGCACGTACCGCTAGACCAAAAATGCCATATAAAGTTATTTCTCTGAACAGAGAAAATATCTATGACTGGAGTGCAGTTAACACTGTGATGCGTGGCAACGCTTTTGCAGGCATCATAACAAAGCACTCTATCATCTACAGCCGAGACGATGCGCGCGATGTAGCAGTTTCGTTTTCCAACGAAATTGGAGGAGTGAGTGAAGCGGTTGTCTACAAGAAGAGGGGAAGGAATGTCAATTTCAGTAATATGGAGCTAACACACGCGTATACCGCACCACTGGGGGTAGACAAAAACAAGAAGGAAGACCTGCTCAAACTTTGCGCTTTTCTGCCAAATGATTGTAAACCGTTCTACGAGTCTCTCGCTGTTCGTAACTGAGGCAATTGAGCAAGAACAACATACTGGATAAATAATAACTTGGTTTTGCTTTTATGTGTAGTATCATCATTTTTCTGGTTTCATCACACTTATCAAAGCAACAAAGTTTATTTAGTTAGAATGTTTTGACTTTCAACTTTTAAGTGCAAAAATGTACCATCTAGAATGAATTGACACTTATATCAATGATGTGTTAAGTAATATTGATCAGACTATTTCATCTTGTTTTACTGAGGTTTTATGCATAATATTCAACTGTTGATTGTAGTCACTAATAAAATGACGATTTGCAATTTGGTATTGAAACTGCTTTTTGGATTCCTGAAAATAATGGTTTTCAGAGTTGGAACTTTTTTGCTCTAAGTAGACGATATGTTTTTCGATTACAATGTACACTGAGTATGAGTAAATTTTGATATAATTATGGCAGTGTTGACTTTTTTTGGACATAGAGCTGTATAAGATTAAAAAGTCCAGGTTATGGGCACATAACGCCATGATTGCAGACAACGCCAGTGCTATAGGGATATAAGTCCAAGTCACGTGTTCAGATCTCTCACTGGTATTGGCTATGGACATAACGCCGTTTAATATTATTCTTCAAACGTCGCTTCATCGCGGATCTATCGAATATGCACGTGATACAAAATCATTCATTCTATTGGATATGGACTTGTACCTCTGTAGCGTTAAAATACTTTAAAATATTGTCCAAATTCGTGGACATAGAGCTATATAATCCTGACAGATAGCGCTGAGAGAAAGCGTCTACAGTTAAGCTTGACTATTCTGGACATAGCCCATGTCATCCTGATAACGGCTATTGCATTAGGTTGATTTTAAAAAAAAGTGGACATAGAACTGTATAATTCTATAGGCACGGTATGTAAACAGTGAGAGAGAGAAAAAATGAATGCAGTGTCCAACTGCTTCTTCTTTATGTTCTCTGCCCACCGGCAGGTTCGTATGACCAATGACGCCATCGTTCTCTGTCTTGTGCTCTTCTCTTCAGTCCACTGTATCCTTCTTCTTTTGTCATCATCCAGTCTAGCAGCATTGCCCTCGGTCTTCCTCGCGTCTCTCTCCCCTCCATCCTCCCCTCGATGATGTCTCTTAGCAGTGTCTCACTCCTTAGGACAGGGTGAGAATTGTCGGGGGGGGGTTGAGGGGGTTGAACCCCCTAATCTTTCTTAGGACCCCATAGTAAAGTCTTCATTGCACACCCAGACTCCACATGAATCAAGGTCTAACCCCCCCCAGTCTTTTTTCTACAATTCTCATACTGCCTTAGGATGTGCCCGATCCATTTCCTTTGTCGTCCTTAGTACTTATGAGTGATCTTTGTTCTTCTACCATTTGCAGGATTTCCTCGTTCGTCCTCCGTTCCACCCAGCTAACTCTCTCCATTCTGCACCACACCCACATCTCAAAGGCCTCCAATCTTTTTGTGTCGTCCTTCCTCATTGTCCATGTCTCGGAGCCGTACAGAACAACACTCCACACCAGTGTCTTCACCATTCTCTTCTTTAGTTTCTTGCTTAAGCTTCCTCTCATCAGCTCTCCTCTTTTATAAAATGCATCTTTTCCCATTTTTATTTCCTCGTGGCATCTTGCATCGTCTGTGATCACACTTCCTAGATAGCAAAACTTCTCCACCTGTTCTATTTCTTCTCCGTTTAGTGTGATCTTTATTGTTTGTGGTGTTATACCGCTTCTCTTGCTTATCTTCATTACCTTTGTCTTCTTTATATTTATTTTCATTTCATATTCCATCGATATCGTATTTAGACGATCCATCATCCTTTGTAAGCCTTCCTAGCTAGTTGCCAGCATCGCCTGGTCATCTGCAAATCTCAATGCCTTCACCCTTCTTCCTCGTATACCTTTATCCCCTCCTCCATATGTGGCGGACTGGCCACCAGGCATGAATGTAGGTTTTATCAATAATAGCTGTCTTATTGACGCGTTATCCGGTGATATATTGCATCAGAGGGCATCAGCGGCCGATGCGTAAATGGTAGCGCCAACGTGATATTAAAATAGCCAATATTATAAGTTTTAGCTTATGTTTTCCATCTTAAAGATTTAAATTATTAATTAGAATAATATTCGACGTATTTCGGTCCAATATTTAATGCCTAGAGCTAGGGCGGCGCTTATTATCATAGGTTGATTTCGATACCTTAGACACCTGTATTTGAAAAGGTGTGTGTGGGCTAATATATAAGCATGGAGGCCAGAATATATCTTGCGTACTAAATCATAGCACGCAGACAGGGAATGTAGCCGGCCTATGGAGGCCAGAATGTAATTTACGTGCCAGTTTCTAGCATGCAGACGGATGCATAGAGCCTGCCACACGGTGCATTGCTTATAACGTAGAGCGGTGAAGTTGCGCTCTGCATGTACAGCGACACGGTGCTTTAGTGTCGTTGGTTACCGGTTCGGTTACGAAGGATTTTACGGACACGGCGTCCGGTACAAGGCTAATCAGTGCGCTCCCGAGTGACAGCCGCTCCAAACGCGGTCTGACCAGTGCTGGCAAAGTGTCGATCCAACGGAGTAAGGGCCCTCTCTGTTGTAGATCGCGAGCAGTACTGAGTCTGATCATGGAAGGCTGATTCGGGGAAAGACCGATCGTGAGAAATAAAGGCTCACAGGTCTGTTTCGGTAAAGTCCGGGGAAGGCGACCCCGGCGGCTCCGTTCGATAAAGACTGGGAAGCAGATCCAGTCGGTGGCCGATCGGTAAAGACGGGGAAGGACCCTGCAGATAAACAGGTCTGTACAGAAGACGGGGAAGCAGACCCGTAGATGTTCGTTTCGATAAATACTGGAAAGACCGATAGATGTCTCGTTTGATATATACGGGAGAAAGGCCGATCGTGAGAAATAAAGGCTCACAGGTCTGTATCGGTAAAGTCCGGGGAAGGCGACTCCGGTGGTTCCGTTCGATAGATAGACGGGAAAGGTCCCGTCGGTGTCTGGTTCGCTGGTGACTGTTCGATAGTCCGGGGAAGACCCCGGCGGTTCCGTTCGATAAAGATTGGAAGCAGCCCAGTCAGTGGCCGTTCGATAAAGACGCGGAAAGACCGCGCTGGTGACCGTCTGAGAGACACGCGGAAAGGCCCCGCAGTTGACCGTCAGAGTTACACGGGCAAAGACCCGGTGGTGATAACTCAGTTTAAGTATCGTCGATAAAAAGTTAACCAGTGCGATCCCGAGTTACAGCAAACTAATCACTCTTGGGTGTTGGATTGACCGCCGATTCGACAGGGTTGGGGCCCACCCTGCCGTTAGATCGCGAGCCGGTCTGAATCCCGATTGTGGAAGTTTAACGGGCTGTGTAAACCTCGGGGAGAGACCGATCTTGAGTAATATAGAGAACACAGGTCTGTATCGGTAAAGACGGGGAAGCAGACCCCGTCGTTGGTGACCGCTCGACGTGTACGAGAGAGGTACCAGGTTGATTCCGTTCGGAAGTACGGGGAAGCAGACTCCGTTGGTGACGTTCGATAAAGACGGGGCAGGCAAGACCCCGGTGGTTCCGTTCGATACACAGGTCTGTATAAATACGGGGAAGGCAAGTCCCCGATGGTGACAGTTCGAGAATACGGGGAGGGTGACCCCGTTGGTTCCGTTCGATAACATCGGGTAACTACCCGCCTTTCTTTTAACTCGCGGGACTAACCGCAATCTCTCAACTCGCGGTCAAACCGAAATATCTCAACTACCCATAAAAGCCTATACATATTAAAGTTACAATAAACAATTATACATTTACACGCAGAATCTTAACTCGCGGTCTACCGACGTTTCTTTCCTTGATTACTTTGCTCCGTCATAGTTACTCCCGCGGTTTTCCCGCATATCTTCGTTTGGCCTATCTAACTCCGGTCTACCGCAAAATCTTGGCTCGCGGAACTAACTGCAAACTCCTGAGTTCGGGGAACTGCCCGTACAATCTGACCGTGGTTCGTTCAGGTGAGTGGAAGACAGGAAACTTCCCGCAGTGGGAAGTGAAAACACAGGTCTGTGTGAAATAATGGAGTAACAGTACTGATAGTTACTCCATTGGTGCCGTTAGTAGAATCGAGTCTGTGTACTCGGAAATGAAGCCTACGAGTCTGTGAGCTCCCGGAAAAACACAACCGTGTAAAAGGTTATGTAAACCGGGTAGGGATACGCCGCAACGAGAGGATACAGCGGGCCAGATCCCTAGTTGAAGAGTACGCGAGTTCCAGGTAAACAGAGATTAAATCAGACCAAGAGGAAGAGCTTAACCTCAAAGTTCGGGTCGGGTAGTCGGGTACCCAGGTCCGAAAGAGACAAGTTCGCGTTTTGCTAGCCGAGGTTCAGCTAGCCAGAGTCCCTAGGTGAGGAGTACGATAATCCCACGTATGGAGGGAAATAATAAAGCAGACCAAGAGAGCGATACGTGAAAGTCCGGGTAGTCGGGTATCCAGATAAAACATATTTGCTTGTCGTAGCACGCAGCTCTGAGAACTGACTGAAGTGCGAGGCTGGGCCCCCTCGTGCGTAGGTCGGAACGAAGTTCTGTGTGTAGATAGCGAAGGTTAAAGAGAGGACCTTCACTATCAGAGTGCCGTAGATACCCTTACCGTTATCTCTCGAAGCAGAATTTATCACTGTGTTGGTCGACAATTGCCAACACAGAGGACGGGTAAGGAAACTTATCCGTGAATTATGGTGCATGATAAAATACGTGTGAGGCCGGTATGCCCTGCACGGAAATGGAGTGAGATAAACGTGACAGTGGGAAGACGAGTTGTCCAATGGACAGGTGCCTAGACGACACGGCGTAGAGTTACAATTGACAGTTGCCCAATAGACCGGTGTCTAGGACGATGTGATGCAGAGACTTGTCGCATGTATTCCTTGTTTCCGATACTTAGAAAACGTTTGGTGTCCCTTATAAATGGCGATAGTTAAAGAGTCACGAGATGTATAATGGTGCGTCAAGGTTCAGATCAGGTGGAGAGTTGGAGGAAGCCCGAAGCTAAGAAGGCACATAAAAGAGGAAGACTCCTGCTGGTAAGAGAACGAACCCTGTTCTGAAGGACGGCCATCCTGCAGGACGTTGCCCATCCGGCGACCGCGGAAAAGAGCAGAGTCAGACCCCGAGATAGAACGGTATAGTGTTGCCTTTCTTAAGCGGCCAATCCTGAATCTCCCCTGATAGGAACGTTCACTATGTGAAGAGATAGAGAACAGCCATTTTACGTGAAAGTAGACAAGGCAGTGACTCTGGTGGGGCTCCAGACGGGCAGTGGGCCGGAGTCACCACAACCACAGGAAACCCGTCCGGCGCAACGAGAGTGCAGGCGTCCGGGCGGGCGCAGACCGCCACACATATCCTCCTGCGTTTCTCTAATGATCTCTTCTATATAGATGTTGAATAGGATTGGTGACAGTGGGCATCCTTGTCTTACCCCTCTTCCTATTTTTCCTGGTTCTGAGTACTCTCCATCAGCTCTTATTTCACTCTTTGTCCCATGTATAGATTACCTATCAATCTTCTTTCTCTCCAATCCACCCCTTTTCTTCTCCGTATTCCCATTAGCTTTCTCCAGTCTACTCTGTCGAAAGCTTTTTCATAGTCGACGAAGCAGATATATATGTCTTGGTCATGTTGGATGCTTCTTTCTGCTATTACCCTCAATGCTGCTATCGTATCTCTTGTCCCCTTTCCCTTTCTAAACCCATATTGGTCCTCTCCCAAGCAATTTTCTGCTTCCGCCTTTGTCTGCAGTCTCTTTGTTATAATTCTTAGCAGGATTTTTGATGCATGTGTCAGAAGGCTTATCGTGCGATGGTCTTCACAATTTGTTGCATTCTGCTTCTTCTGTATTGGTATAACTATTGTCTGCAGGAAGTCCTTTGGCCATTCTCCCGTGTTGTAGATGTCCCGGCATAGCTGCACCACCTCGCTCATTGCCTTCTCTCCAAGATTTCTGAGTATTTCTATTGGGATGTTGTCAATTCCTTCCGACTTCCCATTCTTCATGTCCTTAATTGCAGCCAAGACCTCCTCTCTCATCACCTCCGGACCCATGCCGTCCTCCACCTGTGTTTCTTCCTGCTTCCGTTCTTGTTTCCTCATTTCTTCCTCGATGCTTCCACTTCCTGTGTATAATTCCTCCACATATTCCTTCCATCTTTCCCTTATATCCTCTGCGTCCTCCAGTAGTCTGCCATCCTTGCTCTTGATTGCATCTCCTCTTCCTGTATTTTGCTTCTTGTTTAGTGATTTTATTTTACCGTATACACCAAATCGCTTCGCCTCTGTTCCTGCAGGAGTTCTAATTCTCTGCACTGCTCCTCCCACCACATTTCTCTTGCTTTATCCGTTGTTCTTCTCAGCTGGTTGTTAAGTCTTCTATATTCCTGTCTAGCCTCCTCTGTACTTTGATGTTTCCATTTTTTTTCTCTCCTCCATGTCTTTGATCATCTCTGTTGTTATCCATGGTTTACGTGGTTCGTTTCCCTTTTGGAATCCTATCGTGTGTTGCCTCTTTCATCAATGTCTCTTTTAGGCAGTCTTGTTGTCCTCGAGACCAAGGTCTTGGTCTCGAGTGCACTCGAGTTCGTTTTTAAAAGTCTTGGTCTTGGTCTTGGTCTTGAGGTTCAAGGTCTTGGTCTTGGTCTTGGTCTTGAGGTTCAAGGTCTTGGTCTTGGTCTTGGTCTTGAGGTTCAAAGTCTTGGTCTTGGTCTCGCAAGACCAAGACCAAGACCGGCTGTCAATATGAACAGTCATTTAACAGAACTCAAGAATTCTGTATCAAGCCTGCTTGCATCATACGACCAATATATATATGGATGGATACAAGTCTTGTTGCTCAGGAAAACCCATTGGCAGCAGCAACAGTTATTCTGTATCAGACGGTATGATAAACCATGGGAAGATTTCAAAAGGACTTACTATACATTTACATCCAGTGCTTGAAAAGCTTCTGTGTGTGTGTCAACGACTTCAGCACCTGTAGAACGTATTTTTTCACATGGCGGAATTTTTATGAGGCCCACCAGCACGTCTCTAGTCAGAAAATTCTGAGCGAATTGGTTTTTATAAAATACAAAAGGCATTTGGAATAATAGTTTGCATGAAGGACTTTTGAATACAAATTCGGATTTCCCTGCAGTTTGCATTTAAAGTTAATTTGCTTGAATAAAATAAAAGACTCATGTTTTCATTAAAATAGCGAATATTCCGACTTGACAGTTTTAGAAGTCTTGACCTGATTGCGATTTTTTGGGTCTTGGTCTTGGTCTTGGTCTTGAGGTTCAAGGTCTTGGTCTTGGTCTTGGTCTCGAGGTTCAAAGTCTTGGTCTTGGTCTTGGTCTTGAGGTTCAAGGTCTTGGTCTTGGTCTTGAGGTTCAAGGTCTTGGTCTTGGTCTTGGTCTTGAGGTTTAAGGTCTTGACAACAAGACTGCTTTTAGGTTCGTCCACCTCTCTTCTGTTTTTGTTCCCTCTTTTAGATTTTCTACTTTTTCCTCTAGGTTCTTCGATACTTCTCCCATCTTTGTTTTTATCATTTCTTTGTTCCACTTCATTTTCTTCACTCTTTTCTTTTTTTCAAAAAGAAAAGAGTGTCCAACTGCAGCTCTAGGTTATGTGTGGTTTTATTAGCAGAGATCAATATCATGCCTATTCGAAATGCGAGGAGATGAAGCTGGAGCAGCTTATTGAGTCATCCCCGCTTATTGATACAACGAGATAAATAGACTAGTAAGCATTAGAGTTCATTAGGACATATAGGTTGGATCAATCCTAACATTCTAAGATTAACTGTAATGGTCAATCAGAGATGATTTAAGAGTAGATTTAAAGATAGCATAATTGCGTAATATCAGCGCCAATAACATTCCATAATTTAGGGCCAGCTATTCTAATAGGCCCTTGTGACTTGTCGAATCTTAGTCCTGTATTTCCCGGAGCGGTATACAGTTATCTCTCTCTCTCTCTCTCTCTCTCTCTCTCTCTCTCTCTCTCTCTCTCTCTCTCTCTCTCTCTCTCTCTCTCTCTCTCTCTCTGTGTCTCTGTCTGTCTGTCTGTCTGTCTGTCTGTCTGTGTGTCTGTCTGTCTGTCTGTCTGTCTGTCTGGTCTCTGTGTCTCTTTGTCTCTGACTGTCTGTCTCTGTTGGTGTGTGTGTGTGTGTGTGTGTGTGTGGTGTGTGTGTGTGTGTGTGTGTGTGTGTGTGTGTGTGTGTGTGTGTACGTGTGTACGTGTGTACGTGTGTGCGCGTGCGTAAATCAAACAGTTAGGCCTATAGCGCCTTTCAAATACTTCTCAAAAGTGATGCATACGAGCGCGTACTTTTATCCATTGTGATACTGTGGCTTTTTATACTGAGGCAGGTAACCATTGGAACCTTGAGACAGTGAGACGAGAGATTCTTCTGTAGTAATACTTTATTGTCATATTCCACGAAAGACCATTCTCTGTAGAAGTACTTTGCTGTCATACTCTACGAATGTCTCTCGTTCATGATTGCACATTTTCAGTAGCAGACGATTGTTCGGTTATACTGACGAGTGACGATGATGAAATAGCTACGATCTTGCACCGACTACAAGAACCTCCATTATGATTTCTTAAGGACTAGTGTCTGCTTATCTCAAGACTCATACACTTCTCACTGCTCAACCGTCTGACTATTCTACCTCTTCACTACAGACTTACATATCCTGAGTTATTGGAGGCTGCTTGGTAAAGGTACATCGTGATTGGTTCGTCCCACTGTAGGACCTTACCTTAGATCCCTTATATCGACATTAGCTAAGTTACTGTAGATTGGCCTTAGTCAAATCTTACCTACTTATACTTGGCCAATGGGAACTTGGATGCTTCATTCTTCCAGACGTTTCTGGAATGTACATCTGCGTTATCATTTATTATCCTGGACTTATCTACTTATCATCTGACGACTGATCTGAAATTCTCAATATAACTTCACAAAGCGAAGTGCTACGCCTATACTTGCTGGATCCTTCGGAATCCCATCCTTAATTAGTGTCTCCCTCTTAAATTCATGCCTTTACTGTCATGGGCGTCCGCAGGAATTATTTTAGGGCGGGGCAAAAAATGTTGTGGGGGCAAACTTTTTTAAGGGGGAAATGACGTTTTTGCATGGAAAAAATTTGCATAGAAATAAAATTAAAAATAAATGATAATCAAGGACTTTGCCTAAATAATTAAGTGTTTTTTCGCTTTGGAAATAGTGTTGTGACTGTTGTAATAATTATAATAATCAAGAGTTTATTTTATATTTGCAAAATCCAGGGGCGCAAATAACCCCGTGTAACTCCACGCTCCAAGTTGTCCATACCATTCTAGTTACTGAAGGCACATCAAAATAATATATTTGCGGTTTAGACATCTTTCATTTAGACTTCTGTTGCTTTTACCAAGTGTATCTTCTTGACTGAACTATGGTGGCAGATAATAGGAATAGCTGGTAAAGTGTATACCTAAGGCCTAGACATTAATGAAATATGAATAGACGAGAATCAAACATATTTTTTTATAACATTAGAACTGGTGTAAAGTCACTAGACTTGCAAACTAAACTGTTTTCTTTGCTCTAGAAAATTAACTAAACCCATACAATTAAAATATTTCAAGAAATATATCTGTCTTTGGAGCATCACAGTAGTGATGTTAACATAATGATAATGTTCAGATGATAACATAATAATAAACCAAAAATCCTTCTCAATTTCAAACATTTTTGCGATACATTCCACATCCATACGCTCTAAAAAATTAAATAAGTAATAACATGAGACATTACTTTAGAATACCTCCAGAAAATTGTTTTCAACTGGACTATGTTTCGTCCTCTGCTTAGGAACATCTTGCAAGACTTCTGTAATCAACAACTGTTTTCCATCAACACAGTTGATGTAGTGAATCTCTTACATAAAGTGCTTACATGTTACTATTATTAGTACAAACATTTTTTATATTTGTGCCATGTTCGGCACAACGAATTAATAGAATTCACTCTCACATAAGTATGGGATCTTGCATGCTAGCTGAGGCACTCACTATGTGCTATGCCAAATCAAAAATTTACACTTGTGTGGCTTTTACCAATGTTTCTTCTAGACTTCATTCATTTTGACAGCATTATTCGGTGTAAATGCTTTGCTACATAAAGTGCATTTGTATAGTTTTCTCCATGGAGTTTTTGAGTATATGTCGGCGCAAATGACTTCTGACATACAATCCATGTGTATATCTTTTCTCCAGTGTAGTTTCTTACATGGCATTTGAGAGCACAACTATTTGCAGATCGTTTATGACATTATACAACACTTATGGCGTTGGTGTGGGTAAGAATCTTATATTGAGATCTAGAACACTTTTCTGTGCAAATTCTTTGTGCCATATATTCCAAATGTATGGTTTTTCCCTAATGTGGGTTCTCAAAGGCATTCCACATGAATTATCTCTGCAAGTGCTTTGTAAAATATATAAATTTTTTTGTTTTTCTCCAGTGTGAATACATTATGGCATTTCAGGTGAGTTTTTCCCTGCAAATGCTTTGTGACATAAATTACATTTTTATGATTTTTCCCCAGTGTGGGTTTTTTATAGCATTCCAGATGAGTTTTCTCTGTAAATGCTTTGTGACATAAATTACATTTTTACGGTTTTTCTCCAGTGTGGGTTCTTTTATAGCATACCAGATGAGTTTTCTCTGCAAATGCTTTGTGACACAAATTACATCTTTATGGTTTTTCTCCAGTGTGGATTCTTTTATGACGATCCATATGATATTTCTGTGCAAATGTTTTGAGACAGAAAATGCACATATATGGTTTTTCTCCATTGTGGGTTCTTTTATGACGTTCCAGAGCAGTCTTCAGTGCAAATGCTTTGTGACATAAATTGCATATAAATGCTTTTTCTCCAGTGTGGGTGCTTCTATGGTTTTCCAGAGTAGCATTCATAGAAAATGTTTTGTGGCATAAATTGCACATGTATGGTTTTTCTCCAGTGTGGGTTCTGTTATGGTATTCCAGATTAGTCTTCCACGCAAATGCTTTGTGACATAAACTGCACACATATGGTTTTTCTCCAGTGTGTGTTCTTTTATGGCATTCCAAAGTAATCTTATTTGCAAATGCGTTTTGACATAAATTGCACAAGTATGGCTTTTCTCCAGTGTGGGCTTTCGTATGGAGGTCTAAACCATTCTTCTGTGCAAATACTTTGTGACATAATTTTGCACATGTATGGTTCTTCTCCGGTGTGGGTTTGTGTATGGTGGTCTAGAGCACTCTTCTGTGCAAATGCTTTGTGACATAAATTGCATATAAATGGTTTTTCTCCAGTGTGGGTGCTTCTATGGTTTTCCAGAGTAGCATTAACAGAAAATGTTTTGTGGCATAAATTGCACATGTATGGTTTTTCTCCAGTGTGGGTTCTGTTATGGTATTCCAGATTAGTCTTCCACGCAAATGCTTTGTGACATAAACTGCACACGTATGGTTTTTCTCCAGTGTGTGTTCTTTTATGGCCTTCCAGAGTAATCTTATTTGCAAATACGTTTTGACATAAATTACACAAGTATAGCTTTTCTCCAGTGTGGGTTTTCGTATGGACGTCTAAACCATTCTTCTGTGCAAATACTTTGTGACATAAATTGCACATGTATGGTTTTTCTCCGGTGTGGGTTTGTGTATGGTGGTCTAGAGTACTCTTCTGTGCAAATGCTTTGTGACATAAATTGCACATATATGGTTTTTCTCCAGTGTGGATTCTTTTATGGCGTTCCAGAGTATAATTCAATGCAAATGCTTTGTGACATAAATGGCACATGTATGGTTTGTCTCCAGTGTGGGTCTTTTTATGGCACTCCATCTTAGACTTCACTGCAAATGCTTTGTGACATAAATTGCATGTGTATGGCTTTTCTCCAGTGTGGGTTCTTGTATGGTGGTCTAGAAGACTCTTCTTTGCAAATGCTTTGTGACATAAATTGCACATGTATGGCTTTTCTCCAGTGTGGGTTTTTGCATGGTTGTCTAGAACACTCTTATAAGCAAATGCTTTGTGACATAAATTGCATATGTATGGCTTTTCTCCAGTGTGGGTTTTTGTATGGTAGTCTAGAGCACTCCTACAAGCAAATGCTTTGTGACATAAATTGCACATGTATGGCTTTTCTCCAGTGTGGGTTTTTGCATGGTAGTCTAGAGCACTCTTATAAGCAAATGCTTTGTGACATAAATTGCACTTGAATGGTTTTTCTCCAGTGTGGGTTCTTGTATGGTGGTGTAGAAGACCCTTCGTGGCAAATGCTTTGTGACATAAATTGCATATGTATGGCTTTTCTCCAGTGTGGGTTTTTGTATGGTAATCTAGAGCACTCCTACAAGCAAATGCTTTGTGACATAAATTGCACTTGTATGGTTTTTCTCCAGTGTGAATTCTTCTGTGGAGTTCCAGTGTAGTCTTCCATGCAAATGCTTTGTGACATAAATTGCATGTGTACCGCTTTTCTCCAGTGTGGGTTCTTGCATGGTGGTCTAGACTACTTTCTTGCATCTTGAGATCTTGAACACAAACATTGGACTTATTTATAGGTTGAAGCTATACTGCTTTTCCATGTTATTGCAAACCTATTATGAATTAGAAAATGCAACTAGTAAAAAAAATTATTTAAGGAAGACGGGATGCAATAGGAAACTGAAGACAGAGAATGCTGAAACTCTAATGCGATTCCAAAGTCATGAACTATAACTATGCAGATGTGTCACAAGGATGATATTAGACAGTGCATATTTTAACGGACTTGAACTACTGGGACAAAGTTGGCCACAGCAATGCATTTTAGAGCATTTGCTGCCAAATGGAGCCCGTTTTAGCCACTTTACATGGGACAAATCACCCAAACTACTGGGACATATCTTAAAACTACTGGGACATTTGTCCCACTAGTTATACAGTTAAAATATGCACTGATATTAGAGGGTGCATGGTATTGTAGCCAAGGTGTTACTGGAGAGATAACTTAAACACTGGACAGAATTGTATGTTACCATCTGTAAATCTGAGATCACTGAACTGATATTTGGAAGTTTTCTTACCATTTGTAAATGTGTGATTATTCCAAGATTGATGACAGAAAGTGTGGAATAGGCAGTCTAGCAACACAAATTCGTGATTGAATTGTTTTCTTGTGCTTATCTAAAATATGGCATAGAAAGGCCAGGAACCCATAGTAACCACCTCGAGATCTAGATAATACAATTATTGGAGAAATTAGTAACAGTGATCTTTAGGCCTACCATAAAACAGCATAAGACAAAAGATAATATGCCACATAAGGAGGATGAGGAAAGCTCTCTTATTGCTAATATACGAGAGACATGGGAAGTGGATTGGTCACATTCTGAGGGTATTTCCTACTGAGAACTATCAGTAGGGAATACTGGTCGGGCCTCTCTCCGGTCATCTGCCCGTGGCCACTTGTTAGTCCCTTGGATGCGCACTGCTACTGCCCAGTCCCGTAGTTTTGCGGTTGTGGGCCCTTCCAGTTGGGCTTTAGGCTTGTCCTCCTCTCTCTGTCTCCTGCCCAGTCTCGCAAGCGCCTGAAAACATTTATCTTTGTCAGTGAAGACACTGACACGGGTCGGGAGCGCCTCTGATTATGAGTGGCGCTATATAAATCCTCGATTACAATTACAATTACAATTATCATACAGAAAAGAATAGGGAAGAGAGAATGATAGGAAGACCTAGACTGATGCTGCTGGCCTGGATGACGTTCGATCTACAGTAAACTGAAGGAATAAGCCCAGCTTCGAGAGGGGAAGAGCCATTGGACGTTTGAACCTGCCAAAGGCAGAGAACTTGACGAACAAGATCCTTGCCAAATCTAACCCTGTTTGGAATCCCAGAGTGCAGTGCCATAGAGCAAAAGCACTGCACATAGTTGTTTCATTCAATTACATCTACGAGTGTTTGCTAAATTGCAAAACAATACTGTAATTTGCTAAAATTTACAAAGTCTAAAACTTAAAAAATATACAATTTATAATTTTAAGTCAGTACGTTTACACTTTAAATGTTAACAGAGATATGGTTTATTTTTTCCAAAGGATCTATTTCTATACACTGTGACAGAACTGTACTTAGTCTACATGTGGATATAATTTCGCAAAACAATTGGGTTACAATTTTGGGCAAACAGTACGATCTTGAAATCAGCACATGATTGCATAGATATCCGGCGCCGTGGTTAAGTTTCGCTGAATTAAAAAATATTCCGAATAAGTTATCCCTAAATTGCATTCGTCAGTAGGCTACTACAAGAGCCCATTTTAAGATGAGATTACAAATCGAAGGCAATGGTCGGTGAAATGAAAGATTTATTTAAATATATATAAATATATAGTTATTACTTACACACTATGTATAGATTCCTTAACTTAGACAAAATATGCTTCACAACCAAATAAAACAAGAAAGCGAATTTGATGTATCAAAAAGTAGTAAAATAACGAAAAGGGTATATGAAGCCAATAACAGGTTCCAAAATGGCTTTCCAAAATTTCGTTTCAAAATGCGAAAATACTAATCGTATTTGTAAACTACACGTTTATGAAGCGCCACTCGAAAGCCAAGCGCAGGGCACCAGCTTTCTCGCGAGCGCTGCGTCAAGTCTTAGGGGTTTCCAGAGTGTAGTCAAAGGAGGTGCGAGTCCGGTTTCCGGAGGTGGACCAGATCAAGAGATGAGGCAGGGCAGATGTTAAATCGGGTGTCATTTAGATCGAGAACAATTGAAAGCGGATGATTATTACATGAGTCAGGGCAGGTATTCTTGAAAAGGTTAGACTAGCTTTGAGTGGAAAGCCTGGGGTAATAGAGGAGACTGAGGCGGATGATGGACGGCGGGTGGCAGTGATTATGGAGGAACCAAAGATTTGCGGAATTCGGGAGGAAGATCGTTCCAGAGTCCTGGTGCTGTTTTTGGATGTGACTCCGTTGGAGAACTTAATATGAGTAGTGACCGAGGGTCGAGATAGACTGAGAGGATCGGGTGGAGCGGATTGGCTGGATAGTGAAGAGTTCACGGAGATACTTGGTCTGGGAATATTGCAGGGAGTAATGTTGTAGGCTAATGATAGGACTTTGAATTGGATTTGCAGTGGGATTTGTATCCAATCGATCGATTTAAAGATGGGAGTGATATGATATGATGCTTGGGTGTTCTAGTGACAGTCCGGGCTAAATGTAAATGTAAATGTAGCCTAAATGCACACTTTTTATATAGCGACCTTATGGCCTCGAGCCTGCTCGTTTTCAATGAATTGATCGGTGAGATCTTTCAACAGATCTGTCCACTTGAATAGACGCCACGCCATTTAAGGTCCCCGTTTACGGACCGTGCTAGCGATTTAAATATCTGAAATAAGCCACTTTCGGGAGGCGAACCACGATCCGCACGCTCTCTTACACAAAGTAGGCCTATGGGACGCTGCAGCCTACGCTCCTACCAATGTGGCTAACGGGACCAGACAGTTTTTTGATAAGTTGCAGTCCCTTAATATGGGCATTAGGGTGATTCAAGCTAAAAAATTGGGAAAGTTAATGGGATTGTGCATAGTTGTTTATTTTGTTCATATTGTGTTCAGATTAAATTCTGTATTAAAAAAATTCATTATCAAATACATTTTAGAGGTTGCTCAGGGAAGACAAAAGTTCCCATACAATCGTATTCTCAAGTTACAAATTAACAGTCTTGTTGTCAAGACCATAAACCTCAAGACCAAGACCAAGACTTTGAACCTCAAGACCAAGACCAAGACCAAGACCTTGAACCTCAGGACCAAGACCAAGACCAAGACTTTGAACCTCATGACCAAGACCAAGACTTTGACCCTCAAGACCAAGACCAAGACTAAGACTTTGAAACTCAAGACCCAAACCGAGAACAAGACCCAACAAATCACAACCATATCCAGACTTCTATTCCTTACTAAAAAAATTGTCAAATCGCATTACTCGCTATTTTAATGAAAAAATAATTCTTTTAGTTTATTCAAGCAAAACAACTCTAACTGCAGACTGTAGAGAAATCAGAATTCGTATTTACAAAAGACCCTCATGCGAAATGTTACTCCAATGCCTGTTGCATTTTATAAAAAAAAATTCGCTCAGAATTTTCTGACAAAGACGTGACCTGTGGGGCCTCATAAAAATTCTGCCATGTGAAAAATACATTCTACAGGTGCTGAAATCCCTGGCACACAGAGCAGCTTTTCAAGCACTGAATGTAGGCTAAATGTAGAAATTGTGAGTGTGTTTTGAAATTATACTATGGTAAATAACCGGAAGTCAAAATAATTGTCCAGAAACAACAGTAAAGCCTCATTCACACCGTGTAAATACTAAAGCAACTGTTTTAGTAATTATTGGATAAATTTTTAAAATTCTTGCGTTTTGTTAAATAATAATAATCTTCGTTTAATATTTTCAAACTGACAATTACGCAGTATGATTACAAATCAGTATGAACGGATGATCACAAGTTATTACAGGAGTCGAATTTTAACTGTATACGGCAGCCTTGTAAGGCGCCCATCACGTCATACATCTCATTTTCACAAACGCGCCATCTCGAGAATGATAGGCTGAGTGGACCTTGGGAGGGTTGTGGGAGGCGATCCCGCTACCTACTGCTCTTCACGCCAGTGATGTTACCACTACTCTATCATGAACTGTTCATATTGTCAAAAGTCTTGGTCTTGGTCTTGCAAGACCAAGACCAAGACTTTGAACCTCAAGACCAAGACCAAGACCTTGAACTTCAAGACCAAGACTATTGGTCTCAAGACCAAGACCGAGACCAAGACTTTTAAAAACGAACTCGAGTGCACTCGAGACTAAGACCTTGGTCTCGAGGACAACAAGACTGCAAATATTAAGATGATGGCTTTACAGTATCACACACAGAATAAAGTCGAAATAACATCAATAGTAGATTTATTAATAACTCAAAGTAGCCATTACAAAATAGATATTCACAACATTTGTTAACTAAAAAAATCTACAAACCACCAGGAAGTATTTATTAGTCAATAGTAAATCGATCAGTAGTCCTACGTGTTCCAGTGGTTTGTGCGAAATGCAGCCTTTCCGAGTTGATTTGCGAGTCTTTGGCACACGGCGTCGGTGATCTTCAACCACCTGATCAGTTTTGCATCTAATTTTCATTCTTGGGTATAGATTCATTGAAGTGTGATATCAGGGCAATGGAGCACTCAGCAGCATCTTTGACCACACACAAACCACAGCAGATTCGATCTGTTGAAATCTCACAGAAGAGCTCAAAGTTTCCGGATAATTAGACATGATAAAGCCTGTATCAATGCCAAGAGAACGAATGGTACAGACTGAAGATGGATTAACAAGCTCATTCAGCTCTTCGTTGCATAGATCCATACAAGGATCTATTTTAGTGCCTCTGACGCTCCACTCTTTGCCATGTTGACGCATGCCAGCAATAATGTTGCGTTTAAAGTCCAATGCTGCTTTGTCAGAAACAAAGCCTAAGCCAGTTCAGGTCCTAACACAGATTATTGTAATTTTTCTTGACAACCTCAGACATAACTTTGTTAATTGATGTATAGGCCTACTGCAAGATCTGCTTGTACAGGTCTTGCGAGTCGTTATATTGACTTGCTGCATCAGATGTAATTGATGCATCAGATACCACCGAACAAGCTATCCATGCTGTCACGTATAATTATGTGACTTGCAAATAAACAGAATTCAGTGACATTTATTTTCTCACAGGTTGTCAATTGAAACTGATCTATAAAAGGATAAGTCATGAGCAATAAATAACCTTAGCCATCCATCTGGCCATATGAAGATAGCCTAGATCCAGTCTTGTTGTCAAGACCTTTAACCTCAACCCCAAGACCAAGACTAAGACCTTGAACCTCAAGACCAAGACCAAGCCCAAGACCTTGAACCTCAAGACCAAGACCAAGACTTTGAAACTCAAGACCAAGACCAAGACCAAGACCTTGAACCTCAAGACCAAGACCAAGACCCCAAAATCACAATCACATACAGACTTCTATTCCTTAATAAAAATTGTCAATTCGGACTACTCGCTACTTTAATGAAGCAAACCACCTCTAAATTCAGACTGCAGAGAATTCTGAATTCGTATAAAATTTACAAAAGACCTTCATGAAAAATGTTATCCCAAATGCCTGTTGCATTTTATGAAAACCAATTCGCTAAGAATTTTCTTACCAAGACGTGCCCTATGGGGCCTCGTAAAAATTCCGCCTTGTGAAATAATACGCTCTAGCCTACAAGACTGAAGTCGCTGGCACACACAGTAGCTTTTCAAGGACTGGATGTAAATGTACAATTCGAGAGTCTTTTTGAAATCCTCCCATGGCCTATCAGACTTTCTGGCTTCTGAAACAAGTCTTAGCAAGGCTTCCAGATACTTATATATATTATAACTGTTACTGCTGCCGATGGTTTTCCTGACCAACACGACTCGTAACCGTAGATATTTGGGTGGGTTTTTGTATTGCGACCGTTATTGACCGTAATGGCTGCGGAAAAATTAAATGACGTTCATACTGACAGTCGGTCTTGGCCTTGGTCTTGGAAAACCATGACCAAGACTTTGAACCTCAAGACCAAGACCAAGACCAAGACTTTGAATCTCAAGACCAAGACCAAGACCAAGACTTTTGGTCTCAAGACCAAGACCAAGACCAAGACCAAGACTTTTAAAAACAAACTCGAGCGCACTCGAGACCAAGACCTTGGTCTCGAGCAGGGCTGTAGTCGAGGGTATACGCCGGTATACAGCGTATACTCACCTCTAGAGAAATTTGAGAGCGTATACTCAGGGCTCTAGACGAGGGTATACGCGGGTATACAGTATACCCCGTGATCGATCGAGTCGAACTGCTACGATCGACTTGGCTCGGCCGACGATCGACTCGATCGACTTTATCGACTAGTCGACCTCTCGTCGACTCGATCTACTTGGCAAATAAACGATCGACTTGGTCGACTTTGTCGACTTGGACTGTATTTCTTGGTCATGGGACCGGTAGCCATGGCGCCAAAGGTGCCAATGCTCACACAAGTTTTGGCTCTGTAGCGCTGAGGCAGAAGCATGCTCGCACAACTTGGCTGGCCCTTTGTATTTGATGCTTGCTAAAGTGGTTATTGACTTCTTGTGCTATAGACGCGTTTCATTTCATGAATATGTAGGCATAGGCCATGTATAATAAACTTTTCCACTGATTGTAAAAATGACAAAATATTCTTATTGGTTATATCGGATATAATGTATAATTCTATCCATCTTAGCATTCTTAGGTCTGAAGCCTACTTGGCTGAGGTTAGCTCACGCAACTTTTAAACACTTTCTGAGCCATGGTTCTTGGCCAAAATCGAAGTATTCAGTCCCGTCCTAACATACAGACATTCGAACGTTTTGAGATCGTCGTTATAACTGACTAGAGAGCTGAAATTTCCTGAAACTAGCGCGTTTTTAGCGCATCTTAATCTTTCCATTTTCACCGTAAAACTGTGAAGAAAGTATCTGCAGCCAGTGGCGGCGCCAGGATTCCAGGTTTGGAGGGGCTAGAGCCCTACGCTGAATATTGAATCGCGCGTGAGCGCGAAAAAATTTTTGATCTCTTTTTTGTGCACGAAAAATGCGTTTAAAAAGCAAGGGGCAAGCACTTTGTAACGGCATGTAGATTATGCATTTTCATAAAATTGTATAATTACATTCAAACTAATTCAAATCTAAATTTAACTGATTTTTATTAGTTAGTTACTTATTGCGAAACAATATAAACAGAATTATATGTAAAAAACTCATCAATTTTTGTTAGTTGCTGGTGGCAACGTGTTGACGTGTCAGCTGCCTGGTCTCAGTTATCAAGGTTTCACTTGGCAGTTATTTAACAAAAGTAGCAATAAAAAAGTTTCTTTAAACATCGGGCGACAACTGTATACTGTGTCCCCCTCACTGTTAAAGGTGGACCTCTCCCCCACTATCGCCGCCCCTGAATAGCCTAAATCATCAAAATAATCGAGTTTTAGTGACTGCAGTGACTGTACGATATAATCCTGCAGATGATTTACTACACCTTTGATCTAAATCAACTTGCAACACGTTCATATATTCGCGAGTTCAACGTAGGCTATATTATTACTCCTATAGATGTAGGCTACTCAATTGAAGTGTGTGCCACACACTGACAGTACTGACTGGACAGGTCAGAGATAGGCAAGTGTGGCAAGCAGAGCGATGACACGCACACACACCTACACACACACCCACACACACACCTACACAAACACACACACAAACACACACACACGTGCAGGTTGCAGCGGAGAACTTTGCCAGTCTAGGCCGCCGTGTCATTAAAGAAGCAAACTCACGGTCCTCATCCCCGGGTCCCCCTCCCCAACTGTTTGGCCGGTAGATCACGTAAGCCGGTAGCCCGTTGGTCGTAGGCTCGTACAGCACACGAAATAATGTAGATATCACGGACTGCACGGCAGAGGAGACGAGCTGCTGTGCAATATGTATTCTGTTGTACCGATGGCTACTGTTATGGAAACAGAAGAGGATTTCGATCCCATGTGGAACAAAAAGGCGTTAACCGATAATGGCTTAATGTAGGCTGTATTATCACACGGGACAAAAGAGATATAATGAAAAAATGCAAACCCTTACTTTCGGCCAAAATATGCCAACCCCCCACTTTTGAAGTTCGATGAAGATCGTTCTCCAAACCCCACCTTTGGTAGACGCCTCTGGTTGTAGCCATAAATTTTGTAAGGCTCCTTTCGCAGTCGTGCCATCCAACGTGTGTCTGGCTATTTAGTTTTGTAAATGTATGAAATGTTTGTAGTAATTAAGGACCTCTCTCTTTTTGTCTGTCTAATGTCAATTACAAAATATTTTTTTACACTTTAATGAAATCCCATATCCTGTAATTCAATAACTGTTAAATTCCAACTACCCTTTCTTGTAATTGAGTTGTAAAAATTAAAATAAGTAAAAACTTCGGTATAGCTTGACAATTTCCTTATTTTGTTCAGACGAAGGCATATATAAAATATTATATATAAATTAATAAATAATATATATATATTAATAAATAATATATATACATTTATAAATAATATATATATATAAATTTATAATATATATATATAAATTTATAAAATGGCCTTGGTCTTCTTGTATTGGTCTTATGTGCGTGGCCACCGACCAGTATTGGTTTACTAAATGCAGACAGACAGACAGACAGACAGACAGACAGACAGACAGACAGACAGACAGACAGACAGACAGACAGACAGACAGACAGACAGACAGACAGACAGACAGAGAAAGAGAGATGGAGAGAGAGAGATGTGGAGAGAGAGAGTGGGGAGAGCGGGACGAAGGAGGCATATAGTGCAGAGGCCAGCTACCTCAAGCGCAGCTCTTCTGACCTTAAAACTTGCTATACAAGGTCATGTGTCAAGCGGGAGCCAAGCCTTGAAGCTCATACACTGCGATGGCCTGTACAATCCTAACTGGATGATGGATGAGTGCTAGGCTAGTCATCTATATCAGAGGGGCTCAGGGGCCAAAACACAGTGGGCTAGCTAGCTACGTTTCTGACGCATCATTTCTTTGAGAATAATTGGGGAAATTCTTGTGCTATGGAGCCTGCTATTGATAAGTGATGGGCATTCACAGTTTCAGAGATTTCTCGCTTTTGCTTTGGGGGGGCTGAACCACATTGGGGGGGCTAAGCACCCCCTAGCCCACCCCTGGCGCCGCCACTGCTCTGTAATATAGAGTATGTGATATACAACGCCTTATCTTTCTAGTACTATGCATTAGGGTGGTGCTCAAAAACGTTATTTGTTGGAAATAGATTGGACAGCCCCTAGTTATGTGCCTTTTGATATACTAAGCTAGTGTGCAAAATATTATAAAAAATATTCCATCATTTAGGGGTGCCACATGAGATGACAAGTTTTCCAAATTTTAGACAAGGAATGTAAGCACAATTGTGATAATATTATCGATATTCTTTTGTATTTTGTGAAACCGAAAGTAAGCTAGGTTTAAATTGCTAGGGTTAAGGCACAATACTTAAAGAATATTTTTGAGCATAATTGAACTCTGTCAGTTTGATTCAAGAATAAAATATTTATTAGTCCATTTTTGTGACCGTTAACTTCTTGGGGTCCGGATACTTTTTCCAATGTTCTGACACCACATGGAGCAAAGCCTGCTTTTGACCTTCATCCTTGGTCAGTATTTGATTGTATTCTTGGATCAGTGCCAATCCCCTTTCTGCTCTATCATTCACCACACTCAACCTTTCTGATGACGCTCCTAATAAATAATTAAAATAATAATAACACGGACAATTTCTATAGCGCCGTAACGTGACCATGCCGCTACAAGATGCTGTCCTGTTTCCACGAAGTTGGATCTTCTCCAGCCAATCAATGGGCTTGCACAGTATTCATCATGCTTGAAGTCACAAAATCTCAAGAGTACATTCATTCATTCATTCATAACGGGCATTTATATAGCGCCTCTTCAAGGAGTACTACTCAGAGGTGCTCCCGACTACATGAAGCTGTGTGTACGGTAATTTGTGGACATTTGGATGGAATGCCAACACCAACTTTGGTTCTCATTGTTTGCACCAACAAGGCATTGGAAGCAGCATCAATGCAGTCATCGAAAAAGCAGAAATCGACCAAATCCTCACTGAGGTACCAAGCATGACGGAAAGTGCCTTTAGAGTAGAGTGTGAAGCTGTGAACCAGGATCTGAGATAATCAAAGCAGATGAACAGGTTAAAGGAACGTAGCAAATTTATTTTCCAGAAGGTAATTCGCAATTGAGATCGTAAAAGGAATACTTTGTGAGAATAGATGGCCTTGGCCATCCACCTGGCCCTATGCATCAATCAATCAATCAATCAATCAATCAATCAATCAATCAATCAATCAATCAATCAATCAATCAATCAATCATTTATATAGCGCCCCTTCAAGGAAGCTACTCAGAGGCGCTCCCAGCCCAACCCCGGCGAAAGAGAACAGTCTTTAGAGCAGAGAAGAAAGCGGTGAATGAGTTACGAGGAAGAGACCGCAGCTCAGGAGGAAGCCCATTCCAAATTGTGGGTCCAACCACGGAAAAAGCGCGCTGCTGCATAGTAGCGGTGCGTGCACAAGGGACAGAGAGATCACCACGGGTGGCAGAGCGAAGAGAGCGGTGACATGACACCAGAGGCTGTAAAATGCAACCCTCGAGGTGGGACATGACCCATGTAGATCAGTGCAAGTTCCAAGAGCTCTAGATAATCATCACGAGGCTGACTGTCTTTCTGCAAACATTCCACTTCAAATTCAACAGCGTCTTGCATCATTTCTTTGTTATTGTTAAACTGCAATTTCATCATCTGACAAACGATCAGCAATCATGTCATGGACGATCAAAGGCAATGCATTCTGATATCGTTTAAGCATAGGTATTTCAGGTCCAAGAAACGGTCCAGCCAGAGGTTTGAAAACATCTTCAAGGACAACTTTTAAAATGTGATTAATTTGAAATGGATTATGAATAATGTGGGATAGTGTGAGTAAGTAAGTAAATAAATAATTAAACTTTAGAAAAGCCTTAAATGTACAGACTACAAAAGTTCATAAAATTGTTTTAAAAAATGCAAATATTTATTTACTCCTCAGCTCCAGTTGGTTCTAATTTATATATTTATTATTTAATCTTTTATTTATAAACAAATCATCAGAGAATAAGGTATCCAACTATCTATGGTGCATCACACTCATCACATAATTACAGTAATCAAATAATAGGATCTAGAAGTGATGAACTTTCATCCAGCTCCTGAAAAACTAAGAAAGTTGATTTTTACGGCTTCAGTGATGCATGGTGTTATATGCAAAACTTAAGTTGTCATGTGGCACGCCCAAATAATGGAATATTTTAAAAAGATTTTGCACATGAGTTTCTACTACCAATACGAACAGAACTAGGGGGTGTCCCGGGCATTATTTAAAAAAAACTTTTTCACTACCACCCTACTATAGCCTACATTCTACGTCAGGCGTAGGCCTATTATAATTTATATACAGTTGCTGGCGAGGACATTCTGTTAGGGTATTCTGAAGTGACGGTAAAGACCTAACACAGCCAGAACTAGAGCGTGATGTGGCAGTTGCTTCGTCATTTGCTGCTGATCGTTTTCCTAACGAGCGCAATTTAATAGGCCTACTGTAGGCCTACAGCTGGGGAAGGCATCCGATATGCGCTAGAATGCGGAGATGACAGAAGCTGCGCGGCAAAAGCAAAATTGACGACATTAGTTAATGAAAATGAATAATAAACTAAACGAACAAGCCTCGTATATGCACGAAAAACACAGCAAACAAGCGAGGGATCTGGCGGAGTTGAAGATGGACTTGAACAGGACTCTTGCGTCAACAGCCACCATCTCTTCGCAGAAGGGAAGACATTCAACAGATCTGTTGAGCCACGACGGATATCTCAAAGAACACGATATCAGCTTGTGATACGTAAGTGGACTACGCCAGTGGTTCCCAAACTATGGTCCGCGGACCGGTGCCGGTCCGCGAGCCCTCAGCTGCCGGTCCGCGAAGCGAGTCAGGAAAAACTACGTTTTCTCGATTGGGTGTCGCTTCGAACTATCTTCAAAAATACGATTGCCTCATAAATTAAGATTTGTTCTGGAAGTGAATGTATTTCAGCTATCGTAAACTAAAACTGCTGAATAAATAGTTTCTCGACGAATTGCTGACAGGTCAAACAGATGTCAAATAGATGTTGTTCACCTTTACTAGAAATTTTTATCGTAACATTTGGGTTTTTTGACCGGCAATTAGAAACCGGATGTGGCGTATCTCTTTCGTCTTTAATAATTTAGTCACTGCTTTCGTCAATAGACGCGTCTACTTTTAGGTTTGATATTGTAAGTACAATATATATAAATTTGAAAATTACAAGAATAAAATGTAATAAATATATTGATGAAAAGCATTAGCATGAATTATTTATATTTTTTTTAACAAAATGCAAAGTTTTCATTCATATTGGACCAGTGAATATGATAGTATTTCGTATCACATTAACTTGCTTACAACTTATTTTATAATTAGAACTGTGGTTAAATTTGTGACATTTTCCCAACAATATCCGCTCCTTTCAATGTAACTTTATAATTTGTACCAAATTCCAAGATTTGTTTTAGCCTAATTCTCGTTTTTAAATCTTATAATTAATACATCTTTAGTGATTGAGAAAGAAATAAAACTAATAAATTGGGTATCGGTCCTACTGCAATGGGAAAATTCCTGCCGGTCCGTCGCATTGAAAGTGAATTCCTGCCTGTCCGTCACACTGAGAAGTTTGGGAACCGCTGGACTACGCGACTTGGTGATCTATCTGCAGCGTGCATGATCAGTAAGTAAGTAAGTATGGACTTTAATGCTCCGCCTGCAAACGCACTGCGGCTAACAAACGGGTTAATACAAGTGTAAGAAACTGAACATATCAAGCACAGGCACAAGCAACCTAAATAAAAGGAAAAGAAAAAAATAATTTAAATTCAATTAATGTTCAAATTCCTAAGTAGAGCATTCTAATGATAAAATGTTTTCTAGACAGTGTATCAGCCCTAGGGACCTCACGGTTATGCGGACGGGGGCGGAGCGAATAGGTGCTGGTCTTGACAGGGGGAGGAGGCTGTGGAGAATATGACTAGGATTGTTAAGGACAGCCGAAAAGAGAGTGGAGTCAGCTCGGTCAAAGGGAGCGGTGCCAGCTGGCAGGTAATTGAGCCGTATCAGTTTCTTTACAAAGGCACAAAGGCGAGTGCGCTGGCCAGCATTTGCGAAGTCCCACCATACCGGGGAGGCATGGAGAAGGCGGGCAAGTGTGGTTGCGCGGACAACGTCATGTAGTGTAGTCGCTGCCCAGAAAGACCATGCGCTGTGAGGCAGCGTATAGCATACAGAGACTGGTTAGCTTTAATACATATACTATCTATGTGGCGATTGAAACTTAAACGATCGGTTAAGATAACTCCCAAGAAAGCGGCCTCCTGGACCACAGTGATGCCTAGGAGGGGAGGGGGAAACAGACCGAGAGGCAGGACGCCTAATAATAATTTCTTTCGATTTACTACAGTGTAGTTTTAGGTTACAAGTGGCTGCCCACCTGGCGATATTTTCTAATTCGAAAGCAGTCGTATGGATAGCAGATGCAGGAATTAGCAGATAACAATCATCAGCGTATTTCAGTAGGGGGTTACTGGCGAATAAGGGTTTAAGGCTCTTTGTGGCTACGAGAAAGTTAAGGGGACCTAAACCAGAGCCCTGAATGATACTGGCATTAATTTTGCAGTGATCCAAAGATTACGACTTCGAACTTTCTGAGCGGACTCCATGTAACTTTCCTAGACAGCTTGTTAGACACACTTTTCCCTTTCACGAAATCGTGACTTGAGAAGTGGGAAGTAAAAGTAGGTCGCAATCCAGAAACGCTCCAGATTTCTATAAATATAACCTGCTGAGTGTTCTGAACTTCCGCTAGGAAAACGTTCAAGCTAGTAGGCTAGTACTGGGCCTGTGTCTGTAGGATCTAACTTGAGATTCGTCAATTGCCAACGCTTGAGCCAAATGAGCGCCTCCTCTCTTTCAACGTGGGACTTTGGAGTTTTACTTTAATTGTAATATACTGGACCAGGAATGAGATATATAGAGAAAATACTAAACACTCGATACACGAAGAAAAATATCATAATTATATCAATTATATTGTTTCTTCGTTCTTTCTCGTTTATGAGAATAGATATCTGGAATTAGGTATGATATTAAAAGGTTACCGTTCTCTATTATTTTGATTTGAATTATAGCTTTTGGTTTATCAGGGCACTGATTGTATTTAGGTCCTTCTAGGAGACTTAGAGTAATCGCCATTTCAGAACAATGTCGTTCTGTCTGCTTGAGGGAGAACAGGTTACACGCGACAATAATTGCGGTTTCTTCACAGCATTCCCGCTACAATTTGCTCCTCATCAAGATGTAGTCTGTATACGTAGACCTAATATTTCAGTGCAATGGTAATCATTGTCGTGTCAACACCAGATGTTTAGTTGAATCTAGTTTTCATTTCACACTTTTTAGAAACATCTTGCTCGTTTACAGGCATTTACGGGGCCGAACTTGGACTAAGGGACTGCTCCCATATAAGAGAAAGAGGTTACAATGCCAGCGGTATATCGAGTGTATCCTGGTAGCGATGATAAACGAATCGAGTCGGACGTCTACTGCGATTTTCAGAATTCTGGAAAAAGTTGGCTTGTGAGAAAATATTAGGAAAATAGTTTTTTCTAAGTGAAATGGCACCATTCCTAGTTTGAATAATCATCAAGATCCAATTAATTACTTCCTTGGTTATCTCTTAAAATTGATCCACCCCACATCAACTTCAACCTTTATTCGTTATCTTTCAAGATATCTTGACGAATCAATAATGTCATGCTTTCGTTATATTACAATTTAAAATTTTCATAGGAAAGTTGGATGGTGAGAAAAGATCAAGAAATATTTTATTTTATTTTAAACATCATTCATCATTTGGTTCGTCATCATTCTCCCTTATTTAGGCCTACATATTACGTAGGCCTATATAGGCCTACGTAAATTACCTACTAGAACAAGTCATTACTCAACAAGAATTTCGTGTTTATCTCCAGGATACGTTCAAGGATTAATGTATGTACCTCTGTGTTATGAAGGTGTTTCAGCGGCGCAAAGATGGCAGCGTCAATTTCGAGCGACTTTGGAAAGACTATGCAATGGCTTTGGAAACCTCAATGGCAAATTTTGACTTGGTATAGTATTCTTTCTATTTAGAACTGCTATCAGAATTTCCATTCCCCACTTCTGGATCCTGACTTTATTTTGACGAAACTAAAATGGACTAAGTTTGTGTTAACCGATTATTCACGTCCGTCTATCCATTTTAGCCAAACAGTGAAATAAGAGAGAATAGTATTAGTAATCGTAATCGTTAACTCCCAAATTCTAAAGCGCTATTCTAAAGCTACAAGTGCACGGCCCCAGATTGTTCACGAGCGCTGCATCATGTTGAGTGGTCATCCAGAGAGGTCATATGAAGCTCTAGGTCCGGTTGCCAGACAGACAAGAGACACAAGGCAGAAGAGCTGCGAAGGCGACTTTCGTTGAGGACGATGAAGTTTTGGAATACGGCAAAAGAAGTGGAGAATCAATATATGAGAAACATAACCTTTTTGCGCAGACTACGATAACTGCAGACTGTTCACTAGTGTCCATAAAAACTTACCAGAAGTGGTATATAGAGATCAGTCTTGTTGTCAAAATCTTAAACCTCAAGACCAAGACCAAGACCTTGAACCTCAAGACCAAGACAAAGACCAAGACCTTGAACCTCGAGACCAAGACCAAGACTTTGAACCTCGAGACCAAGACCAAGACCTTGAACCTCATGACCAAGACCAAGACCCAAAAAATCGAAATCAGGTCAAGACTTCTAAAAATTGTGAAGTCGAAATATTCGCTATTTTAATGAAAACATGAATCTTTTATTTTATTCAAGCAAATTAACTTTAAATGCAAACTGCAGAGAAATCCGAATTTGTATTCAAAAGTCCTTTATGCAAACTCTTATACCAAATGCCTTTTGTATTTTATAAAAACCAATTCGCTCAGAATTTTCTGACCAAGACGTGCCTGGTGGGCCTCATAAAAATTCCGCCATGTGAAAAAATACGTTCTACAGGTGCTGAAGTCGCTGACACACACAGAGTAGCTTTTCAAGCACTGGATGTAAATGTACAGATAGTGAGTCCTTTTGAAATCTTCCCATGGTTTGTCATACCGTCTGATACAGAATAACTGTTGCTGCTGCCAATGGGTTTTCCTGACCAACATGACTTGTATCCATCCATAGATATTGGTCGTATGATACAAGCAGGTTTGATACAGAATTCTTGAGTTCTGTTAAATGACTGTTCATATTAACAGCCGGTCTTGGTCTTGGTCTTGCGAGACCAAGACCAAGACTTTGAACCTCAAGACCAAGACCAAGACCAAGACCTTGAACCTCAAGACCAAGACCAAGACCTTGAACCTCAAGACCAAGACCAAGACCAAGACTTTTAAAAACGAACTCGAGTGCACTCGAGACCAAGACCTTGGTCTCGAGCACAACATGACTGATAGAGATCGGATTATTCAGCAAACCCCAAGTCCCTAAAGGAAATTCTGCAACAGGACACTTTTAAATCTCTAAACTTTAGCTTTCTATCGACTGCTTCAGAGTCTGTAGTAACTGCAAGGGCTCGCGAAACTTAACTTCACTGCCCTTGCCGGCGCCGTGTACATCTGAGGGCTCTAGGGCTATTGCTCATAGGCAGTGTTGGGTAAACTCACACAAGAAATGAGTTAAATCAAAACTCAACTCACGCACCTCAAAATGAGTTTAAACTCAAACTCAACTCATCCTAAGTGAAATGAGTTAACTCAAACTCACTTGTTAAATGAGTTAACTCATAAACTCACACGTTTCATACTAGCACGTTCTAATCGAGCAACAATTTTTCCATCACGCCTACTTGTAACAGAAAAATATTTTCCATCAAGAATACACGGTACTTAAGCCATGTTGTTCTTAACTGTTCACAATATACAAAATATACAGTGCTTAAACACTGTCCGCTAGCAGTGTTTACGACCCTCCCTGCCGTCACCACTCACCAGTATGGAAAGCCGACGATATAAAAAAGGCTTGTTTCAACATAATAAGTGCTGAGTGCCGAAGAGTGAGTTGAGTTTAAAATAATTGACAGTTACAACTCAAACTCACAGAAAATATGAGTTAACTCAAACTCATAACTCACACTCTTTAAGGTGAGTTAACTCAAACTTATAAATCACAGCAAGTGAGTTAACTCGTGAGTTTAAACTCATATGAGTTAACTCATACCCAACACTGCTCATAGGGACGATCGTTCATAGGGCCGATCGCTCATAGAGCCGTTCCGACTGAAAAGCACTGACCAATTTTAAGAACAATTCAGCAGACTATAAAAAATACATTAAATAAAATATTACATATTAAAACATTACATAAGAAATTCCGCTTACAGAATGAAATTATATTAAGAGAATATACATGTATGTCACAACTGCTGAGATTCTAAATTGTTGATGGTCTACGCATCGCATACAGGTGTAAACAGATTGATTACATTAGCGAATTACAATTGTGCATTCCTGTTTAAAATGTAATTCGAATCATTTACAAATTTTTCTTTACCTCTGCAGTTCACTTGTTTTAGGCAACGAAATATTGTCTCTGCTAACGATGAACAGAAGATACAAGTTACGCATCGAAATGGAGGATTTCTGGGGAGAGAAGCGTTACGCAGAATATTCGATCTTCTCTGTGAAGCCAGCAAGTTTCTTCTTTCTTCTTCTTTAAGTTCTCTGCCCTTCGGCAGGTTTCCACTTCCAATGACGCCATTCTTCTCTTCGCTGTGCTTTTCTCTTCAGTCCGCTGTATCCTTCGGTCATCATCCATCCAAGCATCATCTGTCGCGGTCTTCCTCTCCTTCTCCTTCCCTCCAATCTCCCCTCTATGATTTCTCTCAAGAGGGAGTCTCCTCTTAATATGTGTCCAATCCAGTTCTTTTGTCTTTCTCTTAACGTTGTCATCAGTGATCTTTTTTCTTCTACTCTTTGCAACACCTCTTCATTTGTCATTCGCTCCGTCCAGCTCACCTTTTCCATTTTTCTCCATATCCACATCTCAAAGGCCTCCAATCTCTTGATATCCTCTTTCCTGATGGTCCACGTCTCCGACCCATACAGTACCACACTCCATACCAGTGCCTTGACAAGTCTCTTCTTTAGGTCTTTGCTCAGTCCTCCTCTCATCAACTCTCCTCTTTTCGTGAACGCGTCTTTTCCCAATACTATCCTTCGTTTAATATCACTATGGCATCTTGCATCTGTTGTTATCACACTTCCCAAGTAGCAAAAGCTCTTGACCTGTTCCACCTCCTCTCCATTTATTGTTATTTTCATTTCGATCTCCTCCTCCCCTGCACTTATCCTCATAATCTTTGTCTTTCCGATATTTATCTTCATGTTGTATTTTATTGAGGTCCTGTTTAGTTGATCCATCAATTTCTGCAGTCCTTCTTGTGTAGTTGCGAGCATTGCTTGGTCGTCAGCAAATCTTAAGGCTCTTATGAGTCTTCCACCCACTTTTATACCCTCTCCTGTCTGTTCCATTGCCTCTTGTATCAGTTCTTCTATGTATATGTTGAAGAGAATTGGTGATAGTGGGCATCCTTGCCTTACTCCCCTACCAATTTCTCCTTCCTCTGAGAACTCCCCTTCTATTCTTATCTTTACTTTTTGGTTCAAATATAGATTTCCTATTAGCCTCCTGTCCCTCCAATCTATGCCCCTTCGTCTGAGTGCATTCATCAGCTTTTTCCAATCTACTCTGTCAAACGCCTTCTCATAATCCACAAAACAGATATAGACCTCTTGGCCGTACTCTAAACTTCTTTCCGTTAGCACCCTCAGGGCTCCGATGGCGTCCCTTGTTCCTCTACCCTTTCTGATTCCAAATTGGTCCTCTCCTAGACCTTTGTCCGCTTCTACCCTTGCCTGGATTCTCTTTGTGATTATCTTCAGCATGATCTTGGCTGCGTGTGGTAGTAGGCTAATTGTTCTATGGTCCTTACAAGCCGTTGCATTATTTTTCTTCTTTATGGGGATCATGATGGTCTGTAGGAAGTCTTCAGGCCACTTCCCAGTGCTGTATATATCCTGGCATAGTCTTACTAGTTCTCCTGTTGCTTTTTCTCCCAAGTTCTTAAGTATTTCAGCTGGGATGTTATCCACGCCTTCTGCTTTATTGTTCTTCATGTCGCTAATTGCTGCTAGTACCTCGTCTCTCAGCACTTCTGGGCCTACATCGTCTCCCGTCCCCCTGCATGTTCCCTCATCTAGATCCGTCGGCTTTTCCTGACTCTGGTACAAATCTTCGACGTATTCTTTCCAACGATTTCGGATCTCCCCTGGATCTTGTAATATCTTTCCCTCTTTATCCTCTACTGCTATTCCTCCTTCTCTTGTTGGTCTTTTTGTCAGTTTTCTCACTTTTTCATATACTTGATCGTAACTTCCCTTTGCCTGTAGTTCTTCTAGTTCTTGACATTTCTCCTCCCACCATTTTTCTCTTGCCTTCTTTGTTACTGCATAAATATCGACTGACTGTAGGAGGATTTTCAGGAAATGCAGGTAGGCCTAGATATACTGATTTGTCATATACATAATATATGTTCTGCATGCTCTTCTGATAACATTCTGTTGTTCTTCTTACATGGGCTTAATATCCCGTTTCATTCTGTTCTGTCAAAGAGCTCTATCCGTGCATGGATTTGTTTCGTTGTCTAGCTATACTCTAAGCACCAATCATTCTAAACACGTCTTTTATAACCATCCATTCATTCATTCAATCATTCTGGTATTTATATAGCGCCTATTAAAGGGATTACTCAGAGGTGCTCTCGACTCCAGCAAGACCGAACAGGACAGTTTTCAATCTAGTATAGAACGTATCTGAGGTAGTTCTTGGGAGCAGGGGCAGTTCCGGGAAGAGCCTGTCGCCATGCCGTCGGCCCACCACTGAAGAAGCACGGTTCTGCATGGTGACTGCGCGGGCAAAAGGCATAATGAGCACCCCCTTCCTCGAAGAGCCTGGGTGGCGGCTACTCTGAACTCCCAGCACTGGGCGGTAAAGGACCAGCATATAAACTTGATCGCGACCCAGCTGGCACCGACAGAAAAGGGAAACAACCATGTAAATTACACGCTGGTTGACAGGGAGCCAATTGAGGACATCCAGAATAAAACCAGATACCTGACTACACTTTGGTGTTCGGCCAATAAGGCGCTCCGCAGAACATCGCAATCGATCGAGACACGCAAGACGACTAGAAGGTAGGCTAGGACATAGTAAAGTGAGAAAATGAGAAAAGTGAGAAAATGTAGTCAAGCCGAGCTGTGACAGTAGATTTTTCTAACATATTACTATGGTATGGTATCTGAGAAATTATAAAGCGCCTATCACAGTGCAAACTATTCAGAGGCGCTTTCAGCATGTGAGCCTCGCGGAAACAGAAAAGACTTTAGACGATGAACAACAGAGAGAGAGAGAGAGAGAGAGAGAGAGAGAGAGAGAGAGAGAGAGAGAGAGAGAGAGAGAGAGAGAGAGAGAGAGAGAGAGAGAGAGAGAGAGAGAGAGAGAGAGAGAGAGAGAGAGAGAGATCTTAGTAAGTAGGGTCCTACGCAGTACCAAAGGAAGGGAGTTCCATAGGGATGGGCCCACGACAGCGAAAGAGCGAGACTGAGCCAGGGCAGACCTCACCCGGGGAACGAACAGATCAAGCGGATTCAGAGAACGTAGGGGTCGATGAGAAGAAGCAGAGAGAGGTTTGCGCATCAGGTCACAAAGGTAGGCTGCACCTTAGAGACTAGTGTTATGATCTTGGAATGGATACGAGCGGAGACAGGAAGCCAATGCAAGACATCAGACATGTAAGTAGAGATGGAGGAGAACCGAGAACGATGAGCAATTGGGCGAGCAGCTGCGTTAAGTACCAACTGAAGGGCAGAAAGACGGACTTTCGGAAGGCCTACTAGTAAAGAATTGCAATAATCAATGCTGCAACAGATAAATGCATGGATAATGGTAGTGAAAACTGCAGGAGACACGGATCGACGGATAGCTCGCAGTCTTCTCAAGTGGTAGTAGCAAGTGCGAGGAAGTAAGGAGAGGTGAGAAGCAAAGGTTAATGAACTGTCTAAGGTAACTCCCAGATCACGGACATTAGTAGAGAATGAGTTGACAGAAGTGTGAAATCAAGTTTAGATAATTACTCTCTCTCTCTCTCTCTCTCTCTCTCTCTCTCTCTCTCTCTCTCTCTCTCTCTCTCTCTCTCTCTCTCTCTCTCTCTCTCTCTCTCTCTCTCTCTCTCTCTCTCTCTCTTTAACCGTCCTCGATACGAGGGTTGGTCGCATTGTAGACGATTCTTCTCCATCCTTTCCTGTTTTCGGCTACTCGCCACAACCTCTCTGTTGATAATCCCAACCATTCGCCAATGTTGTCCACCCACTTCTTCCTTGGTCGTTCCCTGCATAATTTCTTTCTCTAGGCAATCCCTCTGTTTCCTCATTATGTGCCCAAAGTATGACATCTTTCTTCTTTTGATTGATTCCAATAGGTTCCTTTCCACCCCCGCCGTCTTCAGTACCCATTCATTTGTTTTCTTCTCCGTCCATGATATTCCAAGGATTTTTCGTATGCATTTCATTTCAAATGCCTTTATTCTATCCTCCTCCCTCTTTTTGATTGTCCAACTCTCACAGCCATACATCATCACTGGCCATATAAGTGTCTTCATAAACTTTAACTTTGTGGTAATTTGTATGTTATGGTTTTTCCACAATTTATTCAGATCTGCTGCTATTCCCAGTCCTCTTGCAGTTCTTATATCTATCTCCCTGCTACACTCCGCGTCTTCTGTTATGAGTGAGCCTAAGTACACGAAAGTTCCCACTTGTTCTATCTTGCTGCCTTGTACTTTGATGTTGCACTGCTTCCCTGTCAGCGCCATACACTTTGTTTTGCTCATGTTGATCTCCAATCCCTTCTTTCGTCCTTCTCTGTCCAATCGAGACACCAGTTCCTGCAGTTCCGTTTCCGTGCTTGCCATTATCACTATGTCGTCCGCATATCGTAGATTTGTTATCCTCCTTCCTCCAATTTGAATCCCTCCTGTATATCCTCTCAGAGCCTCCCTCATTACCATTTCTGATAGTATGTTGAATAAAGATAATTACTGCTTTGTACCAAACCAAATGAGTTGGGTTTTAGAGGAGTTAAGGTTCAACCGATTAGAGAGCATCCATGAGCGAAGATCTTGAGAAAGGGAGTCAATGGAGCGAACAAGAAGAAGTTGGTCAGCTGGGGAACCATGGACATAAGTTTGCACATCATCAGCATAGAGATGGCCAGATGCAAGATGCTTAGAAAGTACTTACTAAGTACTAATGTAATACAAATGGGCTACTAGGTGTACTGATCTATACGTAATGAACCTACAAATCTGCCTTGACAAATCCAGTTTCCTTTCTGATATTATGCACGTTGTTTCCTGAGCAATTCACTTGTTTTCGTATCTCAGACTGTGTCATCTTAGGCTGCAATCTCATGAGCAAGATCCTTCTGCAAGCTGTCCTTCGTCTTAACTGGGCAGACCGTGCTTCGCGTGAACATGACAGCGCTATAAATATATGTGTTCTGGTGATTTTCACTTTGGTGTGTACAATAAACACTCTACTCCTTCAAATATTCTCGAAACCAGTCATTGCCCCACTTTACCTATGATTCTGCTTATTTATCTGACAGAGTTGTTATCCGAAGTAAGAAATCTTACCAAACGTTAAAGTTTGCCTCTATTATATTTAGCACCACATGCGTCCACTGAAATCTCATTTTCCTTATAACCAAATATTGGTTCATTAAAATCTAGCCGGTTATAATAGCATCCTTTGCAGTGTGAGCTCTCATGATAAGTCATTCTTGGCGACATGTACACGTTCAAAGAGGCGAAATCTATTCTAATCTATTGACTTCTATAGCGCCGTTTTCCTGAAGCACAGAGGATCAATCCATGGCCGCTTTAAGTGAGATCATAGCCGAGAATCACAATCCGTTGAATATAGCCAAAGGCCCAAATTTAAATCATCCCTAAAACCACAGTATAAATAATTGCACAGTACGTCGACTCGCATTGCTAACTGTTAACTAGTTTTTGGGGTGACGCCATCTTGAAACGTAGCTTTTGAATTATAGATTTAAGCTGAAATTAACGTTAAAAATAATATTGTTAATTCTAATGAAGTCCTCGATGTTGTTGTAACTTTAAAAAAATATTTAATGTGATGGATTCCGGTGTATCGGCGCGTAGTCCTCAATGTTGTTGTAACATTTGACAAATATTTGATGTGATTGTTTCCGGTGTATCGGCATGTAAACGTTCTCTTTCAAGATGGCGGTCGGTCACACATTCTGACTGCTGCAGAGGCCGGGAGTCGACGTACTGTGTAATTATTTATACTGTGCTAAAACAGAGAATCAAAGTACAAATGTTTTTTGAACGAGTTGAAACAGACAACAACAGAGCGGCAGAACGCACACAGCCTTCATTTTATGAGGTCTATAATTGTTTTTGTACAGGTGGCGATTTCAGCTCGCGTAGAGGTATGCAGTTTAGCACAAGAGACGCGGATAACGATGCCGATCGCAGAAACTGTGCTCAGATGTTTCATGAATCATGGTGGTTGGTGGTACAACGCGTGTGGTTCGTCTTTACACGGCCTCTACCTCAGAGGTTCTCATACATCACACGCCAATGGAATTAATTGGTACAACTGGCGTGGCTACAACTACTCTCTTAAGATGACCGAGCTGAAGATCGCCACAGTTTCCTAGATCACGCTGTTGCGACTTTTTGTTCATATTTTCGTCAAAGGCAGAACTGAAGACGTGTTCTGTTTAAATGAAATTACAAATAAATATAATCACAGTTCTAAATAAACTTTAACATTTATTAAGTTTCTAATTTAAAGCCTAGTAATTCTTCTAATTTTGTCAGGTAGAGTGCTTTATAAACTATGAATGATCACATTCCAAAGTTTACAATGCTCGCGTTGAAATGTCAAAATAATTCTCACAGCTGTGGAAATTAACTTTTATGACGTAGATTGACTAGAAGAAGGACTTCTGAGTTCATGGTGATTCGTGATGCTTTTAAAACCCCGTACATAGACTACAATCTGATTTAATCTAATAGGAACTTTCTGGCCCGGATGACATATAAAAACAGTTATAAGACAGTATCATACTGGCTTGCATGACGTTTAAAAAAACGGCCATTAGCTAGATAATCAGTACCCAAGTGAGCTAATAATTGTACCTCATTGCGTTCTGCCAGTGAGAACTTTTTGAATAAACGAAGATATAATAATAATAATAATAATAATAATAATAATAATAATAATAATAATAATAATAATAATAATAATAATAATAATAATAACCGTTCCAGAAAAATTGCACACTTAATCTCTAAGTCCCTGAGGGAATGAAGTACCTCAGGGCATAAATAATAATAATAATAATAATAATAATAATAATAATAATAATAATAATAATAATAATAATAATAATAATAATAATAATAATAATAATAATAATAATAATTTATGTGACTAAGTTATCAAAAAGTGCAAGACATCTATAGTATAACAGACTAATAGTATGTCGTAATATACTAAATATAGTACTATATACAATACATTATAAAGTGACAGTGTGACACAGTATACAGTATTAAAATACAGTATACATTAGACTCACTAGTGTAATATAAACAGTATTTTCAATTCATTTATTAAAACTTTTTCCGATATAGATTTTCATTCACAAAAACTTTGAGTGGTTTGTGTAAGTCCTAAATATCAAAATAATCTGTTAAAATTTGTACCGGAGTTTTCTAACAGCTGGTATCACGCAAGAGTGTGTGGGGGACTAACTTTAGGACACTTTCATTTTTTGGGAACACCCTAGTGGGGAACACGCCATACATTTGTCCCCTCAAATTTTGAAGAAAAACGAAAAAAGGCAGAAAAATCTAATTGCACGTGAGGGTTTTCACTGCTTTTTTGACCACATGAGGTAAAAAGTCAATTTTTGAGCAGAAGTGTCCCCCGAAAATTCAAAGAAAGCAAGAAGAAATTTAGAAAAAAGTAAAAAAGTCATGAAGTTGTCCGGAGGATGAAGTTGTAAAAAAAGGTAATAGGTTATGTAGAGGATTTGAAAGTTAATGTAATGTAAAAGGTAATGAGATTATGGTTGGGAAACCGGAAAAAGAAAGATGTAAAAAGACACAAAAAGAGGCGAATGACTAAAAAAGGTCATCAACTTTTTTGGGAGATGAATTCGTAAAAGGTCATGAAGTTTTTTTGGAGACGAATTCCTAAGAAAGGAAAGAAATTTTTGGGGGAACATGCATTCCTAACAAAGGGTCATCAACCAGACCATGGGCAACTTTGTCCCCCCCCCACCTCTCAGACAAGATCGCCGCCACTGCACAGTTGTGTTTTAATAAAACGGATTTGGATTTGATTTGGATTTGGATTGATGTCGGTGTTCGTACTACTTGGACTTTCTCCGCTTAATTCTTTATATTTGCATTAGACACTCCAACAAAGATCAACTTATTCTCGCGACAACGCCATATTGAATAGACGCCACTCCTTATTAGTAAAGTTTTGCTACAGTTAAAATTTCTATATAGCAACTTACGGTGACTATCAAACAGGAACGTAATTTGGGGGATTTTCCCCCTTGATTTTTAGAGAAAGGGAAAAGGATGGAACAAGAAAAGGAGGAAGAAGAAAGGGGTAAAAAAGAGAAAATGATACTCAAATTCAATATGCACATTTCAGCACCCATCATGCAACATTGGCTTACAGTTTTGCACATGTAGACTAAATACAAAACTTAACAAGCTGGTCAAGTCCCCCCCGGAAAATACTCAAATGACGTCACTGTTCCCTGAAAAAAGCTGAAATGATGTCCCTGCTATCAAACTGAAACATGATATCCTATCCTTGTTCGTTGCATCAGGCGTAAGGCTATAACCTCAATACTAACATTGTACAGTGTTTTATAGCATCTTGTGGCGTCTTATAGGACGCTGTAAAGTAGTTTCACAGTATCCACCGAGACAGTTGGCTACTGTTGTAAAAAGTTTGTATTGATGTAGACTAACTCGTAACAGCAGCTTCTGAATCTTAGTATGTTTCAAGTGATAGAAATTCATCGTATAGTACCACTGTCGAAATCCTTGGTCTTCCAACCGCTTAAGAATCTTGTACATGTTGAAAAGACTTTTAGTACCACTTCCAGTCATGTGCAATTCAATTCCAAGTTGCTTCACCTTCGACAGGATTCCATGTGAGAGCATTTGTGAAAGCGATGACCATTCACTGCTCTCGACGTCCATCTTCAGATAATCGAGTATATGGCCTACATTTGAGAATATTTCAAACTCGTCATTGTAATTCTCCAATTACTCTAAACCTCATCAGTAATGCAATGATAGCATCAAGAGACCCTGGTCACAAATTTGCGATTAATTATTATGTTAGCGCACCGATATCGTCATTGTAATATCTGATTGACTGCTCTTCCTGAGACCACGGTTCAATGTCTGAGAGAACAGAAAACCAAATCAGATTCTTCCGGGTTGAGTGACTAGCAAAATTCACACAGTGGTTATAACCATAATCGTTTCTTAGAATTATTCTCTCACACTAGCACCGAGTGACAGCCATGAGTAGCTTAAGAAGTGCTAGAGATTTCATTTTCTTAGCCTCGGCGTATGAGAGTACTCAGTACTCTCCGTTGCCGCGTAATATTACCACCTATAGTGTATGGTTGATGTCTTATAGATTAGACATCGGTGCTAAAGAAGTTGCTAATTAGTAAGAACGGTCGCTGTACTCATGTCTTGCACGAGATCCCTACGAAGATAAAAACATCTTTATAATCGATTTCTGAATTGACGGGGTTTGAACTGAGACCTAGGTGTTGACGGTTCATCCAGCATGCCTACCACTAGAGAAAGGCCATTCTCAAACATAACTTTATCATGCATTCTCATGCATAACTTTATCTCCATGGCAGTTACCATCAGAGAAAGGCCATTCTCAAACATAACTTTATCATGCATTCTCATGCATAACTTTATCACTTTATCGCGAGGTGGACAGGCTCAGCAGGAACCCTGAAGCAGTTGGCTAACGTGGGCGGCATCGCCGCCTCTGATCTGACCAGAGCCAGTCCCAAACCTGGAACCCACTTTGTCGGATGAGTGCGAGGGTCGAACGGATGGGTGCAGATACTCCGTTCATAAAGAAACAGACGAAAGAAATACAATGCAATGACAATCATAAATAAAGGATCCCGGCTCGGACGACGCCCGGTTAAACAAGGTTCGCGTCCCCAATCGAATGACCGGGTTGGGTCGAAAAGTTGGCTACCGGAGAACGGAGAGATCAGCAGAGACTGAAAATTGCGGATCATGGTCTTACAGTTGGAACATGGAGCGTGAGGACACTGTGGGCAACAGAGCAGTTGGAGCTGCTGAGGAACGAAATGGGAGCATATCAATATGACATCCCAGGATTATCATAAATGAGGTGGACTGGGATCGGAGAGCTGAACAACGGAGAAGTGATTTGGTCAGGGAAGCAACACGACCACCAAAGAGGTGTAGGGTTTATATTGAACTCAAGGGCAAGGGCAGCATTACTATGGTACAGGCCAGTTAACTCCAGGATAATTGTGGCTAGAATTAATGGACAACCTTTGAACATATCAGTTATTCAGATATATGAACCAACCGCAGACAGCACAGAGGAAGACATTGAAGAGTTTTATGAGAACCTGGAAAATAATCTGAAAGATTTACCAAGAAAAGATATCAAGATTATTTCTGGAGATTGGAATGCAAAGGTTGGAAGTGATAACACAGGATGGGAACACATAATGTTAAAATATGGGTACGGAACAAGAAACGAGAGAGGAGAGAGACTACTGGATTTTGCAGCTAAGCATGAAATGACGATTTGCAACACCAAGTTCAAACAAAAAGACTGCAGGAAATATACTTGGACATCACCGGACGGGAAACATACGAATATGATAGACTTAGTATTGATTGACAGAAGATGGCAAACATCAGTTAAGCCGTGTAGAACATTCCGAGGAGCTAACATATCCTCTGACCACAACTTGGTGCTTCGAAATTTGAAGCTGAAGCTGAGGCGCATACCAAGCAAGCAATACGAAAAGAAAAGAAACATCCAAGTGCTTGACAATGTGGAGATAAGGGCCTAGTACGAAGCTGAAATAGCACAGAGAATCAACGAGGCAGAAATTGGACCGCTTGATATGGAAAGGAAGGTGGACATGCTCAGTGAAATCATAAAGCAGGCAGTTGAAATAACTATACCTTTAGCAGAACAGCCAAAGAAGAAGTGGATAAGTGAACAAACACTAGAATTAGCAAAAGAAAACAGGAAGATGAGACTTAGGACTGAGGAATCTGAACAGGCAACACTAGAGTATAAAAAACTATGCAATGCAGTAAGGCCATCAGCAAGGAAGGACAAGCAGAACTGGCTGGACAAACAGTGTAGTGACATCGAACAATACGCAGGAGAATATAGAACAAGGGAAGTGTTCAAGCTGGTAAAAAAATATAAACAGGAAATGGCAACCAAAACAGACGGCAATCAGAGACAAGTGCGGAAACATCTTGATGGATAAAGAATAGCTAAAAGAAAGATGGACAGAATACTGCAGCGAGCTATATAGTGAGATGGAACAAAAGAACAAAGAGTTCCTGGAAGAATTGCTAGATATAACACCACCCACTGGAGATGATGAGAATGACGACATCCTATATGAAGAAGTGGAATGAGCAGTGAACCGCTTGAAGAATAGCAAAAGCCCTGGAACAGATGGAATAACAGGAGAAATGATAAGAGCAGGAGGGAAGGATATGATAAAAGCAATCCACGACATATGCAAGCAAGTGTGGCAAGAAGGAAAAGTACCGGAGGAATGGACAAAGTCCATACTTGTAACAATACCTAAGAAAGGCGATTTAACGCTATGTAAGAATTATCGAACCATTGCACTGATAAATCATATGGGGAAAGTGCCCATGATGATTCTGTTAAACCGTCATAAGGCAAAAACTGAAGACTATATGTCAGATGAGCAAGCAGGGTTCAGAAAAGACAGAAGTACCGGTCATAAAATTTTGACGTTAAGACTGATTGCAGAAAAAGCCAAACGAAAAATAGACTTGTCTACAATTTTTTGTGTGGACTTTTCCAAAGGCATTCGATTCCATCAAGCACGATGCTACATGGGCAATAATGAAATCATATGGAGTCGGGAATAGATTGATTGTGATTCTTGAGAACATCGGAGAGAGTTCAAAGGCTGCAGTGAAAGTGGGTCGGGAAATAGGAGGATGGTTTGTGACTACAATAGGAACAAGGCAAGGAGATCCAGTGTCACCTAATAGGCCTACATTTATTACTTACTTGGAGAGAGTCATGGATACGATCCGGAATCTCGGTACAAGGAGAAAAGATCAACAACTTACGATTTGCAGATGATATCAGGGTTTGTTTTAACGTGCAATGAAGCACAAAATGTGCAGCGATAAATTGAAAAGTGCAGTGATGAAAGGCTGTTTGTGCAATGAACTGTATTTTATAATTATTTATGATTTTTTATTTTGAACAAAACAAAAGGTGACAAAGTGTTATGTCTTATGAGTTTTGCAATTCAGTATTAGAGTTTCTTGCAGTAATGGACCGTGATGTGAGCTGAGTTCAAAGCTATTTATAAGCCAATATTTTATCTATCTACTTGCTAACTTACTTAATTACCGGAAACTGGCATGGATTGCCGCGCAATAAATTTCGCGTAATTGAGTGCGTAATTCAATAAATTTATAACTAAGTGAGTAGGCCTAAAGTTATAAATAGCAAGGCAATTGAGGCTATTGCTAACAAGGTAGGGGGCTTGATGGTTACCGTATACAATGCTGCAAAAAAGCTCACATTATCTGCAAACAGCTGGCCATATGAATAGTCGCAACACAGAAGGCAGCTAACTTTTGCTACAACAGTCCAGATTGTAATAAACCCAGTCAGCCTGCATTTGACCTGCAATACGTTACTCCGAAGTGGCACAGTAAATTTCTTACACGTATTGTGGACGCACATCGGCAGGATGTTCTTGCTGAAATCCAGAGCTTTATCTTTGCGACTTGATGGCTCAGTGGACAGAACACAAGTGGATAAGATATAGACTATATATCTACTAGTGAAGATCATTGACGAATGTGGCAATGTGGGGAAATGTTCCTGGGAGCAGCTGAACCTGAGAAGAGAGGAGCCGTTGGCGTTCTACATGCTGTCAAAACAGCTCTTGTGATGAATTTTGGCAAACGTGGACTTGAACTGTTGACGCTCATAACGTCTGTAGTAACAGATGGTGCTAGCATTAATACGGGTGGAAGCAATGGTTTCTGGAAGTTGCTTGAATCAGAGCTTAAGAGCAGTCAGTCTGGCAAGTCGTGTCCATCACTTCCTCTGGTAAAGGTCTGGTGTGCTGTGCACCGTTCACAGTTGGCATGGCAGTCTGTGAGTGAGACAGTCGCTGAGATCAAACATTGCTTTCAGAGTCTAATCGGTCTTTTCTCGTATTTTCATACGTCTGGCGTTAGAAGTATAGAGAACTCAAGGAATTAGCAACTGAACAAAAGTTTGAGTTTCGACATTTGCCCACTGTTTACGAGGTTCGTTGGACCGAATTTGCATACTCGTTGCTGAATTCTGTTTTGGTGTCATGGCATGCGCTGGTTTAATATTTCTTACCTCCAGCAGTCAAAGGACGCTGCTGCGAATGGACACTTACTTTTGCACTTCGTTTGCGAATTTGCAGCTTTTGGTATTTCTTGCAGATGTGCTTTTTGTCTTTGCACAATTCCAGAAGCGGTTGCAGAGTGACTCAACTAGGGCTACTCTTATTGACATGCATGAAGCTGCAGCCAAAGTAAAGTCAACAGTTAGTGCACTGAAAGATCGGCTTCTTACTGGTGGTTGGCAGGAAAGTCTTATTCATTCGCTTACTGAGAAGGATGGAGATAACTTTCTCAAAGATATTCGACTCTCTCTTCCAGTTGTAAGACGTCAGCAGCATCACCTCTACTTTCTGACCGTCGTTACACAGCAGCAGTGCAGAACAAAATTGCAGGCAGTCTTTTCGAGTTTCTTCGTCAACGCTTTTTGATTGACGAACCACTGCTTGTTTCTCTTGTTACATTTGTGCAATTCGATAACAAGAATGTTGACTTCCGTAAAGTTCAAAGTGTGATTGGTTGTGATTTGAATTTGGCGGCCATGACATTAGAATACACAGATCTTGCTACTTCGAAGATACTTACCTCTCTGAAGCTGTCTGAGTTCGTTCGTCGTTTGGCTTCTTCACCAGATGACTTTCCTAACATGTTAACAATTATGGCCCGAATTTTAGCTACTAAGTCACATTCTACTGATCATAGGGGGTGCGTAATGCGAAGCAGTAGTCTTCACAGAACCTATGTACATAGGTTGGCTTATAAAGTTATAGGGCGAGTTCCATGCTGAGGCATAGAATTTTACTATTATTTTAGACAATCAGTACTCTCTTATTTAACAGATTCACAGCGTAGACATAGTAGGCCTGATGTTTCAAGAAATGACGCAGATGACTTATGCACTACTTTAAAAACAGATCAACAGACTTAGTAATTAGTTTGTTTCATGGCTTAGCTCATTAAACACTTAGCCCGTATCCTTGTCTAATCTTTTTGGGTTGAACTGAAACGTTGCAAAAATGTATTTGTTGATACTTAATCAATTTTCATAATTTGTCATGTCCTGTGGACTATAGGCAAATATTCTCCACGATAGAGTTCTCTGCAGTTTATCTTACTCGAGATGCGAGTTTTATTAACTATTGTCAAACATGGAAGAACAAGTCAATACATAATGACACCAACTTACAGATGATGAAGGCATTGGCATGGCCGACAGCAACATACGGATGTGCGGCCTGGACGCTAAGGAAAGAAGAAGAGAAACGAAACGCATCCAAGGCTCCAAGCGTTCGGGAACAAGTGCGTCAGAAAACTGCTAAGAATTCCCTGGACAAAAAGTATACACGCTGGCGAGGACCAAAATGGAACTGCTGAACCACGTCGGAATCCGCAAGTACAGTACTTCGGATACATCATAAGGCAGCCGAGGGACAGTATCGAAGGCAGCCTGATGACGGGTCTTGTAGATGGGGTTCGCAACCGCGATAGACCAAGGATATCCTGGATTGACAACATTATACGATGGATTGGACTATCTGGGACCAGCCTAATGGTTGCAATACGAGATAGAAAACGTTTGGCAATGTTGATCCATTCCTGTAGCCTACCATCGCAGAGCGACGACATGACATGACATTTGTTGATATATCAATTTGTCATAATTTGTCATGTTCTGTCGACTAACGACAAATATCCTCCACGATCAAGTTCTCTGCAGTTTATCTTACTCGAGAATCGAGATGCGACAGTTTTATTAACTATAGGCTATTAACTATTTATTAACTATTTGCTATTCATTTATAAAGACATACGAACAGTAGCTAAGCTAGAATTTTATCACAGGGTGAGTAGGCCTGCTGTGTAGCAGGCCTACTCAACAGACCTAGACCTACGCACTTTCTTTCTAACTTTCTCAATACTACTTTCTTATTTTAACAGATTCACAGATTTTTAAAGTTTGAGGTTTAGGCTAAATATTAACAATATGAAGCAGATTTACTTGTAGGATACTTTAAAAGCAACAACAACAACAACAACCGCCATTCTGAATTTAGAAGTTCCTTTCCATCAGTTAATTGAGTTTTAATTTCTCTGGTTCAAGATAGCTTTAGCCGTCGATTTTTTGTTCCGAATCGATCAATAACGTCATGAACACTGATTGTCCTACCTTGTGAATGTAAGCCATAACCAATCCCTGAATATTGCCAACGGTCAATCTTGAGCATAAGTAGGTTTTAAAAATTTCCATGGCTAGAAAAGGTACGTTCTGGAGTTGCCGTTGTTATAAGGTAATTCATTCATTGCAAGAATTTTTATAGCTCCCCTTCAGGGTATCTAGTCAGGAGATCTCCCGGCCCAGCCTCGAAATAAACAGACAGTTTTAAGATTGGAATAACAGTATCAGAACCCTGGGCAACAAGCGCAAAGCCAATTCCAGACAGAAGGGCCAACAGCAGAAAAAGCACGTTGCTCTCTGATAGAGGTCGTGCGTGGGGGACAAGAAGCTCACGTTGCGTGGAGGAGCGGAGAGAACGCCGGCACCGCACATCCAGGGTGGAACGACAAAGCTCCATCAGAAAAGCAGAGGCGGAGCGATATTCTTACCATATTTGCCACTGGACAGGGGGTGCGTACGCACCTTACGCACCTTGTATGGCTACGCCACTGCTGCTGATGTAGAACGATGCATCAGTGCAAATAACTTACTCAAAACGTCTCTGCGAACCAGACTGAAAATGTCTACTGAAAATGCATATTTGTTCATACATCATAACTTGCCCCTACCGTTATTTGGGATCCAAAATCAGTCGTTCTGCAGTGGATTCAGAAGCCACGTCGGCAGAAGCGATCAAAGAAAGATAAAAAACACCAACATTTTAGGCATATTTCGCTGAAGCGAGTACAACAAAAGCAGAGTCCGATTATGAAAATTATTCCGTAACTGATTCAGAGTCACACACTAAGAGTAAAAACGATGCCTATCAGGAACCTCATAGTACTGCTGACAGCGAAAGTAAAGCAGAGAATGAATATTGCAATGACGCTGAACAGGAAACAACAACGGAATCTGTCGAACATGCAGACCAGTCCACGCAGCCGGCAGGAGACCACGAATTACCAGAATCAGTGCATCTGATTCGTACTCATCGACATTTTTAAGACTAGCTGCACTGACATACTGTATAATTTTCTCTTATCTACTTACCTTGCATTTTGCATTGTTGTGAAAGCACCACAAAATACATGCAGAATTTCTCTTTAAAAAATATCAACAGCTGACCCCTAACCATGGGCTTTGCCCCGGGACCCCACTGGCCCCCAGGCAGTGGCAGACACCCAATTTAGACTCGCGCTCTGGGGCTCGCCATGTGCAGTGATAAATTTTCCTTAAAACAGACCCTGGATGATATTGACTTGTTAGAGAACAGCTGTGAGACATTGCAAGAAAATGTTTGTGGATTGCACATTTCTGCCAAACGTGCTGGATTAACAATAAATGTGGAAAAAACAAAAACAATGATATTTGGCAAAGAGACAATAGAAAAGGAAATAAGAGTGCAAGAGGAGGTGATTGAAAATGTAACGGAATTTGTATACTTAAGCAGTTTGCTAACATCAAATAATGATTGCACAAGGGACATAAAGGCAAGAATAGCAAAGGCAAAGGGAGTCATGGCAGGACTAAACACCATATGGAAGACCAAACAAATTAGCATTCTCAAGCAACACTTCATCATCCATCACCAGTTACATAAGTATGAACCTTTCCTATATTTGAGTGGGAGAGAGAATAAATTGTAAGAAAACTTGCATCGCTGTCGTTCATAGATTTCATGATGGTTGGAAGTGTTTTCATTATCCAGCCATTAGCGTTGATCGTGTCCTGTCCACTGATACCAATTTTATAAAACCAGACTTTGGCACTTCGCTGGTGATCCTGCACTGCCATGCTGCAATTCCACCAATGCAGCAAAATGATCATTAGCCTTAAGCAATGTTGCACATCTATATTCATTATAAATTATTATATTTTACCTTAAGAAATATTACAATGCCATCCATGGGCGTCCGGAGGGGGACAATAGGGCATTTGCCCCCCTGGAGTTTGAAAATTGTCTCGTTTTCTGTGTTCATGAATAGCGATTCTATGCAAAAACACCATTTGCCCTCACCCCCAGAAAACATTTCCCCTCTAGAAAACTTTGTCCCCTCTAGAAAAATTCCTGCGGTCGACCATGATGCTATCCACGCAGCAGATTACCGCGTTTGAGTTTAAAATGCTGCAATTTCATAATCACGGTAGGCCTATAATAGCACACAGACGCTAAATTATTATAATTGCAGTAATGCAAGGGGAATCAGCTGTAGAGTGATCTATAACAGACTCGCAAGAAAAACTACAGGAGTAGAATGCGTGATCAAGACAACCTGTCGTCCAACCCAACGTGATCCAGAGACTTTGAGCATCCATACCATAATTATGTCAACTGTCAACTAGAACCAATGTATTTGCTATACATGTGTGGTGACTCTTAGTTTTCTGTGCATTGTCTTGCTAAGTGATGTAATAGTCTAGGTCTCAATGATATTAAATATCAAATACGCTAGAGCAGTTGTCAATAAAACTTCTTGACAGTTCAGAAGTGTAACTACAGGGCCCTGAACACTAATATGCATATTAAAGCGGCCTTCTCAGAGCCTGATTGATCATGAAGCAGGGCCATAGACAATGACAGCCGAAGAAGCTCATTTCATGAACTACGGTGAGGTCTGAAATTTGACATTTAAGATGCAAAACTGTCACATTTATTTAGATATTTCCAATAAATAGAACCCCAAATGAAGATATTGAATGACCTTGGGTCGAAACTCCGCACAATGCAGCCAAAGCTGTTGGAAATCGCGTCATCAGAACTGAAGTCGTTATTTATGCTAATAACATAGAAAAGAAAGCAGTTATGAACATTTAAAACGTTGAACTTCAGCTTGCAACAGCATGGCGGTGTGTTTGTGCACGTATCTTGATATTTATATAGTGTCTTCTAGGATATCTCTCTCACTCTGTCTGTCTCTCTATGTCTGTCTGTCTCTGTCTCTCTTTTGTCTCTGTCTCTGTCTCTCTGTCTGTCTGTCTCTCTCTGTCTCTGTCTCTGTCCCTGTCTCTCTCTGTCTGTCTGTGTCTGTGTCTGTGTGTCTCTCACTCACTCTCTCTCTGTCTGTCTCTGTCTGTCTGTCTGTCTGTCTCTCTCACACACACACACACACACACACACACACACGCACACACACACACACACACACACGCACACGCACACACACACACACACACACAGGCCTACATTCGTTTAGTGTACAAGAAAGGAATGAAAATGAATTAGCCAGAAGACCTCTTAATTACTGCTTGACCAACAGAATTAGAGCACTGCGAATTATTTAAAATGAATTATACACAGCACATGGGACAAGTGGTTCGTATGGACAAAAGCAGAAGAGCCAAAACCGCTATATAAAACCCTCATACATCACTACATGACATACGAATTTGGCAAGATAAGCTAACTTTCCGAAAGCAAACTTTCCGTTAGAATCGTTATTGAAGATCGCTCTATTCTTCCGTTGGAAGGCAGTTTGTTTTGGTAGGCATGAAACGAAACAACCGGCCACTCGTCACTTTATGCATATTTGTTCATTTACGGTTGTATTGACTTGCCCATACGAGTAGACGAGACAAGGCGGTTTAGGACGCAAGGTTTCAGCAAGGCAGATGTCCCAACCTCCGTCTAGAACATTTCCAAGCTGCGAGTTATTCTGACAGGCAAAATGGCGTAAGGACAGAAATCTGTTGAAAACAGAAAATAAGCACATCATTGGCTGCCAGGTGATAATGCGATCCTTATATAGCCAGACCGGATTATCTGGCAGAATGTGACTTTACCTTGTCACCTTGTGCTGTCAACTCCTGGAGCTCTAGCGATCGTCATGATACACGTTTTCCATTGCTTCCTATTCGAAGTCAGGTCCTTATTAATTCTATCAGCTCATCTTTTCTTTTTGCCATTAGTGTTGTATCATCCGCATATCTAAGATTGTTCAATGTCCTTCCCGCAATTTTTACTCCCTCTTTTGTGTGACTTTACACAAGAAATATAATTATCTATCACTGCTTTAGTTTCAATGTAGGGGTCTATTATATTTGTGGAATCGTATAAAAACATTTGCATATTAGGCAGACGCCTTCCTTGCAGAACACACACTAAAAATTCGAAACAAGTTACAGAAAAGATTTCATTCATTCCTAGTCAAATTTGTTTGCACAAAAAGTTAATTATGTAGTGAGTAGATGAAATGTTTTTAATTATTGCAGATTTCTTGCTTTCCTTTTTATAATATTTAGTCAGATATTGTTAGCAGAAACTAAAATAATCCCTTTCTTTCATTTTTTGATTAAACGAAATTGTCACAGATACAGCAGTGATGTAACAAAAAGAAAAGATTGAGGGCGACACAAAGATATACAGTACTGACGTAACAAACAGGAAAGATGGAGGGCGACAGAGGGAGAGCAGTGACGTAAAAAAAGAGGAAATAAACAGAGCGACAAAGAGAGATACAACAGTGACGTCACAAATAGGAAAGATAGAGGGCGACACAGAGAGATACAGTAGTGACGTAACAAATACGAAGGATAATCGTAATCTCCAATTTTCTAAAGCGCCACTGTAAAGCTGAGCGCAAAGCACCAGCTTATTCACGAGCGCTGTGACGTATCCGAGGGGTTGTCCAGAAATCGATGTCCGTTGGTGGTCCGAGTCCGGTTGCCAGAGACAACAGAGAGGCAGAGCAGCTGTTACGGAGGGTTTCGTTGAGAGCGAGATAGCTTGGAAGGCAGAGGATAGGAAATCTTGAAGAGGTGAGTTTTTGGTTTGGAGTGGAAAGCCTGTGGGGTGATGAGTAGAGGGCGACAGAGAGAAAGAAGTCACGTAACAAAACAGGAAAGATATACGGCGACACAGAAAGAGCACTGACGTAAGAAACAGAAATAATAGAGGGCGACACGGAGAGATAGAGAAGTGATGTCACAAACAGGGAACGATAGAGGTCGACCGACAGGGATAGAACATTGATGTCACAAACAGGAAAGATAGAGGGAGATACACAGAAAGAGCAGTATCTTAAAAACAGGAACGATACAGAGCGACACAGAGAGAAACAGCAGTGACGTCACAAAAGGAAAGATAGAGGGCGACAGAGAAATATAATACAGCAGTGACGTAGCAAATCAGAAAGATAGAGGGCGACTTAGAGAGATAGAGCAGTGACGTCACAAACAGGAAACAGAGGGGGTTTCAGACAGATAGAACATACAGTACGGATAGAGAACGACACACAGAGATACAGCAGTGACGTCACAAACGAAGAAGATATAGGGCGACACAGAGAGATACAGCAGTGACGTCAAAACCTGGAAAGATAGAGGACGTCAGATTGAGGTATATCAGTGACGTCGCAAAAGGAAATTTAGAGGGCGACACAGAAAGTTAGAGCAGTGACGTCACATACAGAAAAGATAAAGGACGACATAGAGAGAAACAGCAGTGACGTCACAAACAGAGCGCCACTGAGATTATAGCAGTGACGTCACAAGTAACAAAGATACAAGGTGAAAGACAAAGCTGTAACGTCACAAAGAAGAACGATGGAGGGGACACAGAGAGATACAGCAGTGACAAAAGAAACACGAAAGATCGAGAGCAAATACGAACAAAAGAGGGCGACACAGAGAGATAGTGCAGTGAAGTCACAAACAGGAAAGATAGAGGGCGACAGAGAGGGTAGTGCCGTCACAAACCAGAAAGATAGAGGGCGACAGAGAGAGGGTAGTGCCGTCACAAACCAGAAAGATAGAGGGCGACAGAGAGAGGGTAGTGCCGTCACAAACCAGAAAGATAGAGGGCGACACGGAAGATACAGTGACGCGGTGGTTAAATTCAGCCGGATCCCGCCGGATCTGAGATCCGGCACCTCTGATTTGAGATCCGCCACCTGCATTGTGAGACCCACCACCCAAATTATGAGATCCGCCACCTAAGAAGGGAGATCCATCACCTAAGAAGGGAGACCCATCACCTCAACAGGGAGTCCCATCACCTCAATAGGGGGATCCACCACCGAAGATCAGATTTAGCATTCGTCAGCCTCACAGTGCGGTTCAATATTCACTAGGATCATAGTAAACTACTTGGGCCTATGTGTTTAGGCCTACTTAAATCGCCTGCTGTTTTATGATCGCTGCCGAGGGGTAGTAATCCAAGGCTGTGGCAGCAGAAGTAGATTTGGGCCTACATCCGAGCGATAACACAGTAGTTTGATTCATTAACAACTCGTTTGCGGAATTTCGGAAGGCTGAGCTAGAATCGTTTGAAAATCTGGAATAGCACGTCATTCGATTAGTAATAGTTATCGGGCATGCAGTCTGCAGATCATAGTTCGAGAATTCGCATTTTACGAATTTTACGAATTTACAAATTCACGAATTATAACGAATTTTAAAACTGCAGTTTTAAAAATCATTAAAATTCGTGAAAAAATAAAATAATAGAATTCTTTGCCATGGCAACGAATTTTATTATTTGTTTGCTTTTCAACTTTATAAGCAAGTAAATGTTAATGTAATACGCAATCAATCAACCGTGAAAGATAGCTGACTAGCAACACAATAGTACTGATATTCAGTTACTGTTCTATTTGGAGTCTTGAACTTCGATTTCTATCATAGTTGGGTTCCGGTCCACTATTCCGGGGGTCCGCTCTTCGGGGATCCGCTATTTCGCGGATCCGCCGGAATATACTTACATACAAGATACATACATACATACATACATACATACATACATACATGCATACATATATATACACATACATGTATGCGTGTATGTATGTGTGTATGTATGTGTATACATACATGTATGTATACGCATGTAAAGTAATATTATGTTTCAATCTTAATTGTTAATGTGTTTTTTCAATTATCGGTGATGTGTCGTGTTTCATGCATGCTGTAATTCAGGGACGTAATTTGGGGGAGGGGAGGGGCATCCTCCCGCTGATTTTTGGAGAAAAAAAATATGTAAAAAAGGAAAGGAGGAAGAAGAAAGGGGTATAACAGAAAAAAGACTCATTTGCAGCACATGTAGACTAAATACAAAGCATTTTAAAAGAAAAACGAAAAGGGTGAAAAAAGTTTCGCGCGTGAGCGCGGGAAATTTTTTAACCTCTCTTTTGGCTCCCTTCCCTGGAAAAAGCAGAAATGACGTCCCCGTTGTAATTTAGGATTAGCCGTAGGTTTTTTAATTTGCAAATATGTAGAGACCCACCACCTCCGGATGAGCAATTTAACAACTGCAGTGACGTAGCAAACAGGAAAGAAAGTGGGCGTTGTAGAGAGATAGAGCAGTCACACCACAAAGAGGAATGATAGAGTGCGACACAGAGAGACAGCAGTGACGTCACAGAGAGGAAAGAAAAAGGGCGAAACAGAGAGATAGAGCAGTGACGTAACAGACACGAAAAAGATAGAGGGTGACAGACAGTTGTAGAGCAGTGACGTCACATACAGGAAAGATTGGGGCGACATAGAAAGATACATCAGTGACGTAACAAAGAGGAAATACACAGGACGACACAGTGAAATACAGCAGTAACGTAACAAACAAGAAAAATAGAGGGCGACACAGAGAGAGGCACAGCAGTGACGTCACAAACAAAAAAGGTAGAGGGTGACACAGAGAGCTACAGCAGTGATGTAGCAAACATGCAAAAAAGAGGGCGACTGAGAGAGATAGAGCATTGACATCACAAACAAGAAAGATAGAGGGCGAATACAGAGGTACAGCAGTGAAAGATTGCGGGCGACTAAGAGAGATAGAACAGTACCGTCACATACAGAACAAATAGAGGGCGACATAGACAGATACAGCAGTGTCGTCACAAACAGAAAGGACAGAAGGCGACAGACACCTAGAGCAGTGACGTCACAAACAGGAACGATGGAGTGCGAAACAGAGAAATAGCAGTGACATCACAAAGAGAAAGTTGAATGGCGACACAGAGATACAGTAGTGACGTAACAAACACGAACAGAAGAGTCGCCCTCTTTTGTTCGTGTTTGTGACGTCACTGCTCTCTCTCCCAGTCGCTCTCTATCTTTCGTGTTTCTTTTGTCAATGCTGTGTCTCTCTGTGTCGCCCTCTATCCTTCCTGTTTGTTACGTCACAGAGAGATACTGCAGTGAGGTGACCAACAGGAAAGATAGGGGCCACAGAGAGAGTGTGTTGACGTCACAAATAAAAGAAAGATAGAGGGCGACACGGGAGATACAGCGGGGGCGACACAGAGAGATGCAGCAGTGATGTCACAAAAAGGAGAGAGAGAGCGAGAGAGAGAGAGAGAGAGAGAGAGAGAGAGAGAGAGAGAGAGAGAGAGAGAGAGAGAGAGAGAGAGAGAGAGAGAGAGAGAGAGAGAGAGAGAGAGAGAGAGAGAGAGAGAGAACAGTGATATCACAAACAGGAACGAAATAGGGCGACACAGAGAGATACAGCAGTGACGTCACAAACAGGAAAGAGAGAGGGCGACACAGAGAGAAACAGTAGTGACGTAACAAACATGAAAAAGAGAGCGTCAAAGACAGAGCACTGACGTCACAAACAGAATGAAACAGAGAGATACAGCAGTGACGTCACAATGAGGAAAGATGGAGGCAACACAGAGATACAGTAATGACACAACAAACAAACAGATACGGCAGAGGGCGACAGTGAGAGAAATAGCAGTGACGTAACAAACAGGAACGATAGAGGGCGAGGCACAGAGAGATACAGCAATGACAAAAGAAACACCAAAGATTGATTGTTTGTTACCTGACTCGCCTATCTCTCAATGTGGCCCACTTTCTTGCCTGTTTGTTATGTAACCGCTGTATCTTTCGTGTCGCTCTCTATCTTTCTTGTTTGTGACATCACTGCCCTCTCTCTATCGCCCTCTATCTTTCATCCTTGTGACGTCACTGCAGTATCTCCTGTGTCGCCCTCTTTTGTTCGTATTTGTGACGGCACTGCACTATTTCTCTCTGTCGTTATCTATTTTGCATGTTTGCTACATCACTACTGTATCTGTCCGTGTTGCCTTCCATCTTTCCTGTTTGTTACGTCACTGCTGTATCTCTATACGTCGCCCTCTATGTTGCTTATTTGTTACGTCATTTCTGTATGTCTCTGTGTTACCCAGCTAACACACCCACACGGGACCCACACGGGTCCCATACGGGTTGCCACACGGGACCCGTACGGGATACCCGGCGGGATCCCGCCGGTTTTTGTCCGCGGTTTCCGTACGGGACCCATACGGGATATCCCGCCGGGCATCCCGGTTCTTTCCCAGTTCATTCCCAGATGACTAAAAAGTGATACCCAGTTTAGCACAGTTCATGGGCGGCAATCCCAGGGGTCCAGAGGGACAAGACCCCTTTTAACAGTGGGGGAGGACACACCATACATCTGCCCCCCCCCCCCAAATTTTGAAGAAACACCAAAAGTCACCCCAGTTTTTTATCTCTTTTTGAGCAGATCAGTTCAAAACTCTTTTTGACCAGATCAGTTCAAAAGGGACAAGACCCCCTTGAACAGTAGGGGGACACACCATACATCTGCCCCCACCCACCCCCCAAAAAAATTTTTTTTAGGAAACAGCAAAAAGTCACCCCAGTTTTTTTAATACCTCTTTTGAGCAGATCAGTTCAAAACTCTTTTTTGACCTGATCAGTTCAAAAACGTCGCCCCCCACCTGTCAAACAAGAACTCCACCAGTGGCACAGTTTACAGTATAGTATGCAAACTGTACTGTAAACTGTGCTATATAGTTAAAGCAATAAATAATCAACAAAAGCGTTAAATGACACATCAATTTAATAAAGTCAATTTAATAAAGTAAAGTAATCATGCAGTCGATCTGCTCTGTAATTTCATTTAACAATAATGTCATCAGCAGTATTGGTGAACTCCTGATCAACACTGATCGACTCTGACTCGGTCTCTTTGAATGGCGCCGATTTCAATAGTTGGCAGCCTCCAGTGCCATGATCCCTAACATTACCAAACCAACTGGCCAACTCGTCTTCAACCATTTTCCTCGTGCTGTCCTTTGTAGCAATATTATGTTTTACCGAACCTGAAATTTCAAACATGCAACATTTAGATTTAAAATAACAAGTTACAAAGAACAAGAATTAAGAATTTGATGTGCTCTGATTTGTATTGTAAAATGATATTATTCCAGCAACTCTTTCTGTTATTAAATGACAATATTTAGAGACACTGCCTGCACAATGTTCAAGATTAGAAAAGTCAAAACAATGTCGAAGATGTCTTAGCCTAAAAAATGCAATAAGTAATGTTTCAATGGTTTAGCACTTAATAAAACAGTCATTAGACTATTGAATTTTTTTATTTGAAACAAGCATAAATAGTTCCCACATGCCAACTGCATCATTTCGTTTGACGTCACAACTTGATGAATTTTCTTTACTATCATTAGCAATATCTCATTTATTTGAGTAACAAAGCAAAACATCCATTGGAAGCAAGAAATAAAGCTGAAATTGATAGCTTGCAATTGAATTATAGTCAGCTGTTCATCAAACTTTAATGAGTGACAAGTTATTAGCAGTAAAAATTACACTTGATTCAAAAAGTATTATATGCAAAATACATACCATAAATGTCGAACAGCTTCAATGACTTGAATGTCCTCTTGCCTCGCTGCCCTGTCACACCGAAACGTCGAGCTGGATCGTTTCCAAAAATGAACTTCATGTTTCGTCTGATGAATTCTCACAAATCATTTCCACTGTTATCCACGAGTACTTGTATCTAAACAATAAAAGAAGAAGCAGATCAAAGCAGTTTAATCTTAACAAGAGCAGTCTTGTTGTCCAAAGTCTTGGTCTCCAGTTCACTCGAGTTCGTTTTAAAAAGTCTTGGTCTTGAGGTTCAAAGTCTTGGTCTTGAGGTTCAAAGTCTTGGTCTTGAGGTTCAAAGTCTTGGCCTTGAGGTTTAAGGTCTTGACAACAAGACTGAACAAAAGACAATGAAATCTTCTAATATTGCAATTTGACACGTTTTAAGAAAATGCTGGCCTTTTCAGTTAAATGTCGATATTTAAAAAATATTTATGTACACATCTAACTTTATGGACACAAAGAAATAGAATTTAATACAACCTATTAACAGCAAGATAAAAAATTGCATGCCCTAGAAATTAGCAGCGAATCATACACGAGGCTTTAAAAACCATTTAAACAGTAAAAAGACTCACCAATATTTTCACACCAATATTTTCATCGTTGAAGTGTCAAGCACCTTGTCCTCCACGCTCGACAAATCATCCTCGGTTTCGATGGGAAATTGCATGGCCTCAGGCAGCTCCGTTGCCGCAAGTCCGCCTGCTGCATTCAGTTGCCTCGAAATCGACTGCAGCGTAGATGAATGTAGTTTCTGAGTTTGCTGCAACTCCTCCAGACTGGCGAGATATTTTTATCATGAGTCTGCTACTAAAATCGCCACCTACAAAATCAAGTCTACACAGATAACCATCATACTTCGATTTATGAACACTACGGTGACAAAAGAAATCTTCAAAAACGTAGTAAGTAAGTGATTAGCTGTAACACAAAAATGTGCTGACACTTTTGATTGCAATGCAAAACTTTTGGGAATCCCCAGTGCTAGCATCCTAAATTCATATTTATGAGTTATGAATTACTACACAAATTTGATCAGTGACTATCGGTACTATGTGTCAACACACTTAAGGGGCTGAAAGGATAAATATATTCAACAGCTTATAATCCATGGCAAACAGTAGTAAAAACAATTTGATAATTTAAAGACACATTCACGATATGACCACACAACTACTGAATCATTAAAAATTGATAGAAATGAAGCAACATAATTATTCCTTATAACAAATCAAATGTGTAACCACTAAAGATAGCTAGATTTTAATCAATGTAACAGAACAAGAAATATATGTTGCCTGATATAAAAGAAAATTGGGTGATACAAGGGAATATTGATAATATCCCAATACTGCTCTAAAGAAAATTTTTCAAAGAACCGCTTAGGATCAAATTGGTACCATTGCTTCAGTATTCAACACGTACCAGTTGTTCGAATGACTGGTGTCTTTGAAGCACCAAGAGGCCTTGGTGATTGGCAGTTGATATTCCGAACAGCCTGTATGGTTGTCTGGACGACTCAGCAATTGGTAAAGCCCACTGCACAGCGTTGACTAATGTAACATAATAAAACAAAATGTAATCATTACACCCGTCAATCACACAGGCTGTTACCAAGCTACTAAGAACTAGTGAATGCAAAGCTTAAGAGTGAATCATTCATATAAAAGTAACTAAGAAACCATTTCATTCTACAGAATCATGGCCTTTTTAATATGTTTGTTCAACACGCACTCCCGTTTAAAATATTCTAATTGCACCTTGTTTTCGATTAGTTGATTAAGGATTGCAGAGATATGATAACTACATCACAAAGACAATTAAATGGTTGTGTACTTGAAAATTTCTCAGACTAGTCTTCAACGTTGTCGACTCTTGTTCCATGAAGCCCTGCAATATCGTCATTCTCATCTTCACAGAGTGCAGTACTTATTGATCTCGACAACTATCCAGTTTTGATGGTCACGGCAGCTGCAATGTTTAATTCAGCAGCAATGACGCTAGTTTTCAAGTTTATTGTAAACGTTCAACAATGTATAAGCTAAATTTAAAGGATACTATGTTCAAATGAAACTTTAAGCTAAATTTATAGGAAGTTTAAGCTAAACGTTCAAGTATAATCTATGAAACTTTAAGCTACATTTATTGGATAAATGTTCAAAATGTTTAAATGACTGAGAGATGTCAACATCTAACACGGATAAACTTGAAAACTAGACTCATTGCTGCTGAATATTTGTCGATGTGCTTTCATTTAAATAGCCTTATTGGTGTCTGGGCGCTAACTAGTGTCAAGGTCCCTCGTGCAAGGACTTCGATGGCTCAGCATCGTGCTTTTGCCATCCTTGGCCCTTCCCTTTGGAATGACCTGCCCCCCTCTCTCCGTAGCAAGATATTGCTTGGGATCTCGCCTTCTTCTCTCCGCTGCCTAAAGACCTTTCTTTTCCCTCGGGGCTGACACGCTGGGAGCGCCTCTGAATAGTCTATGCTGTGAGAGGCGCTTTATAAATAATCATATAAGATAAGATAAGATAAGAAGGTGCGACCTCTTGTCACACAGTAATATATAGCCCCTTGAATTTGAGTCAGACCATAACATAAGGACCCTCATAGCGCAAGTTTACCGTACAGTCCATAACCTTAACCAGGGCTGTAGTCGGGTGCGGCCCGAATCCCCGAATCCCCGAAACGAATTTCGGCCGGATCCCCGAAATCGATTTTAGACTAAAATTACAAATAAACACGTGAATAGGCATTATATCGAGGTACATCAAGGCCACGCTAGGTCTATGTCATGTATAAGAGTTTACAATTTAACTTTGAATAGTTTTCTGGAGTTCGGCACTTTCTATACGCTTTTTTCGGGAAATCGGGCTTTAGTGTATTTTCAGCGTTTTCGGGGATTCGGGTTTCGGGGATTCGGGCTGACTCCCTGTAGTCGAGGGTATACGCGGGTATACACTATACAGTGTGTACTCACCTCTAGAGACCGTATACTCTAGGGTGTCCCAACACAAACAAGGGAAAAAAAATTTTTGAAACTTATGACGCAGTCCCTCTAAAAAGTTTCTTTATGGTCCCATAAGAACACCTGCAAAATTTTATGACATTTAAAAAATATTTAGGGGTCCCCCAAGGCTCTCGGAATTAGGGTAGGTTTCATAAAGTACGTATGATGTCTCTGAGGTTGAAAATTGCCATGGGATCAGACTTTGATCCCATAATAACAAGCTTAGTACCATTAGAAAGCTCTTAAATGGTACAACATACAGGCAATGTCAACATGATATAACAAATATTGTATATATGTCAATAAAGTTTCAAGTATGAAGAAGACAGAAAACATGCAAAATCGAGAGTTCTTGGCTTCACTTGTATTTTGCAATAGTTTTACATACATTTCCCAATAATATTATTCATGACGATCCTAGCTTCTCTAGTCAACGAAATAGGCTGCTCAACATCTTCAGCAGTACCATTCAGCTGCTCAACATCTTAAGGTACCATTCACCGTCAACAAAACATTTTCGTAGTGAAGCTGCCAAACAAACCAAGGATGACTTTCAAGCCTGTAAATCTGTCGTGCACTGGGAGGCAAGCTGCTATCTATGACATCACTGCAGACAAAGTGGACAAAATGCCAGTCCTGATTTCTTCTGTAGTTGATGGAAGTACTAATACTTCTGGGTGTGCCAAAGTTGGCCTCTGAGTCAGGACAGGCAGCAGTGATAGCAGTTCTGGACCTTTTGAAGTCATGGCAGCGCGATTTGCTATTAGCATGTACTTTGACACTTGTAACGGCCTCAAACACCGGCAAAGTTAATGGAGCCTGCACTCTTCTAAAGACAGCCACCAGTCATGATCTGCTGTGGATGGCTTGTCGACATGAAATGGTTGAAGTCCTGTTGTCTAATGCATTCGTATTGTGCCTTGATAAAGTTTGTCCATCAACTGGGCCTGACATTCTGTTCTTCAACTGATTTAGAGATAAATGGTCCGACCTGTTCCACCATAAACCCAAGCCTTTTTGATGAAAACGAATCTGTTATCTAGTTGATGGCCTGTGAATTACAGGGCATCTAACGTTTCAACAGATTTGTAGTCAACATCTACATCCACTCGTGGTTCTCATGTCGAGTCACTGCTGATGCTTGATGCTGCTGCTCTGTAGACACAGGACTGAAGATGATACAGCGTCATTCTTGGTACCTAAGCCACGAGGTAGTGACCCTCTCTCTTCTCTCAGCATCTGTCTTCTGAAGAGAAAGCACAACTTATCTCAACCAATGAAAGATGATCGAGGATGCATGTGGTTCAGTCTCTTCCCCGCACAATAACGGAATTATATATTTCTCGAAGCTTCTTCCGAGCTACCGCCATCGACGGCAGTTTTCTCGATATTCCAGTTGCAGAGTTGCTCGAAAGCCAATCATATAAGATCGTTTGTGAGTTTGTTAGTAACTTGGCATGTGTGAATGAGAGTGCTGAATGTTGTGTTGCCCTTATACAGTATGTATACAGTATGTAACAGTATGTATAAAGTATGTAACAGTATGTTCAACAATAACGAAGAACAGAAACAGTTTCTTCTACAAGTTGTTGAAGTTGTTGACATAGGCAAGACTTTTCTAAGTGCAATCATGCAGATATGTAGAATGTAGATTGTAGAAATGAAGAATTAAGCAGCTGAAGGTGTAACAATGATGAAGAATAAGCAGATTAAGGTATGGGGGAGCTGAAACCAGGGCTTGTTGCAATATCAAAGATTTGTACTGATGATTGATCCTAACTATTAGTGGTAATAACTGATATTGCAAAAGTCCAAAAATCTTAAGTTTTGTTTAATTTTTGTACTCTTTGATTGTAAAACCATACATATAATATCCAATAAAGTTACATACTTGTAGATTCTACTATTTAAGTGCTTTCCAATGGTGTTTAACATGTTATCATGGGATCCAAGATTGATGTCTAAAAGCATTTAGACAATGGACACGTCGGGCGCAAATTATGCCAAAATGGGGAAAATTTGAGAGTCTTGGGGACCTCTAAACATTTTTTAAATGTCATAAAATTTTAAAGGTGTTATTATGGGACCATAAAGAAACTTTTCAGAGGGACTGCGTATAAAAATTCAACAAAAAATATTGTTGGGACACCCTAGTATACTCACCTCCCAAATAGTTATATTTATTTATATACTGTAGCGTATACTCACAAAATACTGTAGCGTATACTCACCTCTAATTTGTTTCGGAAAACTAACCGGTAGCGTGTACTCACCTCTAATTTTACCACTACAGCCCTGACCCTAACCCACTGCAATCTCCGTTTCGTCTATCCCGACCACAATTAAATACAGCATTTACATAAACTGTTAATGTACACAGATATAGGTTCATTAGAATAATAAATATAACGTAATCTTACTTTTCACAGAAACAAATCGCGATCTCTCAAATATTTGTACATTCGAAACGGCAGGCACACAAAATGGCGGACTGGCGGTAGAAATACGAATACCGGTAGGAGGCGCCACTGACACGGGGTGGACCGCAAGGGTCCCGTGTGTAAACCGGGGACAAAAACCGCGAGAATCCCGTACCGTCAAACCGGATGAATCCCGCAAGGGACCCGTGCGGGTGTGTTTGCTGGGTACCCTCTATCGTTTTTTGTTACGTCACTGATGCATCTCTCTATGTCGCCTTCTATCTTTCTTGCGTGTCACGTCCTGCTGTGTCTCTCTCTTTCTCTCTCTCTCTCTCTCTCTCTCTCTCTCTCTCTCTCTCTCTCTCTCTCTCTCTCTCTCTCTCTCTCTCTCTCTCTCTCTCTCTCTCTCTCTCTCTCTCTCTTTCTGTCGCAGTCTGTCTCTCATGGTTGTGACGTCACTGCTGTAACTTTTTGTGTCGCCCGCAATCGTTCCTGTTTGTGACGTCCCTGCTCTCTCTCTCTCTCTCTCTCTCTCTCTCTCTCTCTCTCTCTCTCTCTCTCTCTCTCTCTCTCTCTCTCTCTCTCTCTCTCTCTCTCTCTCGCCCTCTATCTTTCTTGTTTGTGACGTCACTGCTGTATCTCTGTCTGTCGCCCTCTATTTTTCCTGTTTCTGACATCTGTTCGTGGCCCTCTATCGTTCCCTGTTTGTGACGTGACTGCTCTATCTCTCTGTGTCGCCCTCTATTTTTCCGATTTGTGACGTCACTGCTAGTATATTTGTATCTAACTGTATATTTCCAATTTGCTTGTGTGCTCGTTGGCAGAACTCATGCAAATATTCGACCTTATATCTTTCATAACGCGGTTGACCTATACAATGGTGGTATAAGATTACATAGATGGAAGTCCCCAAATATGCGTGGACTAGACTAGAGGTTTAGCATATTCAAGCATCTCAACTTTCACCAAAGATCTACCATAAACATTTCGACTCAATCGCGCTGCTCCTTTACATTAATTCACAAAATTTATCTGCATCTTACTTGAAAAAGGCTTTGTCCATATCATCGACGTTCATGTCGGTATCGATTCGGACTTCAGGATTTTTTAGGAAAATTAGATCCGTGGATTTTGATCGACTGACGTTAGTAGGTGGCGTGGATGCGTCTTGGAAGAGAAAATTCACTGACTTTTTCTTTAAAAAGCAAGAAACAAAGACAGCCTTCATCAGCCCAGATACGAAACCATTGGGAAGGAGACGCATTACCATTTCCCCTTTTTCCACACACAAGTTGCGATTTGTTTTACCTCGTAAGAAATATTCATCTAACTTCATCTAATTGAATCTGTTCTAACACATTCTCGTATAATATAGTGAGAGTCATAACGCTGTAACTAAATTGCACAACGTATGAAACGACAGTCGCTTCAAGCGCAGACAAACTCGCAATCCGTTGGAAAAGTTTGATGAAAATTCGATTGATCAAAGAAAGTATAAAAGTCATGATACGGTGCAATGTGGCCGTGGCCCGTGTGCCAACGCGCGTGGATCCTATGACAGAAAAGAATTAAGTATAGCCTAAGTCAATACCGGTACACAAATATTCTCAATGGCGAGGCCCCAAAAAATGGACCCAGTCCGACTCTAATAAGCCATGCTCAAATTCCCAGATGGACGCAGTGGTCTTGCCATCACAGCACATTAACAAATCCTTCCTTCCTTCCTATGATCCATGGGCTGATAGCCCGTAGGTGTCCACTGGATAGTGAATTTCTATCGTCTTTTTCTTTACGGCGAAGTATCTGCACCCATTCGTCCGACCCTCCTCTTTAGGGACTAACTCTGGGTTTTCCCGAGGCAGAATTCATTTAACCACCGCTGCCCTCTAGCGAGTGGAAGGCCGAATTTATAACCTTACGGGAGTAAGGTTATAAATTCGGCCTTTGATTAACAAATAGGCTTCAAATAATAATAATAATAAGCGTTAAAGTTAATAATAATAAGCGTTAAGCATTTAAAAAAAATAATAATGATGATGATGATGATAATAATAATAATAATAATAATAATAATAATAATAATAATAATAATAATAATAATAATAATAATAATAATAATAATAATAATAACACAATAATAATAACAATAATAATAACACAATCTTCTTTGCCCACACATCCATCGGAGCTGGCGAAGCCGCTGAACGTGCAGTTCTGATCAAGAGGGCGAAATACGCAGCCATCACTAACACCCATACCTTTGTGGCGATCGCCTTGGAGACGGGGGGATCTTGGAGTGGCGAAGGTCTACAGTTCGTTGTGGAGCTGGGAAGCCGAATATCAGACTCAACGCACGATCCACTGGAGACATCGTATTTGTTCCAACGGATTTCAGTGGCCCTGCAACGTGGAAACGCCATCTGCCTTTCCAGGACCCTGCCACCTCTGTCTGAGTGACGCTGAGATGGCGCTTCAGATAATTTAATCATTACTGTTAAATATAATAATAATAATGATAATAATAATAATAATAATAATAATAATAATAATAATAATAATAATAATAATAATAATAATAATAATAATAATAATAATAATAATAATAATAATAATAATAATAATAATAGAGCCTGGGGGTAACTTCTCGGGCGGCCAAAAAAATAATATAATACTACTACTAATAATAATATGCCAACAACAGCTCCTAGCATAATTTTTTAGACTCCTGAGGGATTACATGTACCTCGGGAAAAAAATCTTCTTTGTTAATTCAAACTGACAGTTACGCAGTAAGATTCCATTGAAACAATCAAGATGTTAATTAAACACACGTTTTGGCAGCCATACAAGGCGCCGCTCTAGAGGGAGGTTATGGCTTAGTATTTCCTACTCATGCCGTTTCTTGTAGAGTTCATTTATTACACGTCTAAACCAAAACAGTCATCACAGACGTGACCCTTTGATTTTCGAGGCAATTCTCTACGTTGGAGTTCGACCATACAATGTAGAGACTAAAGTAAACTACCCGTAGCCGTCTTACAATACTATAGGTTGTTGTTGTGCAAAGCATTAGGCCTACAGTTAAACATTTGAACGGTTTAAGGATATTTCGAATGAAGCAAAATTAGAACAGCATCAGTCAGGGGCGTAACTTTGGTCAAAAAAGTGAGGGGTACCAATTTCTTACATACACGAAGCAAGGCTGAGACTGCGATCTATGGGAAGGCATACTAATAAAATATCGGTTGGCATTGTTCAAAAGGGGAGGAGTACGGTACCCCCAGTCCAAAAAATGGGAGTACGGGTACCCAGGGGCGTAAGTTTGGCTAAAAAGTGGGGATACCAATTTCTTACATTCACGAAGCAAGGCGGACACTAAGATCTCTGGGAAGGCACAATAATAAAATATTGATTGGCATTGTTCAAAAAGTGGGGGTACGGTACCCCCAGTTCAAAAAGTGGGGGTACGGGTACCCCTCGTACCCCCACTTTTTACGCCTATGGTTTCAGTCCTGCAATCGAAAACCTTCCCCTACGGGTTCATATAATTTACATTTTTAATTTTCATCATGACACGCCTCAATTTTAATTCCGACTCAGCGCCGAAGAGTAAACTTTTAAAGAAATCTTTTACGTGTCGGACGCATTTGAAACTCACTTGATAAAGGAGAACCGTTGTGAGAACGCACGTTAGACTTGCGAAGAGGACAACAAATTTTGATGAGGTTATCGTCATTGTGTTTTGAGATTGACTATGACATTGTGTTTAGAGTGTTGACTAAATATGCTTCCTGGAAAAGAAAAAAGAAACCGTATTACCTTAAGTTATTCGAGGTCACCACTGTTGGGGTTGCAAGTCAACCAAACTATCTCAACTGAACCGAACATTCTTCACATCATCATCATCGTCGTCGTGATCGTCGTCGTCGTCATCATCATCATCATCATCATCATCATCATCATCATCATCATCATCATCATCGTCATCGTCGTCGTCGTCATCATCATCGTCATCATCATCATCATCATCATCATCATCATCATCATCATCATCATCATGAGCTCTTTGATGGCCAGTATTTTGGCTCTGGTGAAAGCTTCAAAACACGTAATTAATCATGACGTGTCGTTGTTGGCTTCTCTCCTTTTCATGCTCCTCTGCGATCTGCGATAGCCATTGGGTTCTATACAATGACATCACATTTACATGTGTGTTTTTCACATAACCCAATGCCCAGCCGGTTACCGGATGCCATTCTTTTCCCAGTAGGGTCACCTTGTTTCATGCCTTCCTCGGAAAGAAAAGTATGCATGCTCTCTGGTCTGTAGTGGGGGTGCCTAGGCATAGTTGTCAAAGACGTATCTGTATATTTCTGCAGCTTTTGCTGCTACCGCCCCTAACATCGAAACTCTTTTCAGAGCACTGAAGGCATTCGAGAAGTCCAGTTTCACTATAATGCGGTTTTCAGGGTATAGACTGCAAGTATCGTCTGATTGCGTGAACAGCAGTCTTGTCCCCTTCCCCCTCATACTCCCACGCCGATTTCGAGCGGTGACAGATTTTCAGATAGGTATGGACTAGAAACATGGCAGACACATTTGGCAGCCAGACGTCGCCACGTGTATCCTACTTTCCCCAAGTGTAATTTAGTCTAGCTCCGTATAAAATCTCCGCCATCAGTTTCGGTAGCCCACCTCTCAATAGTAGATTAAGTCAGCAGTAGCCTCCACGAAATCCGTGTCTGTTGTATTGGGCAGAAGGTTCTTTAGATGTTGTGATGTGAAGCCATCTGGTCCTCCGCTAGATGCCGCTGGAAGGACAGATATAGCATTACAGACTCTCTTCCCAGAAACCTGATGGCGTCAAACCCGTCTTCCTTAGAACATGATAGTGTTCTGTCATCTTACGCCAGTAGGCCTACTTCCTCTGCAGTTTGTCCATCACTTTAGGTGAAGCTTCTACAGGAATATCGTCAAAACATCTTAACGTATTCTCTTCGTTTGAAGATAATCGTAACCATATTTACGTATCTTCTGTTTAAGGATAATCGTTACCACGTCGACGTATTCTTCTTTTGGAAGACAATCGTAACCATATCTACGTATGCTTCTGTTTGAGGATAATCGTACCCATAGCGACGTATTCTTCTGTTGGAAGACAAATAGACAATCGTAACCATATCTACGTATGCTTCTGTTTGAGGATAATCGTACCCATAGCGACGTATTCTTCTGTTGGAAGACAAATAGACAATCGTAACCATATTTACGTATCTTCTGTTTAAGGATAATCGTTACCACGTCGACGTATTCTCTTTGTTTGAAGACAAATAACTATATCGATGCATTCTTCTTTTTGAATGATGATATTCGTTTTATTGATTCACCAGATGACAAACCGCACCGTGGCTTACAGAAAATGAGTCAATAAGATAAGACTAGCTGTAAACCCGTGAAAAATCACGGTATATAAAAAACAATTATTATTGCAGTGATAACAATAACGTCATATTATAGGCCTATACCCGTCGTCAAGACAACCGTCAAGACAACCGTCGCCAAGGCGGCAGTATAGTGACGTCACAATAGTGTTTGTTTACGGGACAGACAGACAGACAGACAGACAGACAGACGTACAACGGTTATTATGTAAGTTGATAAGAAAGAGATTTAACTAAAGTAATTAGAATGTTAAGTTTACATTTGTTGTTGGCTTAGCTGGTTAAAATGCTTATATAAAGCCCTTGGTATGTAGTTTTTATCGTCCTTACAGGGCTGTTCAAAACAGTGGGCTCGCGGTCGGAGGGCATATTGGAATTGGTTTAGTGGCGGGAACAGGCGTCGCAAGACACGGTCTCGATTCCCCTCGATGGTCTTGAGGAGACGGTTCTCCGCTACCCAAACCCGCTTCCCTTGAAGACAAGCGTATCCATGCCTACAGTGTGTATTCTTCTGTTTGAAACCAATCGTAGTCACATATTTATGTATTCTCTTTGTTTCAAGGCAATCATAAATATATCTACGTATACTCTTTATTTTAAGACAATCGTAACCATATCGACGTAATCTTCTGTTTGAAGACAATGGTAACCATGTCTAATTATTCTTCACTTTGAAGCCAATCGTAACCACATAGCTACGTTCCTCTTTGTTTGAAGAAAATTGTGAATATAGTATTATGTACTAGAGGTTTGCGGACAGACATTTTTGCTACCCGACCCGTACCTTTAACACAGGACCGTTACCCGTACCCGTACTCAAAATTGCTATTCAAACCTACCCGTAACCGCGGGTATACCCGTACCCGCACAGTAAGGTTCTCTGCAGTTTAGCTTACTCGAGATACGACAGTTTTATTAAAATTATTTGCTATTCATTAAATTTTATAAAGACACACGAACAGTAGCTAAACTGGAATTTTACCATAGGGGTCAGTAGGCCTGCTGCGTAGCAGCTAAGCCTGCGCAGCAGGCCTACGCATTTTCTTTCTAACTTTCTCAATACTACTTTCTTTTTGAACAGATTCACAGATTTTAAAGTTTGAGGCTTAAATAGAGCGCATTATCAATGCTTCACTAAGTGAAGCAGATTTACTTGTAGGATAGGGCCTACTTTTAAAAGCATAACAACTGCTATTCAGAATTGAGAAGTTCCTTTCCATCAGTTAACTGAGTCTTAGTTTCTCTGGTTCAAGAAAGCTTTAGCCGTCGATTTTGTGTTCCAAATCGAACAATGACGTCATCAACACTGACTGTCCTATCGTGTGAATGTGAGCCATAGCCAATCCTTGAATACTGTCGACGGTCAATCTTGGGCAGAAATAGGTTTTAAAATTTGTCATGGCTAAAAAGGTACGTTCTGGAGTTGCCGTTGTTACAGATCACAAGAATTTTTATAGCGCCCCCTCAGGGTATCTACTCTGGAGCTCTTCGCACCCAGCCTCGAATGAAACGGACAGTCTTAATATTTGAAAACACGTATCAGAAAGGACCCTAGGCAACAAGTGCAGAGCCAAAGGAAGCCCATTCCAAACAGAAGGGCCAACCGTAATATATAAGAAGTCGTTGGGGCCAACAACAGAAAAGCACGTTGCTCCCTGATAGAGGTTCGTGCGTGGGGGACAAGAAGCTCACGTTGCGTGGAGCAGCGGAGAGAACGGCGGCACCACATCCAGGGTGGAACGACAAAGCTCCCTCAGATAAGCAGAGACCGAGCGATATTCTTACCATATTTGCCACATTTGCCACTTACGCACCTTGTATGGCTACGCCACTGGTTGGCTATGGCGTGAACTCTGTATAGAGGGTAATTATATAGGAGTCCAGAGCGGTGACCACGCCAGTCTTGTCATTAGTCATCTTTTCTCTACACCTGCACGGTCTGTTCCATCGACACCCAAGTCAGCAGCGTAACACAGTAAAGTGCAGAGTGCAGACATTTATAGTCATCAGACGTTGAAAATTTCCATCTGGTAGATGTCATTCGATACGTGCACGGCAGTCAAGCATAACATGGCTGTTTACAACATAATATCGCTACCTGGTAATAGAATAGTTTAGAATTTTCTCAGAGGTAAAATGATGACAGATTTTGAAATATATCTAGCTTGCACGGCATAAACCTTTTGTAAGGAAAACAAGACTGCGCGCTGGACTGCCAAATATGAAATTGTAGCCCCAAAACATTACGTCGGTACGGGTAAAACCGGTGATACACGTACACGTGATGCTCCTACCCGTACCAGAACCTAGAAATGCGACTCGTGAAATGCGTAGGGCCTACCCCCACGCGTGTACGGTTCGGGTACGGGTATACCTGCGGACCACAAATATCTAGGCCCTCTACGTATTCTTCTGTTTGAAAACAATCTTTAGCATATATCTAAGTTACTATTTTTTGGGCTACAAGTAATTCAGTCTGTCTCAACAGACTGAAGATTCTTCATATCATCATCGTCATCGTCGTCGTCATGATCATCATCATCAACGCCATCATCGTCGTCATCATCATCGTCGTCGTCGTCATCATCGTCATCATCGTCATCGTCGTCGTCATCATCGTCATCGTCATCGCTGTCGTCGTCGTCATCATCATCATCATCATCGTCATTTGTGGCATGCTTCTCTCTGGAGCGTTGCAGTTTCCACGACACGCAGCTGGTCTCCAGGCCGTTTGCAAGCCAAAGTTCAATGGGCGCAGATAAGTTTCCACCGTTCTTCTCCATACATGTGACGAGGTCGTCCAACAGGTCTTTCCCAACCTTTCTGGCATCTTGTGTCTGCGTAACCATGGTCCTAATCACTTCAGCAGCGCGCGATGTGTCCAACAGCAAGAGCCTCTATGCTTGAATTATCTCCGACCATGGGCCACGATCGCAGGAGGGTCGAGGGGACAAGACCCCACCTTTGAGAGTTGGAGGCACAGTATGAAGTTGTCCCCCAAATTTTGAAGAAACACCAAAAAGGTCAACAAAATTTCACCTAATTTTTCACCTCTTTTTTTTACCAGATCAGTTCAACAGTCTCCAGTGTACCCCCACCTGTTAAACAAGATCGCCGACTGTGTCTCCGACACTAGTATGTGTATGTTGGCGATCTTGTTCCACAGGTGGGGGGGGACACTGTTCAACTGATCTGGTGAAAAGAATTTTGAACTGAGCTGCTCCAAAAGAAGAGGTCTCGATTGAAGAGTAGAACATGGCGTGACTAGTGAAGAAGCGTATGAGGGAGATGAGTTTGTATATACTCGATACATTAGGAGGCAGATTTTGAACTTTATGCGAGCTTGTATAAGAAGCCAATGAAGCTCGCGAAGGGCCGGGGTGACGTGATCAAAGGGAGTAAGGTTTTTTACTAGCTTAGCAGCGTTATGGAGAACAGAGGTAAGTGGTAGCAAGGCAGATGCCGGAAGGCCGTAGAGAATGGAGTTGCAGTAGTCAATTCTGGAGATGACTAGGGTCTGAACTTGGTACCTTGAGGGCAATGAGTTGGCCCACTTCCTGCGTTATCAGTCATCTCTCTCTCTCTCTCTCTCTCTCTCTCTCTCTCTCTCTCTCTCTCTCTCTCTCTCTCTCTCTCTCTCTCTCTCTCTCTCTCTCTCTCTCTCTCTCTCTCTCTCTCTCTCTCTCTCTCTCTCTCTCTGCTGTCTCTTTGTGTGTCTCTCTGTCTCTCTGTGTCTGTCTGTCTGTTTGTGTCTCTCTCTGGTGTCGAGCATCACCTTGAAAGATTTAAGTTCTATTGCATCACGATCTAGTGCAAAAGAAGCAAATATTGTGTACTAGGCCCCTGTAGTGGATTTTTTAACACGTAAACTGGTGGGGAAATTCCCCATCTGACCTCTGAAATTCCCCACCAGTCCTTGCCCTTTTCCCACCAGTGAATTTTGCCCTTTTTAATCTATAAGCTAATCGAATATATATATATATATGTATATATATATATATATATATAACTATAGAAAAGTTATAAATCATAAACAACCCTCTAGGCCTATCAATGTAATCTCAAACTTGAAGAAAATAATATTTTGAACGAATTTTTAACAATTTTTAAAAATTGTTAACATATCATTTGTGCGATCTCATGATGCAGCCTGCCGTAAATGCAAACAACAGCAGACGTGATTTTTAAAATTTATATTTCTCTGGTTCGGTGCTTTTTGACTTAAAATTACGCGCGAAAAATGTCCATTTCAAATTATCCCCACCAGTAGAAATTTCTTTAAAAATCCCCTGCAGACATGGTAACGATCATCTTCAAACAAAGAGATGTAGTTTCGATTATCATTTTAACACAAGAAAACGTAGCTATGGTTACAATTGTCTTCAAGCAGAATACGTAACTATGGTTACGATTGTCTTCAAGCAGAGAATATATACATATAGTTTCGATTATCATTTAAACAGAAGAATACGTAGGGCCTACGTAAATAATGGTTTGATTGTCTTCAAAGAAAGATAGGCCTAATACGCATTTAAACAGAAGAATACGTATACGCCTAAATATAGTTACGATTATCTTCAAACAGAATAAGTAAATTTATATGGTTCGATTGTCGTCAAACAACGATAATAAGTAGCGTAGATATGGTTACGATTGTCTTCAAACAAAGAGATTACGTATATATAGTTTCGATTATCATTTAAACACAAGAGCACGTAGCTATGGTTACAATTGTCTTCAAGCAGAAGAATACGTAGGCCTAAATCATGTTGTTACGATTGTCTTCAAACAAAGAGAATGTGTATTGTGTAGATAATCTATACATATAATATCCATAGTGTCCGTCTGTCGGAGGACGCTACGTCACAAACGGTTTCTGTTCTATTGTGAAACAGAAACCGTTTGTGACGTCAGTACTGCCGTCTTGACGACGGCAATCAGAGCATTTTAACCACAGACATAATTATATAGGCCTATATACACTGCCGTCATAATATGACGGGCAAATACACTAGTTGGTTACGATTGTCTACGAACAGAAGAATACATAGATATGATTGCGATTGTCTTCAAAGAAGATACGTAGATAGACCTACATGGCTAGTACCACTTATAACTTTTGCATCTCGCTGGCCCTAGCTAGAGATGTTATGAAGACAAAGAAATCTACTTTGGTTGGTACTACACGTATTCGTACTAATCGAGTACATTTGCCAAAAAAAATTGTTTCTCCCAGAGGACGCGAGATGGTACTCATCCCTTGTCGGGTTCAATGAACCCTGCGACTCGTCATTGCTTTCTTAAAACTGTAAGAAAGACAAAGTCGTCATCGTCTTGTTGACTATGCACATCTCCAATGGAACTTTTGGCAACTATAAACTCCTATAACAAGACCAAAGTAGTTGATCATGCTCACCAGACGATAAAACCTTCAGCACGAAGTTCTCAACCAGCCTTTGGCCGGTAGTGCTGTTCTGTAACCTACTGGATATTTCGGCTCTTCAGGCTTTCGTCGTTCATGAGAAACTGAGGGTGGACAAAGCTCCAGTGAGAAAGCGTCATAAAGAAACTGGGAGAAAGACCTTTGCCAAGAGGAAGGAACAGGAACAGCGATGCAACTCTTCGTGGACTAATTAGAGCATGACTGTTAGACGACACTCAGGAACATCCAAAGAAACGAGGTCGCTGCCACGTTTGTCCCAGACACACGTACAAAAAAGCCACGGCTGTGTGCAAGGCATGTCATAAGAATGTGTGCCCTGTCCAATGTCAAATCTTCTGTCAGACATGTCTCTCTGCTGATTGATGAAATACTTTGTTAGGCTCCTAGCAGCCTCCTATGTTCATTCTAGCGTCATTTCATTGTACTGAGGGCACTATACATTAGTGTAAGAACAGTATTACATGCATATGTTTGTATGGGGCGTCATGACATCATGACGTGACGTCATGTCATGACACGACGTCATGACGTCACGTCATGACGTGATGTCATGAGGAAGCGTCATTATATTGCATTGAGGGCGCTAAGCATTATGGTATAAGAATAGTATTGCAAGCCTACGTTTGTATGTGGCGTCATAACATCATGTCATGAGTAAGCGTCATTATGTTGTATTGAGGGCGCTAAACAATAGGGTATTACAAAGCTTATGTTTGTATGTGGCGTCATGACATCATGACGTAACGTCACGCCATGACGCATTTTATGACGTCACGTCATGAGGAAGTACAACAAATAATGACATTTCAGTGAATAATAATATTAATAATGACCTTCTCGTGCAATCTATGTGCTTGTTTTATTCGAATTACATGATAACTACTGTGGAGTCAAAATTGACCCCACGCCCTTAGTTGTATATTTTTTTCTCACCCGACGGAGGGTTAATAGTCTCAAGCATCGACTACGCATTTGTAATCTTAAATCTGATCTTCTCTAAGCCTTAACAGGATTGTTGATGTCAACGTCTATTTAAATTCCTAAGCAGCATGAAAATTTGGTTGAACTCGCGCTTCTAGGGTTGTCGAATTGTCGGACCCAGTTTCCACAATCATCCTCCGATGACCCAGAAAGGAACTGATCAGCGAGGATCTTCTGATTTTATGTCATGCATGATGCATGTCACGAATAGATAATAGATGTCACGAATAGATACAGCTATCGTTTAAGAGCAATTAAATTAGGCCTAATAGTCTCAAGCAACGTCCACGCATTTGCAATCTCTAAACTGACCTCAAGTGTCTAAACAATAACATAGTGAATATACAAGACTAAAGACGACACACTTTAAATGCCTGAGCAACATACAAGTTTAGGCTTCATTAGTTTCAGGAAGAATACACACACACACACACACACACACGCACGCACGCACGCACGCACGCACGCACGCACGCACACACACACAGCTACACACACACACACACACACATATATGTATATATATATATATATATATATATATATATATATATATATATATATATATATATATATATATATATATATATATATATATATATATATATATATATATATATATATATATATATATATATATATATATATATTAGGGTGATTCAAGTTCTGTAGGAAAAAATTAAAGTAAACAATTAAGAGAGGCTCTTTACTTTTTGAGTTCCTTTTAGTCCATAGAGCAAAACTGTGAAATATGGCTGAATTGGTTTGGATTTAGGACTGCCTCAAGGAGCTCAAATATTTATTCGGAAAATAAATTTTATTCAATTTAATATTTTTATTGTAAAGCGTTTTAAATTACTCAGTAATACTTACTTACTTATTTCTTAATAAAGAACTAAAAAGAACATAAAATATTACTATAATTTGTGAAAAAGAATATATTGGAAACATTTTGAGAAATACTTTCTAACATTTTTTAATAAATAAAGGAAATAATATTGTGGCTGAAACCAGGTCAAAGACATCCATTCATCTTATTGGAGAACCTCAGGAAACGTTCTGAGGTAGGGTATTGTCTACAAGCTTGGATGTTTAAAAAGTTTATTTTATACATCATAAGAAAGATAAACTTTCTCAGAAAGATGCAGTGAAAATGTAGTTCAAGAGGTAAGCGAAATCTGGGCTAAGGCTAGGATTCCAATTGCAGAAGGAAGAAACATTGTTCGCAAGCTAGATGCATTACTAGCAAGATATAGAAGTATCTGTTGTAACAAGAATCGTGGGGGAAAACGACACAGCAAGCTAAAGAAGGTGATTTTGTTAAATCAATTAATGTTCTCTTTGATATTGTTCATCATGATGCCAAGAGTATAATTCAAATTGAAGAAGATAGAACATTTCTTGTGGATAAGTGATCAGAAAGAAAATATACCGTTGAATGCAAATTTGGCCAATAAAGAAGAAAATTAAACTTAAAATCACTGAAGGAAAACTCAAGAGGAAGAAAGGAAAGAAAAAGCAGCAGAATATCTAGGTCACAAACAGTTGTCTGCATCAAGTTGTGAAAGTGAATCAGATCACAGTGATTCAGAAGATGAGTACTAATGAACAGTTCTGAAATTATGTGGAGGAACACTGTGCTAAAAGTTCAATTCCATCGACATCTAGCTATGAGAGTCAGACAAAATGAGTTCAGTTCTTTGAATATCTTTCCATCAAATCTTGCTTCTGCACTAGATCGAACAAATGTCAGCAACAGCAAGGCAGCCTACGTCTCAGCGGCAGCGAAGAACTGAACTCATGGCAAAGATAATGTATCCGTTTTATACAAGTTATCACTTTCGTTCAGCAGCATTCGACGAACCGGATGAATCATCGATTCATATGTTCTGCAAACGTTTAAGTTGTCAATGACGGTGCGGAAAGAGGGATTACACTAGCATTAACTTTCAACTCAACCTTGACGAAGCAAGAAGATCAAAACAATTCTTGTTCCAAATTGTAGAAGACCATCGGAAACTATTTCCAAATTTAAACAAAAATCACTTCTGAATCATTGTGATCTGATTCACTTTCACAACTTGATGCAGACAACTGTTTGTGACTTAGATATTCCGCTGCTTTTTCTTTCCATTCTTCCTGAATGTAGTCGTAGTCACTAATTTTATCTGGTAAATACAGTAAAAAAATTGGGGACTTAAAATTGTATACTTTCTAAAAAGTCTAATTTAATTCTTTAGAAACATATTGGCATTTAAAATTATAGATATTAGCTTCTTAGGCAGTGTTACATTGTTTTTTAGACTTGATTATTAAGTTTTCAGTAAAATTGGTTGTTTACTGAAATTCGATTTTTTGGACATCATGAGTTTAAGTTAAATAATTTCAAAGTCGTTGAGGCAGTAAGCTACTAAACATTATCCAAATTCATTGAAATGTTTGGCTTATTTTATTAACAAAAGGAACAGAAAAATGCAAGAGCACAACAAATATAAGATTTTCAATTTTTTTTAATCACCCTAATATATACATATAATATCATATAATCTACTATACCTATCCCTATTACAATGTTAAACGCCTACGTAAGTTTCCTATTAATCGGCGCATAAATTCGTCTCTCAATAAAAATTTTGTCTTAATTTGATAGTCTGAATAAATAAAATGTTTAGTTAATTTAGTCGGCTATTAACTATAAACGCAAAGAAGGTAGTGTTCATAATGACATAAATAGACTGTAAAATTAAGGTAAAATTGCAGTTTTCAGAATGATAAAAATTCGCCGCTCTCTATATGTATGAACTATTTGGCTATTAGTCTGCTAGAGTCTCAATAATGTCTGAAGGGCCAACCTTAAAACTACAAGTGATACATAAGAAGCTCAGGGTTTGTTTTGACGTGCAATGAAGCACAAAATGTGCAGCGATAAATTGAAAAGTGCAGTTATGAAAGGCTGCTTGTGCAATGAACTGTATTTCATAATTATTGATGGCTCAGTGGACAGATCACAAGTGGATCAGATATTATGTACTAGCGAAGATCATTGGCGAACATGGCAATGTGGGGAAAATGTTCCTGGGAGCAGCTGAAACTGAGGAGAGAGGAGCCGTCGGCGTTCTACATGCTGTCAAAAAAGCCCTTGCGCTGAATTTAGGCAAACGTGGACTTGAACTGTTGACGCTCATAATGTCTGTAATAACAGATGGTGCAAGCATTAATACGGGTGGAAGCAATGGTTTTTGGAAGTTGCTTGAATCAGAGCTTAAAGTAGTCAGTCGGGAAGTCGTGTCCATCACTTCCTCTGGTAAAGGTCTGCAGTGTGCTGTGCACCGTTCACAGTTGGCATGGCAGTCTGTGAGTGAGACAGTCGCTGAGGTCAAACATTGCTTTCAGAGTCTAATCGGTCTTGTCTCGTATTTTCATACGTATGGCGTTAGAAGTAGAGAACTCAAGGAATTAGCAGCTGAACAAACAAAAGTTTGAGCTTCAACATATGCCCACTGTTTACGAGGTTCGTTGGAACGAGTTTAGGCCTACATAGGCCTACTCGTTGCTGAATTCTGTTTTGGTGTCATGGCGTGCACTGGTTTCTTACCTCAGCAGTCAAAGGATGCTGCTGCGAATGGACATTTTAACTTTCTGACTCCGTTTGCGAATTTGCAGCTTTTGGTATTACTTACAGATGTGCTTTTTTTCTTTGCACAATTCCAGAAGCGGTTGCAGAGCGACTCAACGACTCTTATTGACATGCATGAAGCTGTAACCAAAGTCAAGTCAACAGTTAGCGCACTGAAAGATCGGCCTCTTACTGGTGGTTGGTCAGGAAAGTCTAATTCATTCGCTTACTGAGAAGGATGGAGATAACTTTCTCAAAGATACTCGATGTCAGCAACATCACCTCTATATTTCTGACCGTCGTAGCACAGCAGTGCAGAACGAAATTGCAGACAGTCTTGTCGAGTTTCTTCGTCAACGCTTTTTGGTTGACGAACCACTGCTTGCTTCTCTTGTTCCATTTGTGCAATTCGATAACAAGAATGTTGACTTACGTAAAGTTCAAAGTGTGATTGGTTGTGATTTGGATTTGGCGGCCATGACATTAGAATACACAGATCTTGCTACTTCGAAGACACTTACCTCTCTGAAGCTGTCTGGGCTCGTTCGTCGTTTGGCTTCTTCACCAGATGACTTTCCTAACATGTTATCAATTATGGCCCGAATTTTAGCTACTAAGCCACATTCTGCTGATCAGGCTTGGACTGGCCCACCGGGACACCGGGAAATTCCCGGTGGGCCGGTCGCCTAGGCTTGGACTGGGTCGGCCGCCTAAACAAAATATGATTAAAAATATTTATATTTTACTTCTAATTCTTAATTCCAGTATTATAAATTATGAAATATTGGCAGTACATAGTTGTTACCAAGAAGCCACGTGAAACGTGCGGCTATGTGTCAATATTCACCTTAACTTACCGTTGATTATAGCGCATGCAATAAAGAAACACAGAAGTTATATCGATTTCTTATAGGCCTACATAGGCATGCTACAATATGTTTTCATGATATTTCTGAATCAAACAAATTTAACAATGATGCCGGTACAGAGCGAAAACTCTCCTGGGTTTCTTGGCAAGTTTTGAATTTATTTTGACAGTGCAATTGATTTGAAAGTGTTTGAGAAGTGAACACACAACTCCGTTATCTCAATATTTGCAAAGAAACGGCATGGACATCCTACGAGTCTATAGATGGCTTAAGAAACTTTTAACGAATTAACTACGTCGAACTTTTTAAGTCATTTTTGAAGCTTACACATTTTTCAGAACTTGCTAACAGTGAATTAGGAAAAAGAAATCTCGATATTGATGTTGAGACTGCTTTGAAACAGAAAAGAATTAGATCAAGAGATAAATAGCCAAAAGAATCTGCTAAAGACAAGCCAATGAAACTGCTAAAGATAAATTTCAAGTAAATATTCACAAAATGGTAATGGATCAAGTTATTAGTAGTTTGAAACACAGATTCTCTGAGCACGGTAATCTTGATGCTGATTTGTAATTATCTTGTTTAGACCCAAACATTTTTTCAGAAATTTTGATAAAGATTCCCAGTGACTACTAATTCTATGAAGATGTTAAGTTTTTGAAATAAACGAAACTGTGCACATTGCACTATATATAGTAACAGTTGGTTCCACACATAATTACAAAATTACGACAGATAAGAAATTATGACGCCTAGGTGCTAATTTCTTAATCTTTTAATATTCATTTAACAATATTATGTCATTTGGCCCATTAATAACCAAAAAGTCTCCCATTTTACATTAAATGTTACAAAAAGCATTGGCAGGCACCACCAGGCCCCTTATCCTGAAAGGTTTCGTGCCTTCGGCGCTCGATACTGTGGGCCGCCCATGGGCAAATTTCCCGGGCCGCTTTTGCAGGCCAGTCCAACCCTGCTGCTGATGTAGAACGATGCATCAGTGCAAATAACTTACTCAAAACGTCTCTGCAAACCAGACTGAAAAATTAATGTCTACTGAAAATGCATGTTTGTTCATACATCGTAACTTGCCCACTAGGCCTACAGCTATTTGGGATCCAAAAGCAGCCGTTCTGCAGTGGATTCAGTGGAAACCACGTCGGCAGAAGCGATCAAAGAAAGCCACTGAACAGAAACATTTTAGGGATATTTTCACTGAAGCGAGTGCAACCAAAGCAAAGTCCGACTACGAAAATTATTCCGTAAGGGATTCAGAGTCACACACTAAGAGTAAAAACGATGCATATCAGGAACTTCTGACAGCGAAAGTGAGGCAGAGAATGAATATTGCAATGACGCTGAACAGGAAACAACAACGGAGTCTGTCGAACATGCAGACGAGTCCACGCAGCCGGAAAGAAGACCAAAAATTACCAGAATCAGTGCATCTGACTCGTACTCGACAATTTTAAGACTAGCTGCACTGACATACCGGTACTGTATGATTTGCTTTATATACTTACCTTGCATTTTGCATTGTTGTGAAAACACCACAAAATACTTGCAGAATTTCTCTTTTAAAATATCAGCTTTAAAAATATCATCAGCTGACCTCTGACGAGGGCCCCAAACAGTGGCAGACACCCGATATAGACTCGCGCTCCGGCGCTCGCCATGTGCAGTGATAAATTTTCCTTAAAACAGACCCCGAGAAGCTGGTAAGTGCTCATTTTGTATAAAAAGAGTATAAAAGAAAAAGTTAGAGTAAGCTAATCTCAAGCTTTCGAAGATTATACTGCCCTCATAAGAAAGAACTAAGTAAGCATCTGCAAAAAGTTGATTTTGAGATAAATGCAAAAAACATAAATTGCTTGCTGCCAAGTAGATCCCAAATTCATAGGGCCTATTCCTTTTTGCTTTAACCAACACCTGTAACAAAAGGTTACCATTTTTAGGGGAAAATGAATTTTAAATATTTTTCTCATAAGTATTTTAAATGTCAGTAAATGTGTTTTTACTTAGCTTTGAAGACCGATAATATGAACCCAATAATCAGTAAGAACAACGCATCTGCATATAATCGTATTTTATTTTTGAATAATCCAACAATTGACTCATATTTCAGCTCAAGTATATCAATCAACATAGGCGTAATTTGTGGGGATACGAGGGGTACGCGTACCTCCACTTTTTTTTTACTAGGGAACCGTACCCCCACTTTTTAAGCAATGCCAATCAATATTTTATTATTGAGCCATCCCAGAAATCGCAGTCTGCCTTGCTTCGTGTATGTAAGAAATTAATACCCAACTTTTTAGACCAAGTTACGCCCCTTGGGTTGCGAGGGGTACGCGTATCCCCTACTTTTTACTGTGGGTACTGTACCCCCACTTTGTAAACATTGTCATTCAATATTTTATTATTGAGCCTTCCCAAATATCGCAGTCTCTGCCTTGCTTCGTGTATGTAAGAAATTGGTATCCCCACTTTTCAGACCAAAGTTACGCCCCTGTCAACCATTATTTTCAAAGATATAAAACCAGTTATAAATAGCTTTAAAAATATTGATATCATTGTATTTGATCATAATCATAGTTCGAGAATTCGTGACTTTCGGTTTTAAAATTCGTAAAAATTCACGAATTTTTGGTCTATTTTAAAATTCGTAAAAATTCGTAAAAATTCGTTGGGCCATTGTTGGGCCTTTTTTACATTGACAGTGGATTTTGCAAAAACAGCGTAAGCAACAACAAATGTGATGACGTCATGATTTGTTGTGTTAAGCTTCTGCTTAGAATTCAATGTAAAATTCAATATGAAAGTTTATTACGTAACGACTTAATTTAGTTAAAATCTAATTTCTTAAAGATGAAAGAACATGGACCGAAGTGGAAGTATGTAGTAGGCCCCAATTTTGGAGGAGAAGGAAAGGGTAATCCAAAAATACAGTGTTGTTTTTGTGACAAGGAATTTGTTGGTTGTTCGGAATTCGGGAGCATTGGCATGGCGAAAATACAGAAACCAGAGTCGAGTGGGAGCAGTGGGCTGACCCTGACTCAGAATCAGAGGACGATGAAGTAGAAGACACAGCTCGGTGAACGTTGCCAACCCTTTTTAACCATGTTTGGTTGCAAGCTGTTTTAGAGGCTGACTGGTGACACTGGAGCTGCATGGGGCACTGGTGGTTTTTCGTTCTGCTGACTGACACTCACAGTCACACATCCCAACTATGATAGAAATCGAAGTTCAAGACTCTAAGTAGAACAGTAACTGAATATCAGTACTAGTGTGTTGCCAGTCAGCTATCTTTTACGGCTGATTGATTGATTGCCTATGACACTGACATTTACTTGTTTAAAAAGTTCAGAAGTAAGCAAATAATAAAATTCGTTGCCATGGCAAAGAATTCTATTATTTTATTATTTTACTAATTTTTACGAATTTTAAAACTGCAGTTTTAAAATTCGTTAAAATTCGTGAATTTTAAAAATTCTTAAAATTCGTAAAATGCGAATTCTCGAACTATGATCATAATATTATCCGACTATGAAAACAGTCTGGGATAGTGAACATGTCACAGGACAGATGAAGCAGAACCACACTTACTTATCTGCATCTATTAGGTCCACAACATCTGATGTCTTAATATCTTGCCAGAATGTTCTTCTATTTTCTGGCATCAGAACGTTCAGTTTAGAAATAATGTCATCTTTTTTCTCTCGGGGAATCCCTCTCGCCACAGTTCTTGCATTTGGGCTTAGGACGCCTAATTTGCGTGTAGGCCCCTACATGCAATTAAGAAATTCAACGTTATATAGGGACCATGGAATTCAGTTTTGTAGGTTATATCAGGTTCTTCGCTCCTCTCCTTGCAACAATCTAAACAATATCTGAAAGATATGGTCTAAGACTAAGAGTAGTATGGTTAAGTTTGCAAGAGATCCGACGAAATTCTGTTTCGGAAATCGGGTGTCGGGAATATCATTCGCTACGCACCCAAAACAATCACCCGTAGTCACAAACAAAGCCATGATAAATAATTCAAAAACATTAAAACGTTTGAAATTGCTATATTTATTGTTGCTCAAATTTCACTTAACCTCACGGACTATAATTTTAATCCGTCTTGGTGGTTTCCACCAAGACGGATTCAAATTATAGTCTTAAAAATAATTCATTATCGCTCAGATCGTAAACTTAACGTAAACATTGTCTGGAAATAGTAACTGCGCATGCGCGTGGAACACGGATCTGCAAATAACGCTCTCTGTTACTAGCAATAAACAACGCATGTCAGATGCGTCGTTCTTACTTAGTATTTGATACGAAGTGTGCAGATACGTGGGATTAACAAACGCTGGTTCTCTATGATCGCATCAAGATAGGAGGTTCTTACTTCCTACCAAGGTGTAAGACCTCTAATATATGCAGAAACTGCATCTAACTTAAAACGGCCAAATTTTCAGTTACGTAGGTATTTCTTTTGAGGGCAGTATAACTGTAGCAGCATACTAAGAAATAATTTTATACAGCATAATGCACGATTGACATGGCTTCTTCTATTGCTAGAGGTCTAAGTTTGCTAATGATTATCATTTGTAATTGTGCTTGTTAATTTATATAGCGCCACTTCGAGAGGATCAAGTCAGAGGCGCACCGGACCTGACAAAATAAACCAAGATCGAACCAAGATCGACCAATCTGTCCAACACTTCCATGGGCATTAGATGGGACCCGTGTGGGCTCTCTAGGGTCATATATGAAAACATACGTCTTATATGGGATCCAAGAGGGCATGTTGGCAAGGAAGAAGCTCAAGTGGCAGATTGGAATAGCTTATTAATTCCAAAAGTATGGGCAGACAACAACACATCTATGCTGGGCCACGAAAGTTCTGGTTGGCTGCACAACAATCTTGCGCAGCAGAGCGAAGAAATCTGCAACCAGCGATGGAAGAGACCGAGATACATGCCTCACATAGGATGTGACACAGACTGCAACGCAATTACCTATGAGCATTACGATCTTAAACTCAACGTTTATTCTTCCTAGTAAAAGAGTGATGTTTAACGGTCGTGTTGCAGCTGTTGCTGCTGCAGGAAATGGAGAACATCCGTATTATCGAGCTTATCTAGACATAGACGTGCCCTCTGTTGTTAGCAGAATCAATACCCGAACTGCGATTCTCAACCGCATGATCTGCATCTCTTATGCAGCCAGAAATTTACCAAAGATGTCAGAAAGATCGAAAAGAATCTGCAGACGATACACCTTCCCTCCTGAAAAGAAAAGCAATGAAACCGAATGTCCTGGAGACATCTGTTGTTTCTGGACGAGCTAACTATGATTCTAAAATAAAGCTGGGTTACTGAGTGTAGATAATTTATACTTATGAAAATTGAATTGCCAAAACGTGTTCTGCCAGATTCAAGAACCAGATTGTAATGATCAAAGTATCGCAGCAAAATGTTCTGCATGTGTGCATGGCTGATGAAGAAATTGACATGTAGGCTGTGTACTGTTAATATTAAAAGGCGTCTGACATAACCACGTTCTTTCCACACCTGTCTACACCTTTTAGCCAATTTATATTATCTGCATATTTGGCGTAGGCCTACACCGCAATTCTCCTAAAAGGTGATCTGGGTCACCGCGTGCGACGAATAAATGGCTGCTTTAGCCTAATCAAATAGAAACCATCACACTGCTTCTGGAAAATGATAAAATTGCAGCTACTTCAGAGTCAAAAGAATCGTTGTATTGCTCAAAAGAATAAATCATTGTTGTTGTTATAAAAATTTTCAAAAATCTGTAGTCGTTTTGGGTACAATACGTGGCAGTGCACCGTTATTTTAAATATCTTTAATCGATTTCAATTAACATTTTAACCGTAAGCCGATTTCAAGAAATTCGTTCGCAACCTGTTTAGCTGTACGTTTCCAAAATTGAATGCGCTCGAAATCAAAAGTAATTGAAAGTTTGTGCTTGTTTATTTTTTAAACTACCCTGCAGTAAATGAACGAAATAGGCCTACAACGATTTGACATATGCCTTTAGGCGGTAGGTCCTATACGATATCTAAAGTTTAGTCTTCCAGATGTTGCGTGCAAATCACTATGTGAAAATGATAGCTAGCTTGTTTTAACACCACACAGTCAGACCAACTGCCATGGTGTCTGAGTTGCAAAATGGTTCTTTCAATTAAACTCTCTGATAATAAAATTACATTGATTTTGCAAGCGCTCTTGTATGCACTTCTAATAGATTTCTGGTCTCTTAAAGCTAGGTGTTGTCAAAAGGCAACTCTTAAACGTAATGCCTTGAATTAAAAATAATGTGACTGCCAGCTGCGCGATTGTATATTCGTTAATATGCTGGATTGTCAAGCGATATGTCACGGGTTCAAATCGTAGCCACGGCAGAAATGAATTTCAAGATGCTGTCCTATTGCTGCAAATATTTGTATCTACAAATGAGTTTTTGAATAGATGAATGTTTGTATCAATGTATGTATGTATGCGTGTATGTTTATTTGCCAGTATGTATTTGAGCTGTTTAGATACATAGAATATATAATATATACTAGTGTATTTGCCCGTCATATTATGACGTCATATTATAGGCCTATATGTATCGTTGGTTATCACCGTCGTCAAGACAAACGGTTTATGTTTCACAATAGAACAGAACCCGTTTGTGACGTAGCGTCCCCCGACAGACGGACACTATATGGATATTATATGTATAGATGGTAGAACGATGTAATAAGACTTTACATACTTGTCTTTGTACAGGGTCTTCTTATGAAGTTTCAGCTGTGGGAATGTAAAGTTTGCTATGCACAGTACCAGTAGTTGTGGTAAACTTACCTTAGTTAAATTGCGACTGTTTTGTCTTGTAGCAACATTTTCGTAAGGTGACGGAGCAGCTTCCAGATGATGTGGAGCCCTGGTATGAGCTGGCTCAGATCCTTGAGCGAGGAGATGCGATTCAAGCGCTGGCTGCCTACGGAACTGCCACAACGACAAAGTGCAAGCAGAAATACCTCCATAGATACAAAACAATGTTGCAGCACTTCACTTCAACCTTGGCCACTTTGATGAGGCAAAAGTGAGCGGTTTTGATTAATCTTAATCTCATCCAAATGCTCGCGTTTGAACCAGTCAATAAGGTCTTGCATTGTTTGTTCGAGATACAAATCCAGCTGTACCTTATTATTATTATTATTATTATTATTATTATTATTATTATTATTATTATTATTATTATTATTATTATTATTATTATTATTATTATTATTATTATTATTAGTATTATTATTATTATTATTATTATTATTATTATTATTATTATTATTATTATTATTATTGTCCCGAGGTAGTTATGATCCCTCAGGCTCTTAAAACACTGTCCGGAGACATTAGAATGTATGTCTGGCACAGCTTATAACTCGTCAAATGCTACCTGTGCAAAAGTGCTGCAGAATGCAACAGCATTATTATTTTTTTTATTAATATTATTATTATTATTTTAGTATTATTGTCTTTCTTGTTTATGTATGTATTAAACACGACTATCTAATGACAAAGCATCATCAGTGGTACTGAGCAATTGTGTTTGAAAAACAGTATCCATCTCAGAGGAGGATGAATCCAACACAGTCCACATTACTGAGTGAATGTTCAGCTAGTCAGCTACCAGTTTATGTTATTGACAGTTTGACTCTGGGCCATGGATCCTCAAAGGAATGATTGTTCTGTTATGAGAAGGCTGCTGTCATAGTTTCACATCAACAAAATTGTCCTTGAACCTCACTTTACCTTGTAGTGTAAAGCCTATTGCTAATGGAGGTACTTGTTAAATGGGAAGTGACTTGTTCTGTATCATTGTTATTATTATTATTACTACTACTGCTACTAATACTACTCATTATTATTATTATTATTATTATTATTATTATTATTTTTTTTTTATGCCCCGAGGTATACAGGATCCCTCAGGGACTTGAATATTAACTAAAATGGAAAATAAAGTGTCCGGAATGGCCCTATTCATCTATTTCCTGGCCGGCAAAAGTGCTCCCAAAAGCCACTGCGTTAAAACGCTGTATCGTCAGCGAAAGGCGTTGGAATAGGTAAGTGGTTTCTCGTTGGTCCCCCGTAATGGTGCAAAGCTTTCGTCCCAAGTCCGAGAGGAAAGTCAGGCCTTCTTTGTTGATTGGGCCCAGGGTTTCAAAAGCCAAAGGAATAAAATAGTATGCGGATGAAAGTTCAGTGTATTTGTCGAGCTTGCGTGCCGATGCCCTTTCGGCTGCCGCACCGGCTGTTTGTGAGGTGTCAGGCAAGTAGGAAGCGGCCAAGGTGTCTGTCACGGTCGCATCCCATATCAGACATCGCCCGACGCGCCAAGGGATGAGGGTGAGGCCGTCCGGTCTCCTGCCGTCCGTCCTCACGAGGCCGACAGGCTCCTTTGTGGATGGATAACCTGCGCGGGTCAAGCTCCGAAAGATCAAGTCATTTAGCGATGCATGTCTAGGCAGGCGACCCGGACCCAACGCGCACGAGAGCCCATGGTGGCCATCTGCAAGCACCGGGGCACCGCAGGGGCATCCATGCGGCTCACAAAGCGGGACCCCCAGCCGCAGCCCTGTCGCCACCTGACCGATTCGTCATCCAGCCTGAGCCCGCAGTTGGTGATGGGGAGGGCCAGCAGCCAGTCCCCCGCATGCGGGGCTGATACCGCCTTGAGGCGTGCTTGATTTATTATTATTATTATTATTATTATTATTATTATTATTATTATTATTATTATTATTATTATTATTGTGCATATATTGAGCACCACTATCTAATGACAAGCATCAATCAATTGTGCTGAGCGATTGTGAGTGAAGAACTTGCTTCTAGTGCCAGTTCTTTCATCATCCAAGAGTTATGGCGCGAACTGGAATGTCTTGATATATGGGGAAGTCCGTAAGCAGTGACCATAGCTACTAAATTCTATGCCACCTTTATCTAACATGCAATTGCTCACACCTGTGCAGTTTGCGTGAGAACGCAAGCTCTGAAGGTTACCAGGTCATGCAGTGGGGTTGCTTTATAAATAATGCTTTTATTTCTTCGCAGCGTCATTATGAGCAGTTGCTGGAGTATGTCAGAAGAGAGGCTGAGAACGATGAGACATACTACAGTGCCATCTCTGACAAATTATGTACAACCTCACAAGACTGTACACGATGACACATGAGTAGTATTGAGTATGACAAGGCTGAGACGCTGTGCAAGAGCATTCTGCGTAAACATCCAAACTACATGGACTGTACGTTGTTAACTGTATTTCTGTATTTTATTGGCCTCTGTTTTTGTGTGATAAATTATTGAGTTTGTCTCAGAAGCAGAACTGGAAAAGACGAGTCTTCCATTGTCTGCAAATATTTTACCTAACAAGTTACCTTACAAATACCTTATAAGGTATTATGCATTTGTAGTTGTAACTTACGTGAAATGTAATATTTTCATTCTGCAGGCTATCTTTGCCTTGGATGCATATATGTGACTTGCTCTGGCAAAAGGAGGCGGAAGTCGCCAATGATAAAACAATAGAAATTAGCCAAAACACCAATCAGGTGTAAATTTCTCAATTATCTGTTTTTTGCATATACATGTATCAATAAATAAGATCTTAAATTATATGAAAAAATATTGATTTAATAATATTTCACCTATTTCACGAGAAATTTAATAAGTTTGTGTGACTGATAAAAAAATCCGAGAATTTAAAATTTGGGGGAGTTTCAAGAGTATTTTGCAGCCTTCAGCCTGTTAGGAATACCATGTGTAATACCTTATTGGAAAGTTTATGTATTCAGCTTGTAAAAATTGCCTCATTTGGTGTGTTTCCCATAGAGATTTCCATAAGTTTAAGGTTAAAAACACTTACTCAATTTTTACAATTTTTGTTTAGTTTGTATTAAGATAATAAACTTTGCATGTGTTTTTCTCGAAATTGTACTTCCAAGTAGCAAAACATTCTAAACTTCGTATCTCTGGAACCAATAAAGATAGAATAATAATGTTTGCAACATTTTAAGCAGAAATTATTATTTATCATTTCAAGCCCAAAATATACAAAACTAAATTATTTGACAACAGCCTCCTTTTGCCAGAGCAAGTCACATATATAATGTTATGGTGCCTTTGCTTTGTTCGACAGAGTGGTGACAGTGACACATGTGCACAAACAACTTGTCACTGTCACCAGGCAGTGTAACTGGGTACCAAAATAATCGGGGAAGTAAACGGCAAGTCCTGCGATTTACTGGCCCCGTGTCCAGTACTTTGGGAGTCGTCCACTGCTGGCTTAAGGGCCCATGAAAATGAAACGGTTGCCTCTCTTAAGCCCCACCATGGGAATGGGATTGTTACTTTACTTTGCCCTGTCTTATCTTTAAATGACAGTATTTCATTTTGAAGGACCATCCTGATGCTTGGTCTCTAATTGGATATCTCCACTTGGCGAAACAGGAGTGGGGTCCAGGACAGAAGAAATTCGAACGAATCCTCCAAAGACCTACGACTAAAGATGATTCTTACTCAATGATTGCATTGAGAAATGTCTGGCTGCAGACTCTTCATCAACCAATGCGGGACAAAGAAAAGGAATCAGGAATCTTTTCAACCACGGTGTTCGTTGAGACTTTGGTTTCTGTTCACCCAGTTCACTTCCTTATGTCCTTCCAAACCGTCATGTTCCTTCTGGTCTCACATTTATTATGTGTTCTATTATTTTCTTTTGTCCTGAGATAGGTTTGATTCCTACTAAGACCCCTCTAAAAAAATTTCTTATTCCTGATCTTTACGATCGAGAGTAATTGCTGGACTTACTCAGCTTTCACCTGACTAACACCTGTCATCATGGTAATGTTCATCCTAAGGTGAAGGTGATCTTGATCACCTCATTTACCTGGCTTGACCTGACCTTACTTATTTTTACCTGTGCAATTAACAGAAGAGACATCAAGACCATGCTCTGAGCATGTAGAAGGCTGTTCTGAGAAATGATCCGAAGTACATCTGGGCTGCTAACGGAATCAGTAAGCTTCATTTCGTGTTTTTATGAAGCGTAAATATTTCCATAAATTTGTTCTTCCTAGGTACAATTTATCTGTTTTCAGGTCGTCTGTTCTCCTGTAACCGCAAAACTTACCATAGGCCTAAGGCAGATTCTTCTGTGCATACTCTTAAAACATTTTTAAGATGAATCAGATGAAAATGGCATGCTTTAGAAATGTGTGCAAAACTGAGTGTTTTGAGTTGGTTATAACAAAATTGAAGGACTTACCCAATATTTTGTACCATGTGTCAGTGTTGCGCTTTTTCTGTTGATAGATTAAAAACTTGCCAGCCATTTAAAATAGTTCTTTGCTTAAGTGTAACCTTGGTATTAAGGGCAACTGTGTTTTAGACCTCAGGCTAATTTCTTCAAAATAACCTATCCACAAAGCTCAACGTCTTGTTGAAATAGTAGCTTTAAGTATGCATCAGTTGGTAGCTATTAGACATCTGTGAAATGACTTGAATTCAATTGTAGTCAGTTTTATTGCATTGACGTCACTTTATTGATCACCAACAGTTTAGGAAGCCAGCTCTGAATCGGTAGGTTGAAGGACAGAACTTAGAAGGACTGTTTGGATCCTGCTGTACAGGAGTTGCCAAATTACAAAACTGAGTGGACATATAGTGCTGTATAAATACAATTTACATTACATTTTATTGCTTCAAGAGGACTATCCATTGATGCCTTGTGCATTATGATACTATAGAAGTTATTAGATTATGTTATATTACTTTGTTGTGATCTTGTTCGTTAGGTTGTGTTGTGGTGCATAAAAGCCACATAACCGAGGCTAGAGACATCTTCGCTCAGGTTCGTGAAGCAACGACCGACTTCTGTGATGTCTGGCTCAACATCGCTCACATCTATGTTGAACAGAAACAGTACGTTGCTGCAATTCAGATGGTAAGTTTGGCGTTTGGCAGTTGTCATCTGTTTCAACTCACTTAACCGCCACAGCCTGACTTCTGATTTCCTGGATTCTGGAAATCGAGTGAATGATGAATTATGAGAGATGTCAGATGTAAGAAATTGAATCAGGTGCATATTCTGTTACCCGGGGCTTGAGGGTACTTAGTTATTTGCTCTCATCTAACAGTTGATCTTAGTAGTTTGCTACTTATGATGCTATTGGATCTGAAATGGGCTTCTCCAGTGGATTTGTGACTGTGTCCTCTCGCTGATGCCTTCCACATTAAGATAACGGTGCTATAGAAATAATTAGATTGGATTAGATTATGCTAAATGCATCCATTTTTACTCTTCATCTTGCTTTTTTGGATCCATTTTTTACATATTACATTTATTGAGTGTATTTTGTACTTTTTTGGCAAACATACTCCCTGCTTACTTCTGTTCACTTACAAATCAAAGATAGCTTCTACATTGCAGTGAAATAAGAACTTGAGCTAGTATAAAAAATATCAAGTGTCTTGGCCCAGTGAAGAGGGAGGCACTGACTCTGCATATTATGTCTAGCAAGCAGTGACCTAACTCAGTGACATAACCCAGTAGCGAAGGAGACCTTGACATGGTGTCAATTAGGACTTGGGCAGTAAGCAGTGATATATGACCTTGGGCAGTAAGCAGTGATATATGACCTAGTCACTAATGACCTGTTTTTGTCTAGTATGAAAACTACTTGAAGAAGTTCTTCAAGCCCCACAACACCGAAGTGCTCAAACACCTGGTGGCCGCGTACTACAAGTTCGGTAAGATGAGGGAGTGCAAGATGACCCTTCTAAAGGCACACCATGTGTCACCGGCCGATACGCTTATCCTGTACAACATTAACCTTGTCCAACAGAAGCTGGCCACTTCGATCCCGATAAACGAGAAAGACAAAAACTCAGCATTGGCTAAATTGAAATGCATTTACTGTGAGAAAGTTTACCCTATATAATCTATACCTACAAAGTTTAGCTTTTAATTGCATTAGTTTAGTCAGCATGGACTTATGTGGACTTATGTTTACAATTTAAATTTGAAAAGATTTCAATTTTCTCAATTTCTCAATATCTTATTAAACCAAACTTATAAGAAATAAATTAATTGTTGTAGATTGATGTTATTTGTAATGTTTACTAATAAAGTTGTGTTATTTGCTAATTAAATTCTGTAAATAAGGTTTTTAAGTTTAAATTGCAGTAGGGCCTTCAAGATGCGAAAAAGTCAATTTGTTGTAGTTGTGTGTATCGATTCTGCACCCTTTTCTTTTGGCATTTTAGATAATTTAGAAATAACTTATAAACATTTTATTTCTTGTACTGTGCTATTTTATAAAATATTTATTTCTCAAATGATGACGTAAATAAAACGTAAACGCTGAATCCTTGAAAGTATGAAGACAACGTAAAGAACATCAGACAAAAAAAATTAAATAGAAAATGAAACAAATTTACAGACAGTAAATAAATAAAGTTACATACAAAAAAATAAAAGATGGAAAAAACAATAAGAAAAATAAAAACGAAAACACCAGGTTTTTTGGGGAAAAATAAAAAACGGTTTTAACAACTATGATAGTTATTATTTACCAAAAGTTGACAAGGGATCCTATCAGGATTTTTAAAAAGTTTACCAGATACTATTCTGGAATGGCCAAGCTTCACTGGTATCCAACTCTGTGAATGTGCCTTGAAACACGATTGTACTGAGAAAATTAAAGAATTGGTATGTTCTTTTAACAGGTACTTCGTCTATCTGAGTCAGAGAGGAGACCAAAGGAAATTCGACTTGGCCCAGGCTGCAATTGAGGCTCGCCAGTGCTCTGATCTGCTGAGCCAAGCTCAGTATCATGTTGCCAATGCTCGCAAGATTGATGAGCAGGAGAAAGAGCAGAAGAGGAAGCAGGAAGAGGAGATAGCTGCACTCAGGCAGAAACAACTCCAGGAACAGGTAAAGTAGTCACTCTAAGTAATGGATTGTTAATGAGGCAGATTGACTAGGAGTGAAGTTGATTAACTGGATTGATTGACAGGGAGTGGTATGGATTGATGCAGCATTTTGCACCACAGATTGTCTTATTTGATTGACTTGCTTTATAAACTGTAAGTGTGAGAGCTTAACTTTGATTGACATTTAACGGCTGGTTTTGATTATGTGCATAATTTGCTTCTCATGTTGAGTTTGATTGATCTGATTGGTGATGTGATTGGCAGATGGAAAAGCAACGGCTGAAGGAGGAACAGGAGCAGCGATTGTAGGAGGAGCATGCCAAATTCTTGGAGAAGTCAAGACAGCTCCTGGCTGAAATTGAAAATACTAATGTGGCAGACGAGAAGCCAGCACGCAAAGCCGGAGGATCCAAAGTGAGCACCTAAGTTCAGCCACATCTAAGTTCAGCCAAGTTATGACTTTTCATGACTGAGCTAATAATAGCTCATCATTAGTGTAATGTTTCTCAAACTGGGTGCCGTGGCACCCAAGGATGCCTTGAACCTTCTCTGGAGCGCTGCAGCTGGATGACAGAATGGATAAAAAAATCTGAAAACCGTTGATAATCACTGCTAACATAGGCCTATGCGTATTTTTTAAAACTTGAAGTGGTGTAGAAATAGTCGTAACGTGGCCGAATACAACCTTGGAATGTTGTGGTGTATCATTAAAATACAGAACTAATTGGAAGAAAAATAATGAAATTATGGCCATGTGCCATTGACTCAATGACTTTTAGTAAGGGTGCCTTGCCATTGACTCAATGACTTTTAGTAAGGGTGCCTTGCCATTGACTCAATGACTTTTAGTAAGGGTGCCTTGCCATTGACTCAATGACTTTTAGTAAGGGTGCCTTGCCATTGACTCAATGACTTTTAGTAAGGGTGCCTTGCCATTGACTCGATGACTTTTAGTAAGGGTGCCTTGCCATTGACTCGATGACTTTTAGTAAGGGTGCCTTGCCATTGACTCGATGACTTTTAGTAAGGGTGCCTTGCCATTGACTCGATGACTTTTAGTAAGGGTGCCTTGCCATTGACTCGATGACTTTTAGTAAGGGTGCCTTGCCATTGACTCGATGACTTTTAGTAAGGGTGCCTTGCCATTGACTCGATGACTTTTAGTAAGGGTGCCTTGCCATTGACTCGATGACTTTTAGTAAGGGTGCCTTGCCATTGACTCGATGACTTTTAGTAAGGGTGCCTTGCCATTGACTCGATGACTTTTAGTAAGGGTGCCTTGCCATTGACTCGATGACTTTTAGTAAGGGTGCCTTGCCATTGACTCGATGACTTTTAGTAAGGGTGCCTTGCCATTGACTCGATGACTTTTAGTAAGGGTGCCTTGCCATTGACTCGATGACTTTTAGTAAGGGTGCCTTGCCATTGACTCGATGACTTTTAGTAAGGGTGCCTTGCCATTGACTCGATGACTTTTAGTAAGGGTGCCTTGCCATTGACTCAATGACTTTTAGTAAGGGTGCCTTGCCATTGACTCAATGACTTTTAGTAAGGGTGCCTTGCCATTGACTCGATGACTTTTAGTAAGGGTGCCTTGCCATTGACTCAATGACTTTTAGTAAGGGTGCCTTGCTCTGACAAAGGTTGGGAACCACTGCATTAGTTAATTAGATAATTAAGAATGATTTTCGTTATCATAGTCGCACTATTTTATACTCTTATCCGATTGTTATTTGTGGCAGCATACAGTTCTTGATTTTCATTTTTTGGTTTTGCTGATGGCAAATCTTTTCATCATAAAATTACACCAACCAGAAGATTCTGTGTACAGTACTTTCTTAGCATGAAAACTCACCAAAAGACAATGATAGTAAATCTTTCTTTGACAGCTTATGTGAACTGTATTTTTTGCTAAGCAATGCATTCATTCTATACTTTTCCTTTAAGTTGACTTGTGCCCGTGTGTCAGTCACTCAACTGATGTCCAGTTAAGCTACACTGTGACTGTAGGGGAGATGGTTGAATGGCAACATGCTGGCACGAAGATCAGAAGGACGCGGGTTCGATACCCGCTAGCACTGTAAAGTTGACTCAGCCTTCCACTCCCTAAGAGGTGACTGTAAAATGAGCAGATGGTGCCTTGCAGGCTGCCTTACAGTTAAATTCAACTCCTGTTAAACTTGTTATTATCCTTTACTACTATATTCAATTCAGTTTATTGTTTCCAAGAAAACATTTGTTGCAGTCATGACAATCATGAGATTACAAGTAATGTAAACAACAAACGATATAGGTTAATCAAATGCAGGGAAACAATAGGAACCCTGAAGGGACACAAGTCCCGCTAAGATAGGGGGCTATGAATGCGTGGTATTGTACAGGTGGCTGATGGCTTAGTGAATCACCTTCTGGGAATTTATGATGTATGTGTATAACTGAGTGCTGAAGTTTTGGTATCAGTTAAATCTTAATCATGTGCAGATACACTCTGCATCTCAATCAGAGCTCTAACAAAATAAAAGAATAAGACAACACATAATAGGATAAGACGAAATTAGTTCTTAACTACATTACATGTTCAATTGTGTGTGCACGCAGTGCCACGCAGTGTTGGGTAAACTCACACAAGAAATGAGTTAAATCAAAACTCAACTCACGCACCTCAAAATGAGTTTAAACTCAAACTCAACTCATCCTAAGTGAAATGAGTTAACTCAAACTCACTTGTTAAATGAGTTAACTCATAAACTCACACGTTTCATACTAGCACATTCTAATCGAGCAACAATTTTCCCATCACGCCTACTTGTAACAGAAAAATATTTTCCATCAAGAATACACGGTACTTCAGCCATGTTCTTAACTGTTCACAATATACAAAATATGCAGTGCTTAAATACTGTCCGCTAGCAGTGTTTACGACCTTCCCTGCCGTCACCACTCACCAGTATGGAAAGCCGACGATATAAAAAAGGCTTGAACATAATATGTGCCGAGTGCCGAAGAGTGAGTTGAGTTTAAAATAATTGACAGTTACAACTCAAACTCACAGAAAATATGAGTTAACTCAAACTCATAACTCACACTCTTTAAGGTGAGTTAACTCAAACTCATAAATCACAGCAAGTGAGTTAACTCGTGAGTTTAAACTCATATGAGTTAACTCATACCCAACACTGGTGCCACGCACAAGCTGTTTGAATTGCATAAAACTCGTCGCAGCGTGGATGATTTTAGGTAGACCAGTCCATGCCATAGGACCGTGGCAATTAATAGAAAATTTGAGATTGTTAGTTCGAACAAAGATGCTCCTGAAACGTCATTATATGTAATGTCATGTAATCTTACTGCGTACTTGTCAGTTTGAATTAATGAACAAATATTAATATTATTATTATTTATTGCTTTCTGCTGTTAGAAAAGTCGTAGTAAAGTTGAGGACGAGTTCATCTCGGAGGGAGAGGACGAGGAGTTGCCGATGAAGAAGAAGAGGACGTAGAGAAAGAGGAAGTGGCTCTGTAGATGAAGGTGACGATGAAAGAGGAAAGAAACCTGCTCCCAGAAAGCGTCCTACCAACAGGTAAATCTATCCACGTGTTTTGAGTTTCCTTGTTCTTCAAGTTGAATTGAGGGTGAAGTAATTATCCATGTCTTATACGTCTTTATCAAAGTTTGTGCTCAGGTCTCTTATAAACAGCCAGGCATTGAGTTTGTATGTACTGTTATTTTCTGCATTTGTAAGTACAAAGTATTAGTTGAATGTGCTGAGCAATTGTGCTATAAGTACTTGCTCAAGGTCCCGTATCAGTAACCATCTTGGGTAGGCACCAGCCAGCCATCTACATTTCACTGAGACCACTTGGCAACGGTTGCCAAATGGTTTGAGTTGTTGCCAGGCAACCATGTCGCACAGCTGCATAATGTGATAATAAATTATCAATTTCACACGATACTTTGGAAATTTAACACCAGCTACAGTAGCGAATGGCCGTTGAATGAACAAAAGGCCAGATCTTGCCACAAGTTACCGTTGATTGTGTGAACTATCAGTAAATTTCTGAATTATTTTATATATTTATTGACACTTTAATGACAAGCTGCATTGACTGTGAGGTGCCCTTGTAACGGCATGGCTGTGTTACGGCGCCATATAAATTGTCATTATTATTATTATTATTATTCCCAGTTGCTTAAGTACGCTCTTGTCATTAAAGTGTTAAGCTCCACTGTCTAATGACAAAGCAACTGTGCTTGACTTAAATGCACAAGTTCTGCCAAATTAAACAATACTTAAATAATAACATCAATTAAATAATGTTAATTAAACAATTTAAAAAATAATATTAATTAAAAGATAAATAATAAAATAATAAATTAAATAATTTTCTGGTCAAGGCAACCAGCAGGAGAAGGTGAGAGTTGCAGAAAACGAAAGTCGCAACCTGACAAAAGTCAGGGACATCTCAAAGCCAAGGCAGACACATAAGGGATGATGGCCTGACAGCTAAACAATGGCAAAAGGTTGTTTCCAAGGCTATCATTTCGTCAAGCAAAGGGTCATCATCCGAAGACGAGTTGAAACTCAAGATTTATGACAGGTAATTAATTTACAGGTGTCCACACTGCTCAGCAGTGTTTAATCTAGGCACCTTTTGGGGGAAATTTCCCCCCCAGGATTTATGTTTCGCCAAGACCAGAAAAATATAAAAATAAAATAATAGTTTTGAGTTGTTGTTGACGACATTATAATATTATATGAACTGTTATAATATATAATTATTATAATTATATTATTTACTATTATAATATGTAAGATGAAATTCGCATAAACGGTCATCAAATTTTTCTTAGACGAATTCCTAAAAAAAGGTCTTAAAAGTTGTCAGGGATGAATTCTTAAAAAAGTCATAAAATTCGTCAAAAAGATCATGAAGTTTTTTTGTGATATGAAATTCCAAAAAAGATCATCGAATCTTTGAAGAGGGATCAAAATCAAAATTACCATGTCGAAATTCTGAAACTTTTGCGACCGCCCTTCGGACGCTCGTTGGTCCCCCACAAACCTTGTTTCCCCCACCCCAGAAGAGGGGAACTAGATTATACTGACTGCTCAGTCTGTGTGGACGTTTCTGCTTTGGTACCTCAAGGGCATCTACACAGTCCTTTATAATGCCCACAATGAACATGACACAGATTCATGTTATTGTAGGTAGTAACTTCTATCGTGCCGCTATTTCATGCACAGAGCATCAACTGGTGGTGCCGCACCAGCACCGAGTCGTAATCAGGTCAGTATCCAGTAAGATGATGTCAAAATGACATTTTATATTATTTTCCTCTTGCTCAGGAGCCTTTCTTACTAGAACTTTGACTGTTTTAGATATTGCAAGAGATTGTGTAAGGGTACAAGTAGCACGTGTGTGGCACCTGGTCTTGGATTAGATTGCCACTCAATCTGTGTTCAGTACACTCTTTACTTGAGGATGATGCCTTAATCCTTTAACGACGACAGGGATTAGTTTCCCATGCATTTTATTACAGGCTTGTTGTTAAAGGGTTAAAGCACATATGCGAACAGTGTTCAACATTCATTTTCATATTGATTATTTCTTGCCTTTTTCTTATGTGTTGTGAGTTGTGTACATTGTTGCCAATGGTCATTGTTAGTTAATGTATAGTTTGATAATAATTGCTAGGGATTCCAGTAATGAACATGGGAGAAACAGGCGTCGCGTCGTAAGTTGAAGTGACAACTCCGGATCGAGACGTAATCCCCACAGTGCATCTGGATCCTGAAGCCCATCTGGGTCACGCAGCAGATCGAGGTCACAAAGCGGATCAGGATCACGCAGCAGATCGGGATCAGATAGCCCTGCCAGGTCGCGCAGCAGATCCGGGTCTCATAGCGTCTCTGGATCACGCAGTCTCACGCAGTCGATTGCCTTCCGGATCTCGCAGTCGTTCTGAGGATCCCACAGGCTTCAGGATCATGTGGGCCTTCAGGATCACGTGGGCCTTCAGGATCACATGGGTCTTCAAGGTCACGCAGCCGTTCTGGGTCACCTGATGCTGCTGGATCGCGTGGCCCCTCAAGGTCACGCCTTCGCTCCTCGTCGGCAGGGCTACAAGACCCGGCATCTGGAGACGAGGCAGCAAGGAGTGGAAACGAAAGTGAATGAGCCATGTGTGTCTTTCGTTAATCCGAATTTCATACAACCACTGTATGTCTTCAGTGCTCGACTTTCGACTGAACTGCACCTGTTGTGAATAGCATCCAAATTAACTTGATTAGATCTTGTTTTCTTGCAATCTATGAGAAGAGAATCCGGCACTGTTCTAATGCTGCTTAGCTGTATCATTTGAAAAAGTCTGTGACACTGTATTTGCCTGTACTTGCCTGTTTTTTGTTTGATTTGTTTACCTGTACAGTTTGGATACCAAATAAAAGATTGATTGATTGATTGACAATTGGCATTGATCTTTATTAGTAGGGATGCAACGACTTGTTGAAATAATTAATAACTGCTTGGTGAAAATCTGACATTTTAAAGTGAAAAAATTAACAACAATTACAGTCCTTTATGCTGTATTGTTCAGGTTAGTTCTCTAAAAGTAAAATTGATCATTCATCTTTTATTTTTCGTCAGTTTGTTTCTATACTAATGTTAAATGCTTGTCCTCTGTATCCGATGTGTTGGATCTTGACCAGTTCTATCTAAAGGATTAGGATTTCAGAATGTATTTTACTTAGAGGTCACAGTCGACTGATACCTGATGCATTGTTCTGAAATTTCCTGATTAATTTAGAACAGAGTTTCCCAAACTGTGGGTCACAACCCAAAAGTGGGTCGCGAAGCTCTGGCAAGTAGGTCACCAAATTTTTTAGAGAAACATTTATTTTTTTCTGCAACATTTGGCTATGATTGAGCCTTAACTAGCTGGATTGCAATAAATTGTAAACTGTTTTTACCTAAATTTCCTTTTAATGCTTTAAATTTCAAAGCGCTGTACGTAAATCCGCATATTTCGATACCAATTTACGAAGCAAAGTTTAGTACACAATGCTTAATTTTACACAGTGGGAAATCGAGACTGCCAAGATATTCACAAGTGGGTCGCGGCCCAGAAAAGTTTGAGAACCGTTGATTTAGAACACATCTGTACATGGAATTGTAGATATGACATAGGGGGTCGTCCATAAAGGACGTCCGCAAAATATGACCTGCTTTGGACCCTCCCTCCCCCTTGTCCGCATTTGACCTTACTCCCCCTCCTCACCCTTTTGCGGACGTCCGCACGCCTAAGCCAATTTTTGATGTCATCATCATTATTTGTACAATTATTCCACAGCTCCTGTGCATGTTTAAGTGACAGTTCGGGTTTCATATCGCAGGATATGCAGTAATTAAAGCCTCTTTAAAGTTGCAGTAAAGGTTACACCAGGCATGGCAACTTCTTTTAACAGAGGGCCGCCCTAAGATTTTAAGGGCAGCTCAGGGGCCGCATGCCAATCGCGGGCTAATTTTTGCAGATTCATTTGCCCAAGAAAATAAGACAATATTAATTTTATTCAAACTATAACTATTGCGATATAACCGTTACGGTTAAATTTATGTTAAACTAAATGAAGATATTTTTATGATGAAAACATAATTATCCTAATTACCTACAGTCCTACACTACAATAAAATGCTAAATAGTTATATGTTTCTTCAGTTTAAAAAATGCATAAAACTGTTAGTATACAATACATCCATTTGCTTGGTGTACTATATTTAATGATTAATGTGAAATCTGACACTTCTTCTCACGTCACAATTTATCCAGTATGGTTGCTTTAATGTTCAAAGTGGCAATTCAAATTTCATTGGAAAGATTAATTGTCATTTGTTAGTCTGCATCTGCTTCCGCGTTTTGTTAGTTTCATCTTTGAGAAGAACTGTTCACAAATACATATATGTGCTTCGAAACAGTGCAACCATTTTCAGGGCATGAGATATAAGTGTAGGTGGGTTCCAAACAGGGCCGGATTAACAAATGTGGTGGCCCTGTTCAGTAAAACTGTGGGGGCCCCAACGACTGTATACTGTAAAGTGTAGGCCTACACAATAAAATGACGTCATTTAATAATGTGTCACATAGCACATGAGTTCCGGTCAGGTTTGGTCTAGAAAGTGGGGGACCAAATTGCGCATCGTTCCCCTTCAAGACAGTAAAATAATTATAATGGCGCCCAATGAATCTATATTTGGCGCCATTTATGCACAATGCCGAATAATAATAATGATGATGCTGCTGATAGTAATAATAACAACATCAATAAATATAATAATAACAACGACAATGAGCGTAATAATAAATATAATAACAATATAACAATAATTATATAATAATGAAAATAAAAATAATAATTTAAAATTACTAACAATAGACGTGTTTCATTATAGAAGAGACGTGTGTCGATATAATTGAAGTGACGTAACAATAGGTCTTTATCTCTAGATTTAAATCTAGTAACAGTAGACTTATTCATAACTGAAGTGACGTAGGCCTAAGAATGGCCTTTATTCTCGAAATATAAAATTACAAACTATAGGCGTATTTCACAATTGAAATGACGCGACAAGAGGCCTTTAGGCCTATTCTCTAAATTTAAACTTATTGGTTATAGACGTGTTCCATAGTCGATATGACGTACTTAACAAATGATAGTCTTTAATTCTCTAACTTTGAACTTAATAACAATAGTCTTTTTCATAATTTAAGTAACATAACCATGCAAGGCCTTTATTCTCTATATCTGAGATTTAAAAGTAATAGACGTTTTAGCAATTGTAATGACGTAACTATGAGCCTTTATTGTCTAAATTTAAACTTAATAACAGTAGACTGTCATAGCTGAAGTGACGTAACAAAGGCCTTTATTCTCTGATTGTAAATTTATAATAACAATACACTTCTTCATAATTGAAGTGACGTAACAAATGCCTTTATTCTTTAAATCTAAAAACAACTAAAAAATGTGTTTCATAATTGAAGTGACATAACAACGGGCCTTTGGTTTTAGAATTAAAACTTATAGGCCTACTTGTAATAGACGTGTTTCATAATAAAAGTGACATAAAAAGGGCCTTTATTCTTAAAATTTAAATTTGTTAACAAAAACGTGTTTCATAGTGTTTCATAATTGAAATGACGTAACAATAGGCCTTTATTGTACCGTCAAGTAGTAAATATTTAAATAAGCAAGTAAAATAGGTCTTACTAGCATTTCTGGCTGATTTTTTTTAGATGAATTTGCCTGATAATGGAAACTCCAGTAGGGGCCCGCACACGTGCGAAAGTTTTGTTTTAGTATTATTTTGTCTATATTGTCTGTACTTGTCTATATTAAACGAGTAGCTTCGAATAATTTGTTCCGAGTTTTTTTATTCATTTTTACTATTAGACTCAACAAATAACAACAATTATAAAATATTGAAAAAATTTCTTTTGCATGTGTGGGGGCCCCTCAAGTGTGCCGGCCCCTGTTCGGCCGAACATGTTGAACATGCCTTAATCCGCCTCTGCTTCCAAAGTTTCGAACCTACCCATTCTGTGGTATTGTTTCATGCTGTCATGCAGAAAGTAATTAGTCCTACATTGATGAATGAGTAGTGAACTAGTTGTCTAGACTAGAGGCCGGATTCTTAATAAATTAGAAACATGTTTTAATGTCGGCCTACGTACAGAGATCCAGACATTCATGTAGGGCCGGATAAAAGTGCCAAATACAATGCTAATGTTAAAGACATGTCAAGGGCCGGTTGAAAAGTCCCCCGGGGCCGGATCCGGCCCGCGGGCCGTATATTGCCCATCCCTGGGTTACACCATGCATATCAGGTTTTAGGCAATCGCCTCACTCACTGACCTTTTCGTCTTTTGGGGAAGGTTGAAACAAGGTGGTGTTTAAAAACTATCAAATTTAAAAGTTTAGATGCGGACGTTCGCACTGGTCATACCCCTCCCCCTTGTCCGCATTTGTCCGAATTTCGATGACCCCTCCCTCCCCCGTCATTGCGGGCGTCCTTTATGGATGACCCCTAATATGTTGTGTGCAAAATAGAAGTGTTCATGCTCGACCGTGCTGTTTGGTAAATACATAGGGGCCTAATGGTTAACGTTTGGTCATTTTGCAGAATGCGTTCTGTCATAGGATGTCAACGTTATATGGCGAATGCAATTTAAACATAATATTCAGTGGCGGCGCGTGGGGGGTGCAAGGGGGTGCGGTAGCACCGGGCGGCCACTTGAGGGGGCGGCACTTTGACCACCTGGAATATTTTTTCGGTGCTTCCTGTGGTTACCGTGGTGTTTCATTTGGAGTTATTACGTTATTCGTTGCTAGAAATTTCAATGAAACTTTAATATCACAATTCTGTCAACTGTAAATCTACACTGTTCATGCGAGCTTCAATATATTTCTTAGTTTTAAATTGATTTAGATCATTTAAAGCCTAGTTTCTAGCAGCAGCGTAGCTAGGATATTATGAGCCCGGGGACGAACTATAAATTTGCGCCCCTCCCCCCCCCCCATTTTACTATTTCGCATTTACCAAATAATCGAATGGCAATTTTAATTTTAATGGGAAAAAAACGAAAGTACAGATAGTACATGCATGTTGCCTCTTAGTGCTCAATAGGGCGCCAAAATCATACCTGCGAACTGGTTTGTAAGTACTATGGATATTACTGGATATATTTGGGGCACCAAACTTAAATCGTATAAATATATTTTTGATAAATTAGTAAAAACTGCATCAAAATTAAGAGTAAATTATTTATCTTAACCCTCATTTTGGCGACCTTTCCCTTGGCGCCTGGGGACACATGCACCTCTGGTTTCTAGAAATAGTGATTGCACTTGATTATATTGATAATGTGGTATTACTTTTGATGCACACCTCTCCTTCTCTATAGCCACATCTCCAACCGCCCGCACTCCTGTTTCATGCACATTCGTGACCTCCGACGCATCCGACCCATGCTCAACCTTAAAACTGCCTCTACCATTGCTACCACCATTGTCCATTCAAAGCTTGACTATTGCAATTCCTCTTCCTCAACCTTTAATCCACCCAAATCAAGCGTCTGCAACTTATCCAAACCTCAGTTGCCAGAGCTGTCACTTGAACGCCCAAGCATCATCATATCACTCCTATCCTCAAATCCTCCATTGGTTAAAAATCCCAGAGCGAATCCACTCCATTATATTACACTGAAGTACAACTCCCTACAATATTCCCGGCCCAAGTAGTAAGTACCTCAGTGATCGCCTCACCATTCAGGCAACCCGCTACACCCGCTCATCCTCCTATCTCAGTCTTTCTCGACCGCCAGTCGCTACTCATTTCAAGTTCTCCAACCGAGCCATATTCAACACAGCACCACGCCTATGGATTGATCCCCCGAATTCCGCAGCTTCTCAGTTTCTCCATCATCATTACAACCCGTCCTTCATCCTCCTCCTCATGTTCCTCTATCACCATCTGGATTTCCAATCAAAACTGAAGTCTTACCTTTTCAAGTACTCGTATACCTTTACTCATCTGATCCTCCTCCTTCAAATTATTCTCACCCTAAACGACACCCGCCTTGAAGGCTGTTCCACCTCTTCTCTTGATCTGGCCCCTTGGAAATCGGACTCGGATCTCTTTTGAACTACTTTTTGGATACCCACTCTGAATTGATTTGGCCTTCTGCAAACCGGACTCGGACCTGCTTTCGACTCTTCTCTGGGAAAAACCCTCTGATTTGATTTGCTAATGCTAAAAGTAGCCTACTTTAAGTGCACAGTACACAGTGACACTGGTAGGCCTAGCGGATCTTCATCATCTGCTACTGAGCTCTATACTAGGCTACTAATGGCTAAGGCTACTACTAACCACTATCACACACAACTAGGGCAAAATTTCACTTGACTACTGGACAGGCCTGCCGCCTTACGGGGTAGAAGGGCGGCACACTGATGCTTCGCACCACCTTTGAAAGATCCACGCGCCGCCACTGATAATAATTATTATACAACATTCGTTTTTGAGTTTCAAGGCATAAACGAAAATCCCTCAGGCAATTACTTTCTTTTTTGATAGATACCACTATACATTCTTGGAATGTAAGACCTATGCATATAATAATTGTAATTATAATAATAATAATCGTTTATTGATTCAGGCTGACAAGTGCACAGTAAAATTATATGATATAGTAGTAACAGATAATAGCAAGTTTAACAGCAGTCAAATTTAACTATGGCAGCCTGCAAGGCGCCCATCTGTTCAACTGCTCATCTTACCGTTGCCATCTAGGGAATGGAAGGCTTAGTCTACCTTGTGGGACTAGCAGGTATCGAACCCGTATCCTTCTGATCTTTGTGCCAGCATGTTACCATTCAACCAGATGCACACATGTAGGCCTAAAATTGTGTCAAGTTTGCTCTTTGTTACAGAATTTCATATATGTTAAAACCGTTTTTTTCGTTTTTTTTTCTTCAAAAAAACGTCGTTTTTTCGTTTTTTTATTTTTCTTATCGTTTTTTTCCGTTTTTTATGTAACTTTATTTATTTATTTATTTACTGTGTGTTAATGTTTTCAGTTTCTGTTTAATTTTTTGTCTGATGTCCCTTACGTTGTCTCCGTACTTATAAGGATTCAGCTGATTTACCTCACTATTTACGTCATCATTTGAGAAATAAATACTTTATGAAATAGCACAGTACAAGAAATAAAGTTATTTCTAAGTTATCTAAAATGCTAAAAGAAAAGAGTGCGGAATATATTCACGTTACTTTGATAAACGAGAAAGACAAACTCAGCATTGGTTAAATTGAAATGCATTTACTGTGAGAAAGTTTACACTAGGCCCTATAGGCCGTAGTCTATACCTCCAAAGTTTAGGTTTTAATTGTGTTAGTTTAGTCAGCATGGACTTATGTGGACTTATGTTTACAATTTATACTTGAAAAAATTTCAATATTTTTAATTTCTCAATTTCTTATTAAACAAAACTTATAAGAAATAAAATAATTGTTGTAGATTGATGTTACTTAGTGTTTACTAATAAAGTTGTGTTATTTGCTGATTAAATTCTGTAAACAAGGTTGTTAATTTAAAATTTCAGTAGGGCCTACAAGATGCGAGGAAGTCAAATTATTTTCTTTTTTCGTTTTTTTCCGTTTTTTTCGTTTTTTATTTAAAAAAAACGTTTTTTCCGTTTTTTATTTAGTTTCTATCGTTTTTAACAACTATGCAGAATTTAAAAACAATTAAGTGCACGTTTGAGGGGGTGCTTGATAGCGTAGTGGTTAGCGCGCTGGACTGTCAATATAGAAGTCAGGTGTTCAAATCCCCGCCAGGGCAGGAACGGTTTGAGGTTTCTGTTCCACCTTCACCCCTAGCCAACTCAGCTATGACGACTGACGAATAAACCGTACAGTGTAGGTGGGAACAGTGGCGTCACTGGGGCTGGTGTCACCCGGTGCGGTAAGTCATGGTGTCGCCCTAAAGATGTGATGACCTTTTTTTGATGACCTTTTTTTAGGAATTCGTCTCCCAAAAAAGTGATGACCTTTTTTAGGAATTCGTCTTCCAAATAAGTGATGACCTTTTTTAGGAATTCGTTCGTCATCTTGCAAAAATTTTAGGAATTCGTCATCTTGCAAAAATGTCATCATTTTCTCATGTTGGTGTCACCCCCTTCTGAGGGTGTCACCCGGTGCGGTCCGCACCCCCCGCACTCCCCTCGTGACGCCACTGGGTGGGAAGATGAGGCGGCAAGGGAGATGACTGGCCACCCGCGCTCATATGCCGAGGCCAAGAAGATGAAGTCGCGGTAAACGTATACGCTTTAGCGTAGGGCCTAATTAATTATAGGCAGGATTTCGAAAAAGTGAATAGCGTAAATAATTATTTCATCCAGTTTCTCGTTTGAACTATGTTTTCATCGACCTTCCAGCTTTTAGTTTAGTTTTAATATTAGGCCTACACGTTTTAATCGTTAATCCATCCAGCTTCTGGCTCAGTTTACTGAGATCTAGCGATTTATCGATAGCCATGTTTCATGATTGTTCATGCAGGTAACGAAGTTTTATACCTGTTGACCTCGAACGAAAACTATTAGCTATGCATCGACATGGCAGACTTCGATGGACAGAAACGATACGCAGAGTACTCCACGTTCTCCGTCAGTTCATCGGCCGATCGCTACAGACTGAAGGTCTCTGGATACAAGGGAAATGCAGGTAAACCATACGCTACACAATGAAGCTTCATATTTGTTTAGATGTCTTTAGGTTTATAGTTGAGTTTTTTCCCCGGTAACATGCAGTCTTGTTGTCAAGACCTCAAACCTCAAGACCAAGACCAAGACTTTGAACCTCGAGACCAAGACCAAGACTTTGAACCTCGAGACCAAGACTTTGAACCTCGAGACCAAGACCTTGAATCTCAAGACCAAGACCGAGACCAAGAGCCAAAAATCACATTCAGCCCAAGACTTCTTTTTCTTAAAAAAAACTGTAAAGTCGGACAACTCGTTATTTTAATGAAAACGTGAGTCTTTTATTTTATTCAAGACCAAGACCGAGACCAAGAGCCAAAAATCACATTCAGCCCAAGACTTCTTTTTCTTTAAAAAAAACTGTAAAGTCGGACAACTCGTTATTTTAATGAAAACGTGAGTCTTTTATTTTATTCAGGCAAATTAACTTTAAATGCAGACTGTAGAGAATTCCAAATTCTTACAAAAGTTCGTCATGCAAAATGTTATTCCAATGCCTTTTGTATTTTATAAAAATCAATTCATCCAGAATTTTCTGACCAAGAGGTGTGGAGGCCTCATAAAAATTCTGCCATGTGGAAAAATACGTTCTTCAGGTGCTGAAGTCGCTGGCACACACAGTAGCTTTTCAAGCACTGGATGTAAATGTACAAATCGTGAGCCTCTTTGAAATCCTCCCATGGTTTATCAGACTTCAGGCTTCAGAAAAAGTATCGACAGGGCTTCCAGACACAGCATAACTTAGTTGCTGCTGCCGATGGGTTTTCCTGACCAACAAGACTTGCATCCGTCCGCTATGATGCAAACAGGCTAGTAGTTAATTTACACCGTGTTCTGGTGCAGCCTTTAGCGTTCGATTCCGTTTTCTGGTGGAGCCTTTAGCGTTCGACTCCGTGTTCTGGTGCAGCCTTTAGCGTTCGACTCCGTGCTCTGGTGCAGCCTTTAGCGTTCGACTCCGTGTTCTGGTGCAGGCCCTCTAGATAGACCCCGTGTTCTGGTGCAGCGCAATTTTTAAATATTTAAGGTATTTTAACATGCTCAATAGCCGAGTGGTTAGCGTGTTGGACTATCACCCCAGAGGTCGGCGGTTCAAATCCCACCAGGGCAGAAAATTTGAATCCAAACTTCTGATAAAACCTAGGTAATTGAGATAAGTTATTTCATGCCACAATTTTTAAATATTAGAGTATTTTAACATGCTCAATAGCCTAGTGGTTAGCTTGTTGGACTAGCTATCAACCCAGAGGTCGGCGATTCAAATCCCCACCAGGGCAGAAAATTTGAATCCAGAGTTCTGTTCAACCCTAGCTAATTGAGATATTACGAATATGAGATTGAGATAGACCAACCCTAATATGCCAAGCCTGAGAAAATGGAGGCGCTAACAGCATTTGCACTAGAGCCAAGATCAAGGTTTAAATATTTTGATCTATTCAAAGCTCGACTCGCTTGAATGCACACAATAGAAGGTGACCCTTACACAGGTGTACGAACATTCGGCCACGCACCAATGCGCACACCCTACAGTCCTTTTATTGTGAACAATTGAATAGCCCCAAGGCATATTTGGAAAAAGAATGACATGTAAACATGTGCCCACACACGGTTTTGACTGTAGGAACATGAGTGGACAGTTTTACCTGGAGCTCACCTTGATTTCAAACTGAATTCTCTCGATTCATATGCATTTACACACATTGGAATATCTATAAATATATACGCATGCATATACACATATAGTTTGAACCATTGTACACTAATTTCTAAATTTTTCGATTCCTAAGTTGTGCGAAATACTGACATACATTGTAAAATTTCAACAAGTAAGTTGAAAAAATAAGCCAGCGCGGAAGACTTGTACAATAATTTGATTTGCATGGGACGATGAGTTGCATGATTCAACTGCAACGCTTAGGATGAAACGTCGCACAGTTTTACATCTGACACACTAAATTCCGAATTCTCGACTCTGAACATGTATGAAATACCAACCTGTACAGTAAAAATTTAAACATTTAGATTACTGAGACGTGCACCATGAAGATTTGAACGCTAAACTTAAGACATTTACGGTTTCAAAGACATGATGAATGAGAGTTTTAGTAGGACGCATACGAATTTTAGTTTGTAACACTGTTGAGAGAGATAGAGAGAGAGCGAGGAAGAGCGAGAGAGAGAGAGAAGAGGTTTTAGAAGAGGGAGAGAGAGAGGAAGAGGGAGAGAGAGAGAAGAGGTTTTAGAAGAGAGAGAGAGACAGAGAGAGAGAGAGAGAGACAGAGAGAGAGAGAGAGAGAGAGAGAGAGAGAGAGAGAGAGAGAGAGTGAGAGAGAGAGAGAGAGAGAGAGAGAGAGAGAGAGAGAGAGAGAGAGAGAGAGAGAGAGAGAGAGAGAGGAAGAGCGCGAGAGAGAGGAAGAGGGAGAGAGAAGAGGTTTTATGGTAAAAGTCTTACTTTCTATGATAGTTTGTTCACTAAAATGCCAAATTTTCAGTTTGGCAGACACATGCAACGATAGTTTGAATGCTAAACATACAATTGATACATTGCAAAGATTGTGATTGCAGTGGTTTTTACACCAGTTGACAACTTTAAGACTGTAAGGTTGTTGAAACGAAGACTTTTTAGTTTGAGAAGTTCATTAACATGATAAAATTTTCTTTCGATAGATGTGTGAGACGAATGTTAGCTTATGAATTTTAGTTTATAAGACTGTTGAGAGCGTGTGTGTGAGAGAGGAAGAGCACGAGAGAGATAGAGGAAGAGCGAGAGAGCGAGAGAGCCAGAGAGAGAGAGAAGTGGTTTTAGAAGAGGGAGAGAAGAAGGGCGAGAGAGAGAGATAGAGAGAGGAAGAGCGCGAGAGCGAGAGAGAGAGGAAGAGGAAAAGGGGGAGAGAGCGAGAGCGAGAGAGGAAGAGGGAGAGAGAGAGCGAGAGCGAGAGGTTTTACAAGAGGGAGAGAAGAAGGGCGAGAGAGAGAGAGAGAGAGAGAGAGGAAGAGCGCGAGAGAGAGGAAGTGGGAGAGAGAGAAGAGGGAGAGAAGAAGGGCGAGAGCGCAAGAGAGCGAGAGAGAGAGAGCGAGAGAGATGAAGAGGTAGAGAGAGAGGAAGAGTGAGAGAGAGAGAGGAAGAGCGCGAGAGTAGAGGTTTTAGGGTAAAAAGCTTAATTTCTATGATAGTTTGTTCACTAAAACGTCAACTTTTAAGTTCGACAGACACATGCGACGATAGTTTGAATGCTAAACTTACAATTGATACTTTGCAAAGACTGTGATTGCGATGGGTTTTACAGTGGGTTTTACAGCGGGTTTTACCACAGTGGACAACTTTAAGACTGTTAGGTGGGTGAAACGAAAGTTTTTTAGTTTGAGAAGCTCCTTAACATGGTAAAATTTTCTTTCGATAGATGAGTGAGACGAATGTTCTCAGCATAAAGTTGTTGCACGGTCTGGTGAGGTAGTTAGAGTGGAGGTTCATATTTTAAAAATTACACATTTTAGACTGGATAGGTGCTGCTAAGATTAAGTCTTTCCACACTGTACAGTCAAATGTGCTAATTTCCACACATACCAAACTTTTAGTCTGCGAAGACGCAGGACTTGTGAGCCTACAGGCTAAATGACAAGTTTTTGCTACAAAGATACCGGTGTTGAAGGTTTGTGTAGTAAGCTAACGTCTTTCACGTTTGCATATTCAGGTGGATTGAGAGTTTACTTATACAACTTAGGACTTGCAAGTTGCATGAAGGATTTCTACAGTAAAATGCCGACTTTTATCATGTGAAGCCGCAAGATGTAGAGCTAAAATGAGACCGCTTATGTTACAATAACTAGATGTGCAAGACATTGCAAAGTGTCATCTCTTACGAGGTAAAGTCTGCTGAGAAGAGAGCAAACACACCATTTTTTGGAATGCAGAGACGCCTACGAGGTGAGAAACTTAGGTCTTTTAGGAGAGCTGCCATGAAGGTTTGCAGAGTAAAATGTGAGCTTTTGAGTTCCACGAGCGCTGGCCAGGACAGTTTCTATACTAAAATTTACAACTTTCTTCGTTTCAACGAAAGATTTGCACGATGATTTGCGCGTTTTAGCTGATCAACTTGGTGAAATATTAGCATGGAAAGGTTTAGGTAACGAGACATATGGCAGGAACGGATGCATTGCCCAACATTTTACATACACAGGTTTGGATGTAGACGTGTCCAGTTAGCGAACTCTTTCACAAATTTTGAGTTAAAATATCAAAACTAATGAAAAAGAATGTTTGGATGATGTTTGGATGATGTTTTAAAGGTTTGAACGCTTGAAAGTAAAGCTAATTGGCAAGCTGAGCTCGCATTCGCACGGTTTTGGCTATGTCGTGGAATAAGCAGATTTGGGGAAACTTTAAGTTTTTGGATGAAATGTAGGCTAGTTGAAATGGTACAGCTTTTGATGATGGAACTGAAGCATATGAGAGTTCTAACGGATAAAGTGTGAGATATGTGATTTGCTTTGCGATGCATGTTGCATTTTCAGAGAATTCTGAGGTTGACATATTATTCCTAGAGGTGATTTGTAGGATGCAGCAATCGAAGTACACTTGTAAAACATTTAACATGGCTTGTGCAGTTTGGATGATAGTTCTAGCAAAGCGTTGGAGCTGCAATTTGATAGAAAACGAGAGGTTTCGCGTGAGAGGAGAGAAACGTGCAGATCTTCTATAGACCTGCAACTTTGCATATTTTCATTCTCAGAAGTTTTTCAATTGCAAGCAAAATAACTAAATACTCAAAGACACGAGTTGTAGGTTAAAAGTTTATTTATTTCAACAATACAACTTCTATGCCGAGTCATCAAAGTTTCTCTCACAACATATGGAAATCTATGCTCGACGCCTCATCCACACACGCTCAGTTTGTTAAAGTCAGCATTTTCGCATAAACGACATTACCAAAGGTTTCAATGGTACAAGTCCATTTTAAACAAATAAAGTTGTCCACTGTGGTAAAACCCGCTGTAAAACCCACTGTAAAACCCATCGCAATCACAGTCTTTGCAAAGTATCAATTGTAAGTTTAGCATTCTAACTATCGTCGCATGTGTCTGTCGAACTTAAAAGTTGACGTTTTAGTGAACAAACTATCATAGAAATTAAGCTTTTTACCCTAAAACCTCTTCTCTCGCGCTCTTCCTCTCTCTCTCTCACTCTTCCTCTCTCTCTCTACCTCTTCATCTCTCTCGCTCTCTCTCTCTCTCGCTCTCTTGCGCTCTCTAGCGCTCTCTCTCGCCCTTCTTCTCTCCCTCTTCTCTCTCTCCCACTTCCTCTCTCTCGCGCTCTTCCTCTCTCTCTATCTCTCTCGCCCTTCTTATCTCCCTCTTGTTAAACCTCTCGCTCTCGCTCTCTCTCCCTCTTCCTCTCTCGCTCTCGCTCTCTCTCTCCCCTTTTCCTCTTCCTCTCTCTCTCGCTCTCGCGCTCTTCCTCTCTCTATCTCTCTCTCGCCCTTCTTCTCTCCCTCTTCTAAAACCACTTCTCTCTCTCTCGCTCTCTCGCTCTCGCCCTTCTTCTCTCCCTCCTGTAAAACCTCTCGCTCTCGCTCTCTCTCTCCCTCTTCCTCTCTCGCTCTCGCTCTCTCTCTCTCTCTCTCCCCCTTTTCCTCTTCCTCTCTCTCTCGCTCTCGCGCTCTTCCTCTCTCTATCTCTCTCTCTCGCCCTTCTTCTCTCCCTCTTCTAAAACCACTTCTCTCTCTCTCTGGCTCTCTCGCTCTCTCGCTCTTCCTCTATCTCTCTCGTGCTCTTCCTCTCTCACACACACGCTCTCAACAGTCTTATAAACTAAAATTCATAAGCTAACATTCGTCTCACACATCTATCGAAAGAAAATTTTATCATGTTAATGAACTTCTCAAACTAAAAAATCTTCGTTTCAACAACCTTACAGTCTTAAAGTTGTCAACTGGTGTAAAAACCACTGCAATCACAATCTTTGCAATGTATCAATTGTATGTTTAGCATTCAAACTATCGTTGCATGTGTCTGCCAAACTGAAAATTTGGCATTTTAGTGAACAAACTATCATAGAAAGTAAGACTTTTACCATAAAACCTCTTCTCTCTCCCTCTTCCTCTCTCTCGCGCTCTCTCTCTCTCTCTCTCTCTCTCTCTCTCTCTCTCTCTCTCTCTCTCTCTCTCTCTCTCTCTCTCTCTCTCTCTCTCTCTCTCTCTCTCTCTCTCTCTCTCTCTCTCTGCAAATATTTTGATTAATGCAAATTATTTTGCAATTGTAGACGAAAGCAATAAGTACCATAGCCTTGGGACGGTAACGGAGTGGAACATTTTAAATTCAAAATAAATTTCAATAAATTATATATATTTTATTGCTTTGAATTTCTTTCAAAGGTCTTAAATTGTTCACTCATCAATAACGTTTTAATCAAATCACTTAGCATGATCAGACTAGGAATTGTTTTCTGAGAAATGATCGGGAACAGCCGTAGGCAATTTAGCCAAATAGGCCCTACCGGAAAATGACTCCATTATGCAACTTATGTTTTATCTTCTGGATATTGCCATAATTATGGCTAGGTTTTAGTGCGACATTGTGGATCTCTTTTGCGCGAGAGACACTGGCGCGATAGAAGCTATAAATTATAATTAGTTATCACGATGACTATGCTTTTTAATGGTACAGAGTATAGCACAATAGCCTACAGCAATGACGTAGCCAGACTTTAATTCAAGAGGAGGCAACACTGGGAGACATCTAGGTGTAGTAGGGTGCGGAGGTATAGACTAACTCACGGAAAATTTTTGAAATCTAAAAAAGCAACTGCCTCCTCTTGCATCAATGTGGCTACGCCTATGGCTTACAGCACAGTATTGGTAAAGCCTCGATTTCTTGTCCACCCGTTAAACGCGATACAAAATGTGCCAGCACGGAATGGTCTAGGCTTATATTTGATACAGTAGCGTACGAAGAAAAATTACATGGACATTTATAAGACCAAATGATTAGGCCTACTGCATAGTGCATACGGATGATACCGGTACGGTCCTTTTATTAATTGCCCCGGTGCAGCCAAAACGAAAATAGATGCATAAAATCCAATAAGATTCATTATTTTTTACGCTGAACCATAGTAACCTTACTCTTCGTTTATCGTTTGGGAGACAACTTTCTCCGGACACAGTGGAATGCAGTTCAGCACAAAAGACGCTGATAGGCCTGACGATATTCATAAAGAAGGAAGTTGTTCGCTCTTATTTCGTGGCGCTTGGTACCGGTAATACTCTGCCTGTCATTCTTCCAACCTTAAGGGGCCATCCATATATTACGTACACAAAAATCCCACGCTGATGGGATTGAATGGTACGCCTTTCGCGGTCACTATACTACTCCCTTAAAATGAGATGTAGGCCTAGGACGTGATGGGCGCCTTGCATGGCTGCCGTATACAGTTAAATTCGACTCCTGTAATAACTTGTGATCATCCGTTCATACTGATTTGTAATCATACTTCGTTATTGTCAGTTTGAAGATATTAAACGAATATATATTATTAAGGCAACAGAAATGAAGGTTGCTAACTAGGCCCTAGACTGGATCATGTCAACTTGTTTTCATGGCATCGCTTGATTAGAACTTTTGTTCTTATAGCTTCAGACGACTCTAAAATTATAGGCCTACATTATTATTCGTTGACGCAAAAATGATAAATTCGTAAAGTTTCAAATCAGTAAAGAATTAAGTTAAGCTTAATACTTTTTCTTATTGGCAAGAATTATAGAAGAAGGGTATTAAAATAGCACATAGGCCTAAATTCTGACAGTTAGGGCCTAAGCGTATTCGAACATTCCTTTCCATTTCTAGGAAAGATGTCATCTTCAGTCTTTGAATAATATGTACTATTCACAACGAAATGTACTGCTTGAATGTTTCCTTTATAGGCTTTATTTACTTATTTGCGATGAAATTGAGTAGCAGAAATTTAGACTTCAGAAAATTATATTTCTCGTCTGCATCAATGTTTGTGTACTTACACAATGATGATGGAATTGACCTTTGTGAAAGAAGCGGACATCAAACACGACTCTTGCTTCCTGCACATACATTTCAATAGTTCATAATGTACTCAGCTCAAAATCACGTATACAAAGGAGAAATACAAACGCGCTATGAATCTCACAGTATGCCATTAAAACAGTGCTACGAACCTTCTGCATCATAAAACAATTAATTTTGTTATACCTGAAAGGTAGGAGTTCATATAAAATCACATCGTTGTACTCCAAAGACATTGATATGAAATTAATAATTAATGTTCACCCTTCATTTGGAATAAGCAACATGAATTTCTTCTTCTTTCTATGCCTCCATTTTTCAAGCGATTGGAGACAATTCTTTTTCGATCGTGGTCCTGTATATTCATGTAAGGAGCACCACTGTTGAAATATCTTCAAAAGGCGCTATATAAATGAGCACTTTCAATTACAATACAATAAACGAAACACGTCATCAAGTTAGACGCTTTCTATTAAATCTCCTGTGTAGCCTACTTAAAGAACAACGTCATATTCAGGACACACATGATGAAACCCATACAATAATATTCCCATAATGAGCTTATATGTCTTGTAGGCCCAATATATAAGCCTATATAATTATATATATATATATATATATATATATATATATATATATATTCCAGATTGGAATTTTGTTCTACTTGTTTGAACATGGTCTACTTCCAGTTATGTTTGAGGGGTACTTTGCCCCTGCTTCTACGCTCCATGAACATTATACCTACTATAGAAGTTCTTTTCTAGGGGCCTATATCGTCCAGCCAGTGCTCGCACCAACTCAAGACTCTTCAGCGTAAAATCTATGGGTTCGACAATTTGGAATTCATTTCCCTTGGAATTCCGCTCTTCAAGAAATAAATATGATTTCAAAAATCGATTAGGCATACGGTTATTTCTCTCATCCTCTGAAGTAGCCTCATAGAATACTTGTCCACTAGGCTTCCTCCTGGGTTCTTGCTAACGTCTCTCTCTCGCCCGACCTGGAACTCCTTTTTCTGTTTTCTTTCCTAATTAGTTAAGTATATTGAAGGCTTTATGGAAATTGAGAAGTCTCTCATTAGTTTACTAACTGTTTATTATACCTTCCCAGTTCGGAATGAGTTCTTAATGAGGACACTTGCATGCCATCGTAATACTATGAACTAGATTGAGTTGGGTTTCCCTACCTTGCGGGATTGCATCCCATTGGGGACGCCCTTTGCCATCGTTGACAGATACTGCTGCAGATTTGCTTAATTTGTTTACTTTTTGATTGATTGAATTAGTTTATAGGCTATAGAGAGTCTGTATAGAATCTTTAGAAAATTACTTTAGTGTCGCAGTTATGTAATTATACAATTTCGGTCTCATGTTATTATTGTCCTGTCTGTAAATCTAAATGTTGTTCTTGTTACCGTCATCGATAGCAATAAAGATATATTGAATTGAATTGAATATGTAGGACATCTGATTCCGCTCTGGGAATACTGGCGTATGGGCTCAATATGTCCTACATTTCACCTTGATATTGAGGTCCACATATGTCCTACATTTTACCTTGATGTTGTGCTTCACATATGTTGTGCAATTAACCTTGGTGTTGTGGTTTACGTATATCTTACACTTGACCTTGATGTTGAAGTTCAGATTTTCAATATTTGTGTTCCCCGTTTCATATCATAAAGTTTCCGCACAATTTCCTGTCAGATGGCTTAGGTGGATGGCGAGGGAGGTAAGGAGAAGAGGAGGAATCAGGATATGATTTGTGTTTTCAATTATTGAGTGTAACACCTTTGGAAACATGGCAAAAGCTGAGGCTTTGAAGAGCCAGTAGGAGGGATAAGACATTGACGTAATTCTGGAGGGAGCCTGTATGATTCTCCTTACAGATTTTATTTTAGTAATAGTTACAGTTATAGTTAATGGTTTTTCATTTTAGTTATAGTTACAGTTATAGTTAGTATTATTTTTTAGTTATAGTTATAGTTATAGTTATAGTTACTGGACTGTTATTTTAGTTAATTTTAGTTAGTACATATATATAGTTACAAATTAACTGGCCCCGATGGCGCTGCGCCTGGTCCCTATGGGGTCATCGATTAAATGTCAACAAATTTTCCGCAGTTTTTGATCTCCTCCCCGTGTCAACAACTGTCAAACATTCAAGGACCCCCTAACAAAATCATGTAAAAGAAAATTACCCCACCCAGAAAATTTCTATGCCTAACAAATGCAAAAACTTAAATTGCCGACAAAACAAAATGTTGTTATTCAGATTTGAATTTGATACTTAATGGCTACAAGTACATGTGGAATCACTGTCTCTCACAGATATTTAATGGATTTTTCCATTAAAAATACAATCTCGTTTTCTTTGAAATGTGTATTCAATTTGATTTTTATGATGCACATTTCTATGTTGAACATGAAGATGATAGGCCTAACTTTTTTTATAATAGGCTATTCCTTTTAACATAGAAAATTAAAATCAAAACAAGTTTCTCACTCTTTAAAATGACTACTAATTTTGCGAATTTCCGCTAGTCAACTTGGGTCGCAATCGCTATAGAAAAAGTATCAGTGATCCTCATTAAGCATCAGATTCACATTTCGATTTGACCGTTCGCATTAATGATGATGATGATGATGATGATGAAGATGATGATGATGATGATGATGATGATGATGATGATGATGATGATGATGATGATGATGATGATGATGATAATAGGCCTAATAATACGGATGAGGTGTAGCCGTTCCAGAAACATAACACTTTAATTTCTAAGACCATGGGGAATGAAGTACGGTACCTCAGGGCAAAAAAACAACAACAACAACAACAACAACAACAACAACAACAATAATAATAATAATAATAATAATAATAATAATAATAATAATAATAATAATAATAATAATAATAATAATAATAATAATAATAATAATAATAATAATAATAATGATAATGATAATGATAATGATAATAAAAATAATAATAACAACTTAGACTAGATGAATAGGGCCCATTCCGGCAAATCTACACTGTAAATAATGTTGAAGTCCCTGAGGGATCCTGTATACATCGGGGCCAAATAATAATAATAATAATAACAATAATAATAATAATAATAATAATAATAATAATAATAATAATAATAATAATAATAATAATAATAATAATAATAATAATAATAATAATAAGAGCCAGTAGTAGGGATAAGACACGACGTAATTCTAGAGTTAGTTTATTCCAGACAGGCAGAGCAGCCGTCTACAGCGGCTCGATGGTATCAAGCTATCAGCCCAACAGGACTTGGACGAGGGTTAATCGTTCCGGAAAAACAACAATAATTATAATCTCTAAGACCCTGAGGGAACGAAGTACCTCAGGGTAAAAAATAATAATAATAATTGTCCGACTATCATATAATCACAGGCGTCGGAATCTCATGGGGTACATATATTAGAGGTCAGCGGGTAAAGCAGGCTTATTTGTGCTACCCGACAGTCACTCGTAGCCGTATCCGACCCTTATTAAAAATTACTAGCCAAACCGACCCGTATAGGCCTACCCGTAGTCGTACCGTAGGCCTACCCGCGACGTTATAATATTAGTAAACCTTTCCATAGCCCCAGTCCCTACCAGTAGTAGTAGTATAGTAGTAGTAGTAGTAGTAGTAGTAGTAGTAGTAGTAGTAGTAGTAGTAGTAGTAGTAGTAGTAGTAGTAGTAGTAGTAGTAGTAGTAGTAGTAGTAGTAGTAGTAGTAGTAGTAGTAGTAATTGTTGTTGTTGTAGTTGTAGTAGTGGTAGTAGTAGTAGTAGTAGTAGTAGTAGTAGTAATATTAATATTTTGATGTTCATGGTGATGATTAGAACAGTAGGTCCTAATAAAAATAATTATTAGTAATATAGGCCCACAGCGAGTTAATCTTAATTTGTCAGTTTATTGCTCGCTATAATTCTTGATTTACAACAACCGAGTTTCGTTTTATCCATAAGTAAACTTACTCGATTTTTAAAATTAGGCCCAGTCAGAGCTGACAAAGAATTAGCAAACTGAATTTTTATTAGATTCGTTAAAATTAATGTGTGTGAACCAGATAAGCTTATATTTCAGTAGATTAATATTATTGATCAGTAGCTGTCAAGGAGCCAGTCATTTCGCGATCATCCAGGAAGGAATTAACAAGCGAAGTCTTCCGAATTTCTATTTATTAATATGCACGATACCCTTCATGAATAAATAATGAGCAATTTAATTCAGTATTTGGCAGAAACCTTTGCTTCAGTGCACTTAAACGTGGGCATAAATTAAGATTCATCGATCGCTCTATGTCTAACATAAATCACGAAGAAGTGAGCCATATGCAAATATCCTTCACGAGCACTTAAATACGCATTTGTAATCTTTAAATAATCTTCTCTAATCAGTAAGATTGTCAATATACGACAATATAAATGCGAATACTTACCTGCGGACCATCAACCAAATCAGCCATAACTATAACAAGAGAATATTAGAGAAAATAAGTAGGGTAACTTAATGTACATATCCAAACCTCAAAATAAATATCTCATAAATTACTCCTAGCCTGCTATTTATCACGAATAAAATTCGCCTTTCTAAAGTATTTCTTCGAAAGTCTCAATAAATCAAAATGTTGTATGGCCTGCTATGATTTTAGTATTCGCACTGAAGAGGCTGGATTTTATAATGTAGGCCTATGCGTTGCTCAATATAAAAGAAGTAACAAGAAACAGATTGTAGGTAAGTTATTTTTACGTTTACGATGCACTACTGAAACAAGCATATTATAAGTTCGAAGTTTATGCAGCGTAGGCCTACTAGCCTACACGATCAATATGGCTTCATCTTCAGTTACGAGCCTAAGTTTGCTAATGATGTTTTACGGTCGAATTGCGGCCAAAGAGAATGGAGAGGAACCATCTGACAGTGTCGAGTTTATCCAGATACGGATGTGCCTACTGTTGTAGCAGAATTGATAACCAAACTAAAAATCTCAACCGCATCTCCTATGCAAGTGAGAAGCTGACCAAAGATGTCGGAGATATCAAAACAGGAATAGCAGACGACATTCCTTCTCAGCTGGATGGATTGCAGACATCCGCTGGTACTGATATCCCTTCCCAAATGGAAAAACAGTTATCAGAGCTAAAGCGAATAAAGACAACCATCGATGACATTGCTATTAACTTGAAAAACATTCCGAAGACCAGCTGAATCATGATGCTCTGCTGAAGGAACAAGGACACTCCTCGGAAAGCTGAATAGTTTGGTTAATGGTAAACGCCAAACGTTAATGTAACAAATTGAAAGTTGCTCAGCGCATGTAACATACATGTAAGGCATGGTAGTGTGCAATTGCTATTACGAGAATAATATTCACCCATGAACTATAGACTTAAAGCAAAAATTAAAGTCTTAAGGATATTTCGACTGAAGAACAATGCTATCTAACGAAATTACATGAACAAATGACATGTGATGGCGCCCCTGTAGAACGTTATCACGACATTAATTTATTTCTGTAAGCAAATTATTTCTTTCCAGACACAGTCGTGTTCATATTTAAGTTCTAGGCTTAGGACCGGAAACAATATATAGACTATGTCAGCATATATATTGCAATTAGCTAATCCAGACATAGCGCCAAATTAGGTAGGTAATAAAGCTTTGTTTTCTTCATTTTTCTTGGCATGTGAGGGCGGCCGGATTGCCAGTCCTCTTCCTACCAACAATGCTTATGGTCAGTGTACTTGTTGCATAGTTGCGTTCTCTAGAGGGCGCAAGTGGAGCAGAAATGCTGAAATATTTCTCGATCTAGTCTAAGCAGGAATTTGAACTCTAATTTCGTTGATGGCCCAGCAGGGCCAGCACGCTATAGCCACTAAAGTGACAAGACAATCACACATCCTTTAATTTAAAATAATTATAGTAACGGTACATTCATTCATCGAATCGTTCATTTAGAGCACCTAAATAATGAAAAAGAGAACTAACGAGGATATCCTGGAAGAAATAGGACACTGGAGAGGGAGTTTGACGTTGGGACAGAGAGCGGCCAGGCAGAAGATGTCATACTTTGGACATGTGATGCGTGCAGATGGGCTGGAAAAGGAGATGATGTTGGCGTGTGGGGAGGGCAGGAGGAGGAGAGGACGTCCAAGGAGGAGATGGATGGAGGAGATACAAGAGGCAATGAAGATGAACATCTCGGAGCTGAGAGAGGCCACGAGAAATCGGAGCACATGGAGAAGGTTGACCATGACAGTCGCTAGGATTCAACGAATCGACAGCACAAGCCCCAACAGCAATGTAATATGGAAACAATATGGGCTTCATATGGGATGCCATATGTCAGGGATCTCTAGATTCATCTGGTTTGCACCCGACAGCCCATATTGAATGCATATGTGTAAACCATCTGGGCTTCACATGGTATGCATATGGCATCTATATGACACCAGGTGATCTAAACCATATGTATACAATATCGAGACCAGATGCAAAGTAATATGGGAATCATATGGCCTTCATATGGGACCACATATGGCAGGGATCCCTAGATTCATCTGGTTTGCACCCGACAGCCCATATTGAATGCATATGTACAAACCATCTGGACTTCAGATGGTATTCATATGGCATCCATATGACACCAGGTGATCTAAACCATATGTATACAATATTGAGACCAGATGCAAAGTAATATGGGAATCATATGGCCTTCATATGGGACCACATATGGCAGGGATCCCTAGATTCATCTGGTTTGCACCCGACAGCCCATATTGAATGCATATGTACAAACCATCTGGACTTCAGATGGTATTCATATGGCATCCATATGACACCAGGTGATCTAAACCATATGTATACAATATTGAGACCAGATGCAAAGTAATATGTGAATCATATGGCCTTCATATGGGACCACATATGGCAGGGATCCCTAGATTCATCTTGTTTGCACCCGACAGCCCATATTGAATGCATATGTACAAACCATCTGGGCTTCAAATGGTATTCATATGGCATCTATATGACACCAGGTGATCTAAACCATATGTATACAATATTGAGACCAGATGCTTTACCAATCTGCATTCTACATAGAATCTATATTGCTTCCATATGTAACTTGCTGATCTACACCATATGTATATCATATAGATACCATATGCTGTACCAATCTCCATTCCAGATAGAATCTAGGTCGTTTCTACATGTAACTAGGTGGTCTACACCACATGTATACCATACAGATACCAGATGCTTTACCAGTCTCCATTCTATATATAATCTATAAAGTTTCTATATGTAACTAGGTGGTCTACCCATATGTATTCTATATAGATACAATATGATGTACCAATCTGCATGCCATATGCAATATATATAGTTCCTATATGTAACTAGCTTATCTACACCACATGTATACTATACAGATACCAAATGGTTTAGCAATCTGCATTTCAAACAGAATGCTCACCCGTAAACCATCTGTGGTCTATATAGCATCCATGTGCATGCATCTTCTGTAAGTAATCAGGACATCTACAACATATGCACACAATGTAAAACACTCATAGTCTGCTTATGTAGTTTCCATTTTGAATAAACTTTATTTCACCACATATGGGCAACACAAAACAACACCCTCTATACAAAGGAGAAACAACAGAACGTATATGCACATACAATGAGAAAAAATAAGCAGTTCAACTAACTGATAAGCAAATGCCTTTCATAAACATTTATCCTTAAGTCACTAAAGTTACAATTTTTCAATATATCATAGATTTCACAAAGTCTTTTGTCGTTGTACAAATAATGCTTGTAGTTCATTTAGTACAGTGTTAGTACTATAGATTAATGGTTCCATGACAAATGGTTCATGGACAAATGGTTCATGGACAAATGGTTTACAATCTTCCAGCCTCTAGTTTGTGTTTTTACATTGGACTACGAAAAAGCACTTGAGCTCTATTTTCATCAAACTAGAGCTGGATGAGCGATGAGCATATAGCTCAAACTAAAGCTGGATCAGCGATGATGAAAATATAGCTCAAACTAGAGCTGGAAGATCGAGCTCAAACTATAAGCCTGATTCTCGATGAAAATATAGCTCAAACTAGCAGCTGGAAGATCGTGAACCATTTGTCCGTGAACCATTTGTCGTAACACCAGATTAACTTGAACAATACTATATAACATCAAAGTCAGCCTGAAGCAGTAAACAACCAACAAATATGAAAGCACCCATCAATCATTGTTATTTACTTTCAAAAAACCTCCAAAATATTCTGTTCCATGCATTTATCAACCTTGCATACTTATTGATGGTAAATGAAACACATTCACATGCAAATACTAGTGGCTCACAATGTGTTTTGAATAAATGCAACAGAACAATTTAACTTAGGCTCAGTTTAAACCACTGGCATAAACTTGTATAAAATATTGGGGGCATTTCATTATTCATTCTGCACTTTTTGCATTAAATGTACAGTCCATCTAAATTATTCGGGGGAACGTGCCCCGGCTGCCCTCCCAGAGTCTACCCCTATGGTTTAAACTGTCGCCTGCAGTGAAAATGACTTTTGCACATCAACTGTCACAGTATAACTGCTAAGTATTTTGCTCTACAACACATGGCAAACTCAAACACTAATGGTAAACGCTTACACAAATATTTATGGACACCAACTATCCCGAGCACCACAGATTTCGTTACACTGAACTTCATATCCATATAGAATACTCTAATTCACAAGTAAGAAACAATTATTTTCTACATAGAAGTAATTCTATCTATCAGATTAACAACATTGTAATCCACAAAAACAACAAATAGCATAGAGTAACACCCCTCCTTGTCTGACACCGCAAACTAATTTGAATTTTCTAGAAAATACACAATTCCATCCTACAGCTCCATCCATCTACTAAACCAGTGTATCAAAATTATCAAAAATCTGTGTGAATATTCTTCATCATTACTTTCAAACGCAAACATTTTGATTTACTCAACAGTAGACCTCAAGTTCTGTATAAAATGCTCTATCGCAACCAGTTTTCTTCCTGAATCCAGACGAACACAGATAACAGCTATACAGCTCAAAAAGACACACCTCAAACAACTTGGCAATATTTCCACTAAGTGTTATATCACAGTAGCTGCTACAAGACAGATCACCTTTTTAGCTTTCACAGGAGGCATTATTACGCCTCAACCAAAATCATTGGTACATATTCATAATGCACTCTACTGCAAATAGTAATGTTAGCAAAGACCTAACTATATTGGGTGAGTACAGAACAGTTGTTCAGTTTCTGTGGCATGCCATCAATACCTGCAGCGTTGCCGCATTTCAGTTCACATAAACATTTGATAAGGTTGAGATCTATAGCTCTGATGTCTTCTTGACCAGCCTAATGTTTTAGAAATTTATATAGTTAAGTACGCACCCTACAAATTCATGTTAAGCACTTAATTGTAAAATAAAAACATGGAGCTTATAAAAACACAACATGCAGAGAAGAATTACACCCCTTAATGCACACAGGGCCCACAAATTATAATACCAAAGCAATAAAACAAGTAACCAAGACATTCCAATTAATGATCACCAACTTAACACTGCCAATTGAATTGTTCATCGGTTAATATCATATCGATACAGTTTTACAGCTATCAAAAACATAAGTTGATGAATAGATCATTAATGTCAACCAAAAAGAAGTCCGACTAACCGCCTCGTGACAAGAAATGACACAGACAAGAAAAGAACACTTGTTCCCTCAAGATCAACGCAATGCTGTGTCCAACATAAGAATTTTTTATGGGACATGTTCCTCAGAGTTACAGTGCTATCCTAGTTGCAATCGATCATGCTGTCGTCAAACTATGTTGATTTGTCTTTCTCTGTCATCAGAGTTTGTAAAGACTGCAGCAGATTTAAGTCAGACTTCATTGTCCGTTCCTGGCAAACTTCATGTTTTTATGGCTCCTACAATGCAACAAAAAGTCACACAAAATTAAAAACCAAATGCTTCACCCAATAAAAGAAGTTAATTATTGACAATGATTGAGCACAGATCATCTAAAGCACTTTTTCACAACAGGTATAAGAATAATGTCAAAGAAACAGCTCATAGGCGAAGAATAGATGAGTTCATTAAGAAATGAATACACATCAGAGTATGAATTGAACTTTTTCTGATGTTTATTAATTAATTCAATTACATTACACACATATAATTATATAAGTATGTATCACAGATAACTATTACATAAAAACATATATATATACAACTGTAATTAGTAACTTGTACTGTGCCGGTGTCTAAAGCACAAGGCATCAACCGATGGCACATCAAACCAAGCCTAATATTATCAGGTCAATATCCAGAAGATCATCCCATAAGACAGAGATACAGCCTATGGTGGATAAGCAATTTGAAAGAGGCAAGTTTTTAAGTTGAGAATGAAATGACACAAGGGGCTCGACAGAGTCAACAGACACAGGGATAGAATTCCAAAAAATAGGTCCAGCAACCAAAAAACTAATTCACCAAAAACAGTTCTTGATTTTGGTATGACCCCACAATGACCTCGTTGAATAATGATAAGTCTGGAGAATAATATGAGCTATATGTTCAAATTTGGATGTATTAGTTATGGCTTTAGCCAAAGAGTTCTTAAATCTCAGCAGCTTAGGCATGTTTCAACTATTGATACTAGTAAGAAGAGACTTACAGTAATCTAGGCCAGCGATTCTCAACCTTTTTAGACTCGAGGACCACTTCTAAATTTTGTGTCTCGGTCGCGGACCACCACTAAAAATTGTGCCAAAAGCAAAATTAATACAAAATAATTTTTTTGCCATAAATCCTCGCATTATTAGTTTCATGCTGCCATCTAGCCGATTCTAGTGATTGAAATGAAACAGAAATTTTAAAAATTTACAAAATTTGTCTGTTTGCATGCTTTTAATTGTAAAAAAATCTAAATTGAAGACCTTGCTCGCGGCCCTCCAGGCAGATGGCCGCGGACCACCAGTGGTCCGCGGACCACAGGTTGAGAACTACTGATCTAGGCAACTGGCAGCCAGAGATATATCCTTGCAGACATGTCACGAATGAACGTATATGATGACTTACAAATACTGTTTACACGACCAGTGAGACATAGTAGAATTGAAAACAATGCCTAAGTTACAAGAAGCATCTGCCAGCTTAACAAATTGAGTCACCCAGTTTCAATGACTAAAGCAGATCATATTTTTAAAGCTGCTGTGGAGTGCCCAGTAACAGAAATTCATTGTTTGATCAGTTAAAGAGTTTAGAGGACACCACCCAAGACTTTTAAGTTGCAAGACTTTAAGGACCATGACAGACTGTCAAATGAAAATGTAGATTTTAGGATCACCAGCACAGAAATGATAGCCCAGCAAATGATTTTCCAGCACTGTACCTAGTGGTATGAAATGTAAACAAAAGAGGACCAAGCACAAAACCCTGTGGAACACCATATGCCAACAAAGTCCTAGATGAATAATTACCATTTAAATATACTGAGTGCATGGACTAAGGTAAGTAATAAACTAATTTAGTGCAGGACCAGATATCCCTAAGCAGTCTTTGAGACGATGAAGAATGTAACAGACAAGTCATGCAGAACAAGTGCTGTTACCTTACCCCATCCACTGAACATACAATGTAATTATGAACAGAAAGAAGTGCGGATTCCGTTGAGTGAAACTTAGGATATGCAGTCTGAAAACAGTAGATGAGTTTGATGATAGATGAGTTTGCATGCGTTCAAGGATTTTAAATGTAAAATTCAAGGTTGAGATTGGCCTGTAATTTCAGAGGCAAGAGAAGGTTTCTTAAGCAGTGGATGAACTATGACTGAGCAAATGCAGGTGGGAAGGCATCCCTCGTGCAAAGTGATAATCAGTGTAATATATGTTACAGGACATATATTATAGACCCAGGACATCAAAACACTCTTTAGAAACCAAGTAGGAATGGTGTCAAGACATGTTTTGCTAGGCACTTGACAGAAAGTAGTCCATGATAGGAGGTGTAGAATTTGGATGGAGGAATTTGTCAATGCAAAGAAACTGACCATTTTGTCTGAAAAAAGGTCAAGAATTTACATATTCCTATACATATATATTGCATGTTTTATAAACCATATACAAGTTTATGCATTTAACTGTTATAAATATATATGGAATTATGGATACATGTTTACACATACATATGTCAAAAAATTAAATCCACATGATTATTTTACCCATAATATTATAAGAAGAGCAGTCCCTTAAGCTAGCCCTGAGGCAAGCATAGCTAGGGGTCGTCCATAAAGGACATCTGAAAAATATGACCCACTTTGGACCCCTCCCCCTTGTCCGCATTTGACCTTACCATCCCTCCCCTTTTCGGAAGTCCGCACACCTAAGCCAATTTTTTATGTCATCATCATTATTTTTACAATTATTCCACAGTTCCTGTGCACGTTTAAGTGACAGTTCGGGTTTCATATCGCAGGATGTGCAGTAATAAAAGCCTCTTTAAAGTCGCAGTAAAGGTTATACCATGCATGAGGTTTTAGGCCATCACTTCACTGGCCTTTTTTGTCTTTTGGTGAATGTTGAAACAATGTGGTGTTTAAAAAACTATCAAATTTAAAAGTTTAGATGAGGATGTCCGCACTGGTCATAACCCTCCCTCCCTTTGTCCGTATTTGTCCGCATTTCGATAGCCCCTCCCTCCCTCCCTCATTGCGGACGTCCTTTATGGATGACCCCATATGAACTGTTGGTGACTTCATTTTTTAGCCTCAATCAATCCTCTCCCTCACAGTCTCATTTTCCCACTGACCATGTGCGATCAGTGTTCTCATTATAGCCGAGTTGGCTAGGGGCACAGGTTGAACAGAAATCTTGAACTAAATGTCTGCCCTGACGGGTATTTGAACAACCTCTCGATTGGCAGTCCAGCACGCTAGTCACTACACTATTGAGCACACCATATAACAACTATATATAAATGTGTTTATATATACGCCAGTTTTTATGTGTATAAGAGTGTCAGCATTTGAATGAAAATCCATCATAAGATCCTCAGAATATCATGGATGCAGAATATATCAGCAATGGGAATTATACAGCAAAATCAGTCTGACCTAAAATCTCAAGCAAAAAAGTTTTTTGGATAAAGCTCAGACTGTTTGGACATATCTGCAGAATGAAGGGGGACAGAAAAATTAAAACTTTGGTTTATGGAATAATGGAAGGCACAAACAGAAGAGGAAGACCTAACAGGGAATGGACAGATGACATTGAAGAATGGTACAGAGCAAGTCTCCATGAGCTGGGCCACTTGGCACTGGACAGAAGGAGTGGAGAGACATCGTCAGGAGGGCATCAGACACCTATGGGTGCTGAGTCCATGGTTATTGATGATGATGATATGTATATAACTGTATATGCATACACAAATAAAAATAAATGTATATATATATATATACATAATAAATACATACATATCAACATCTATTTCTGGCATAAGAATTTAAAAAAATCCACCAACATTTAATATTTTAACAAAGCAGAAACATACAAATATTATATACACATAGATAAGCAGAAATGTGTAGTTATTCACCCAAGTCACAGAAAAAGTCATCAGGTTTAATACTACAGACTTCTGAAACAGTTGGGGAATTTTCTGTATTTAATGAAATGAATCCTGTACTTAAAACTTTCAAATATTAAAAGTCCAAAATAGTTTGAAGGCAGTCAATACCATAAATGACTTTTGCCCAGGCTTGATAAGTTCAGTCCTTGCAGTACTTGTTCTCAAAACTTTACACGTGAAAAAAGTTTTTTTAAATGCAAACATACAGTACATGAACTGATAGGATTTTAAGGGTAAGTACTCAGATAGGATACCAGTCAGTTTTTAGTCATTAGCTCATATGGTTTGGACATTTTGGCAGTTCTCCTGTGGTGACCACAATTAGATGGATAATTGTTAAAACTGAGCTAACAATATTCATAATTTTACTGCTAAGCGTAAGTTTTGTCAAAAAACTGCGGTGACTTTGGTGAAAGTGATTGTTTCTTCTGCTAAAAAGCAGCAGAGTTTTCTCGAGAAAACTATACGAGCCAGTGTTTAGCACATTGATTGTGCCTGCATCTAACACACCTGTTGAACACCTTTTTAGTTATAGATAACATATGAGTGACAAGAAGCCACATCGCTAATATTTCTGTAGAGCAATTCTAAATAAGTGCATGTGACTTATGACATTAAAGACTTAGCCTCAGTTGTTAAATAATAAACATCTGCTTTCTCTTGCGGTAGCCATAACTTATATTACTTATTCTATGGAAAACATTTCAGTAATGAAGATGTATGGTCCACTGAAGTTACATAATATAGATTGTTTTGGCCCTAGATGCAAAATTTTTTGGAACCACTGGGTAATAGAGCAATCACCTTGTAGCACGAAGAGTACATGTTCAAGCCTCGTGAGATGGTTACTGGGTTGGGACCTTCAGCAAGCCCTAATTAGATATTAGATATGGCACTTAGTAAATGCATAATAATAATAATAATAATAATAATAATAATAATAATAATTGTTCAATAGTAGCTATACTCTGTCACAACCACGTCTGTATTACATGTTTGCAGTGCCTGTGAAAGTTGTGGAAAATAGTAGCCATTTTGTTAAAGTGCTTGCCAAGCAAACACGAAGAGTATGCGTTCAAGTCTCCGGAGATGGTGACTGTGTATGGACCTTCAGCAAGTCCTTCAATCACAATGCTCAGCGCCATCGACTGATGCTTGATCACTAGATACGGCACTTAATAAATGGATAGTAATAATGATAACAATAATAATTCCTGAATATGAGCTATGCTCTGTATTCTGAAACAGCCTCATGTGTGTAGTTTAACCATGTTGTGTCTTAGCATCACCTTTATCCTTGGTCCAGGACTGGGAAAACCAAAAACAACATCGCAGCAGTTAACAAACATGGGCCCATATCAGTTGCCAAACAAGGCACAATGCGGGCCAGTTGAGCACCCAACTGTCTTCTGCATTGTCTTCATATATACCGCCATGCTACCATACATTTTTAGTCAAAGAAATTTTACTCCAGCAATGTGATCCCACATAAAAAGATAATAAAACCTATTAAGATAAAAATTTCATTCATGCATATATTTACATGGAAACAAATATACATTGAAATAAATATACATTAAAACAACTACATATACATACCTATATACATACATACATACATGGGTAATCACGCAGGCTGAGTGCCTGTGTATATAAACAATATGGCTGACTCTGACTGCTTAACAGAGCTCTGCTACCTACATGTCACATATCATATGGCAATTCGCTAAGTAAGTAAGTAAAACATTTACTTAATTAAATACGACTGTAACGACTCACGAGATGTGGCTGAACAACAGCCAAATCAATGGGAAGCTAAGCGGTACAAATGGGTAGCTAAATACCCATGTCATAGGTAACTAGCCCCAGGTGGTCCGACAGAGCGGACTGGCTTAAAATACTATTGTAGCTGAACAAATTAGGGCCATTGTCCAGTAACAATGCGTTTACTCGTATTTAGGCAACGAACTCTGACAACCTTATGCGGTGGCACATGATGCAAATTGATGATATTAAACACCAGACTCTGGCCACATCACATGAAGAAACATTGTTACTTGTGATTAACAAAACGCTGGCCACTCAAATACGGCCCAATGAGCAAGTAAGTAAGTAAGTATATTCTTTATAAATACCAACTGCTTATACCGCACTTTGGTTTACATAATAGTTTATACAAAATAAAGCATTCTTGTCAGAAATGTTTTCCTCATTAAATTATCCGCCCTGGGTATTAATCGGTCATGCAATCTTGGCCTCATGGAATAGTGCTGTGGTCTCAGCGGTGGGAGATGATGGTTCAGCACATGGCCCTCGTCATGCAGTACCGCTGCGAAGAGGCCCCGTCTGCAAGGCTACATAATTGCTCGAAGGTGGGGGTATCCGCAGGGAGATAATGCAGACGCAGACGGTCTAACACGGACTGCAGCCTACCCCTCTCCTGTTGACCCGCGAAACCCCACCAAGCAGGGGACTCGTATAGCATACGGGCCAATGTAGTCATTTTTACTACGTCGTGCAAACTTGGGAAGCGCAGGCCATGCACTGTCATGATACGCAGAGCATATACATCGACTGTCTTGCTTGGACGCAAGCGCCCGTTATATGCGCTTCGAAACTTAGTTTTTCAGTCATTTCAACTCCCAGAATCTTCATGCTCTGGACCCGCCGAAGTCCCGACACCTCTGCAGGTGCGTCATCCTGCCCCCCCCCGGACGACGAACCATCATCTCCTTTGTCTTGCTTTGATTAAGGCTCAGATTGCAGCTCTTGTCAACACCAATTAGGAACAAGACATTGCTCATGTAAGTCGTATATAGTTCAATCATGACTATCATGGACAACGGTGGCCAGGTGTTGTAAGAATTACAGATATGCTGTATTAGCTATTGGGGCATTTAACCTATGTCACCAAGTCAAATCATAAATATATCCAAACAAAATCATCAACCAAATAATCTAGCACGTTGTACCGATTCAAAACATCAGCCAGTTGGTAGTTTTGTTTCATAATTACTCTACTCTCTAAACATACACTGCAATGCACATCTCAAATTAAAAACTTGATTGCTAAATAAGAGCAAATTTCTTACCGATTTGCGTGGATTAAACCGATAAGTTTCAAATGTCCTCTTGAAAGCTCACAATTAGCCTAGAAGGAAAAGCAAAAGAAACAAAAGATTATAAACAGAAATTAGAATTATTACAGAAATGTCATGTACTTCTCTACCGTCGTAAGAATTACACCCACCATTAATCAATAATGAAACTAATGAAATGCAACTTATAATGTTTATAAAGGAAAAATTTCGATTTTTATTTTCTGCTATAAATATTCGCCAACATCATTTTCAGACAGCAAATTAGCATTAAAACGCTATCGCACAGGGCTCCTGTGCACCGTATGGATGTTTCTGTTTGCGAGACTCTAGTATATTCAATGGCCAGCATCTATCATCAGAGTAAATAGGGGCTCGGGCCAATATGCGCTCACTTCGATGTAACCTAGAGGAAACACTCAATTCCTCAGTCAGTTCTGGTTTTGAATCCGCTCCGTCTTAGTACCAGATGGCCATTGGTGACATTTGTGATCTCCGAGCAGGAGATAAATGTCGCCCCTGGCGACCTCTCAGGTTTCTTTTGTGCTTCTAACTATTAATTTCCTCGCCTTTCAAAGGGGTTTTCAGCCTGACCAAACTCTGGGATTGACGTTACTTTCCACTTCTGGGATTCGAACCCTCGATGAATGACTTGATACCTCGCCCTTACTTGAGGAATTCTCAACTATATCAATTAGGATCTCACGTGAGTGTTGCATAAATAAATGCCTCCCTTGCTACTGATTTTAACATAATCTAGTCCAAAATTTGATTCGGACCCATGATAAATAAATTCAATTATTTAAAATCAAATTTCACATTGAACTACACAGAAATGAATCTGTCCAGATTCGAGAATCATCTTTCTACTCTAAATGCTCTATATCAACAAAATATCAATGCAATATACCTTAATTAATCATGTTACTGTATTTCTCCACTGCCAACATGCGGCCTGCAAGCCGATTTTAAATGGCCCGCCTGTGCTGATTACCGTCTGCAAATAAAAAGAATTGAATGCACAATTCAGGCCAAATATCTCACTGAAACATGCTTGAACATTTAATAATAATAATAATAATAATAATAATAATAATAATAAAACAATATTTGTCTATTAAATTCAAACTGACAAGCATGCAGTAAGATTAATAATAATAATATTTGTTTATTAAAATTAAAAAGAAAATGTATGCAGTAAAATTACATGATATAGTAGTAACAGATGATAACAAGTTTAACCGGACTTGAATTTAACTGTATGTCAACCTGCAATTCGTCCATCTGCTAGTAACAGATAATAATAAGTTTAACAGGAGTCGAATTTACCTGTATGGCAGCCTGCAGGTCGCCCATCTGTCCTACTACTCATTTTACAGTTGCTCCCTAGGGAGTGTAGGGTGAAAAGGCTAAGTCAACCTTTACGGGGCTAGCGGGTATCAAACCCACGTCCTTCTGATCTTCGTGCCAACCATCTCCCCACCCCATGATATTGATATACTTTATGGCACTGAACTAATATAAAGCATGTCATATATACATGCTGTTATTCATTGATCATTGCATAATTATTGCCATACTAAATTGTAATGCAGTTAATAATTATCAATAAATTGTAGTTTTTGCTTTTGAGTTTACTGGTGCGGCCCTCGGCTTCAATAATTATTTTTTCGGTGGCCCACGTTGCCAAAAAGGTTGGACAGCACGGCTCTACTGTATAAAACTAATACACGGAACGAAGCTAACAATTTTAAAACTAGGGATTATAAGGGAAATCAGAATATCGGGCCCAACGTAATCTGGAGCCCTTGGTTTCTTAGGAAATTTCGTTATGGAGAGTAAATTTATACTGCCTGAACATTTTTACAGAAGAACGCCTTTGTGTCAACGAAAGTTAGCGGGAAGACCGTTCTTACCTCTCAATATGGCGGATCTCTCACGCGATGCTTTTCGAAGATCACAATTTCTGCAAAAATCTTCAAATGGACCAAAAAAATTCCATCTGAAGCTCCAAGACCAAACCTCTGAGTTTACCGTGAAATTCAACTAAATTAATTCGATTTACTCTTAAAATTTGCCCCGATAAATTTCTTGAAACCACCCCTACCCGCACGGCTTCATGCCCGCATGGCCATCTTCAGAATAATTAGCGCCGCCTAGTGACAAGATTTATATAGCGCATATCTGGCAGGTCTGATAACCTAACAAGAAAACTGTAGCAGGCTATTCTGTTACAGTACATTTGATTATAATGATGATTAATTAACTAGTTTATATTGTAAAACATCAATTGATTACCCTTTCCAGCTAGGCCTTATAGCAGTTACCATAATATACTAAGCTTCTTCATGGCATAGTGTTGTTAAACAGAAGTTAATTCTCGCGCAATGATCAATGTCACATTTTATTAGAGTGAAATCGTAGTAAACATCTATTCCAGAAACCTGGTCAAAATTTTATAGGCAAGGGAAGAGGTCAGATTATGAGAGGGAGCAAGTACAAGCAACTTGACAAATCTAATCTCAGCACTACAGAAATGTACGTCGAGATTACGATTACTGAATAGCGTTAAAAGAAGTAACAGAATGTAGGCCTACCGAATTTGTTATGGGCGTACTTTCATAATAAAGCTGTGAACCAGCAACGCCGGGAAGCAGTTCGCTGTTCTGTCGACTTGAATATCGATGATCTATACTTGATAAAACTTTCATGTACACCAAAGTGCAGTTGGTTCAATAAAGAATGGTACCCTGGAAATCGGACTTGGACCTCGATCTTTTGGACCACTCTCTGGAAACCCACTCTGATTTGGTTTGGCCTTCTGGAAACCGCGGACTCGGCCCTCTTTTGGACTACTCTCTGGAAACCCCCTCTGATCTGACGTAACGCTCGTGAATAGGCTGGTGCCCTGCGGTTGGTCTTCGAGTGGCGCTTTAGAAGTTTGGAGATTACGATATACTTACTTACTTAGATCGAAAGTAAGTAAGGCCCGTACGGAAACAAATTATAAAAGGTGAATACTTAATTTTAAGTAAATAACTTTACTCCTGTAAAACTTTATATTGTCCCTCGGCCCCCAATTGTTTTTGCCCCTTGTATTCGAATCCTGCCTATGTACAACTCGACGCGCTTAATGCAGATCTAATCCCATTCGACTAAAGCACACTATTATTACATTAGCTACCTAAACCTCTACTTATCCCAGTATCTTGCCAAGTGGCGCATAACCTGCCTCAAGATTGCTAACATGCGTTCTTGCTAATATGCTTATTGCATGTCTGTTTTATTATCCATTTCAATTTTTGTTTTTAAATCGTCAAATTAAGTGTCACATGACCGTTATGGCGGCTGAGCACTCATGGAAGCTCAGTATATTCATGCGCGCCACGCTAAGCCAGACCATCCATACCGTTTTCATAAAGTTGTGGAAGTTTGTGTTTAAATACATAATCATCGTCACATGATGTACCGACAACCCCAATAACCTGCTTGCGACAGTTATTTAGACAATTTCTTGTCTTTATAGTCTGCATGTTTGTACAAAACCAGGACCTACATTTTGAGTACAAAGAAACAAAATGGCTGAAAGTAAATAAGTTACTGAATGCCAGTTTATACATGCCGTGGTTGGGCTGGGAGCGCTTGTGATTAGGTACCTTGAGGGACGCTATATTAAGTTTTCAAAATGAATGAATATAGAGGCGCACATCGTGGTCTTCTAAATAGGAACCTCCCATATAAAAGGCTCTTTAATTACGGTTGTAGCTAAATAGGACAAGGACGCACTGGTTAGAGCCGATTGGTAGGCCTATGGCCCCTTGGGTTAATGGTCGAAATAATAATAATCTTCGTTTAATATTTTCAAACTGACAATTACGCAGTATGATTACAAATCAGTATGAACGGATGATCACAAGTTATTACAGGAGTCGAATTTAACTGTATACGGCAGCCATGCAATCTCATTTTAACAACGCGCCATCTCGCGAATGAAAGGCAGAGTGGACCTAAAAAATGGCGTTGAGATGGCCCGGGTAGTTATAGGCTGGCCGTTGGATTCTTTTCAACTTCAGGCTCTGCATATCCAAGATAATCAGGGTCTGTAGGCTGAGTATTGCCGCATATCGGCATACAATTGACAAATTATGCACAAGGTGCACAGATGTTTTCTGCTTCGAAGCCCTTAAAAAAGTTTTCCATTATCACCAAATCTCTCTGTCTCTCTCTCTCTCACACACACACAGGCACGCACACACAGTCACACACACACACACACACACACACACACACACACACACACACACACACACACACACACACGCACACACGCACACACGCACACACGCACACACGCGCGCACAAGCACACGCACACACACACACAGTCACACACACACACACACACACACACACAAATTTTATTGCAACACTCTGGCACACAACTGATGGTAACGATGCATGCCACACGGCAGCTCACCTTCAATGTGTCCAAAGTAGGCCTACATTATTATTTGAAGTTCAAATGTTAGACCTTATCACGTTTGAATGGGATAAGGTCCCTAAGGCTTTTGAAGGTCCCTAAGTCCGGATCTAACCAGCTCTAAATTTTAAATCTGAAATAACTATAGATCTGAGTTAGATTATACCATGTATGGAGCAACCTGCCTTCATGCTGGATTTCTAATCTCACATGACATTGCATTCATATGGCATGTATTCTTATGTAACTAGCCTATCTACACTATGCGTGTCCTTATTAGATACCAGATTGTTTAACAATCTCCTTTTCATATAGAATGGAAATCTGTTAAATAGGTAGATGTTACATGGTATAAATATTGCTCCTTTATGCAACCACCTGATCTACACCAACCAGATTCGTTACCGATATGCATATCATATAGCATGCATATATGTGAATCATCTAGATGACATCTGGTATCCATGTGTTTTCTTTATGTAATCACCTGATTTACACCATACCTATGCCACATAGAAACCAGATTCTTTACCAATATGCATATCATATAGCATGCATATATGTGAATCATCTAGATGACATCTGGTATCCATGTGTCTTCTTTATGTAATCACCTGATTTACACCATACCTATGCCACATAGAAACCAGATTCTTTACCAATATGCATATCATATAGCATGCATATATGTGAATCATCTAGATGACATCTGGTATCCATGTGTTTTCTTTATGTAATCACCTGATTTACACCATACCTAAGCCACATAGAAACCAGATTCTTTACCGATATGCGTATTATATAGCATGCATACATGTGAATCATCTAGATGACATCTGGTATCCATGTGTTTTCTTTATGTAATCACCTGATTTACACCATACATATGCCACATAGAAACCAGATTCTTTACCGATATGCATATCATATAGCATGCATATCTGTGAATCATCTAGATGACATCTGGTATCAATGTGTTTTCTTTATGTAATCACCTGATTTACACCATACCTATGCCACATAGAAACCAGATTCTTTACCAATATGCATATCATATAGCATGCATATCTGTGAATCATCTAGATGACATCTGGTATCCATGTGTTTTCTTTATGTAATCACCTGATTTACACCATACCTATGCCACATAGAAACCAGATTCTTTACCGATATGCATATCATATAGCATGCATATCTGTGAATCATCTAGATGACATCTGGTATCTATGTGTTTTCTTTATGTAATCACCTGATTTACACCATACCTATGCCACATAGAAACCATATTCTTTACCGATAATATGCATATCATATAGCATGCATATCTGTGAATCATCTAGATGACATCTGGTATCTATGTGTTTTCTTTATGTAATCACCTGATTTACACCATACCTATGCCACATAGAAACCAGATTCTTTACCGATATGCATATCATATACCATGCATATATGTGAATCATCTAGATGACATCTGGTATCCATGTGTTTTCTTTATGTAATCACCTGATTTACACCATACCTATGCCACATAGAAACCAGATTCTTTACCGATATGCATATCATATAGCATGCATATCTGTGAATCATCTAGATGACATCTGGTATCCATGTGTCTTCTGTATGTAATCATCTGATTTACACTTTAGGTATACCACACATAGACCAGGTGGTTTACCAATCTGCATACCTCATGCAATGCATGATACGCACACCATCTGGCTTCTACATGAAATCCATATGTCACACGTATATTGTAGATAGGCTAGTCACACACACACACACGCACACGCACACGCACACGCACACACGCACACACACACACACACTATATTAAACTAGTACGGAAGTTTTCATCATAATCTCATCATAGTTTCAACGTAGCACCTTCCTTTAGCTTCGGTACAGATCACTGATAGTCCTGGGCTCAGTAATGTTATCCATGTATCTGCCAGGCATGGCAGACATATGGATAACAGGCATGCTGGCCCACTCAAGACCATATTTTGGCCTTATAGGTATATGCTATACAGATTGGTTAACGATCTCTATTCCATATGGTACCCACATAGAAGTAATATTTGATAAAGCATTATGTATGTATGTGAACTTTTATAAAGCACATTTTTAGGAAACCCGAAAAGCTCTATATCATACATGCACTTTGCGTCTTCATTGAATTCGCGCTGCAGCTGGAGCATGGTCTGTATCTTCATTATGATCTGTTGCGTGCCTCTGTGTGTCTGTCTGTGTGTCTGTCTGTGTGTCTGTCTGTGTGTCTGTCTGTGTGTCTGTGTGTCTGTCTGTGTGTCTGTCTGTGTGTCTGTCTGTGTGTCTGTCTGTGTGTCTGTGTGTGTGTCTGTGTGTGTGTGTGTGTGTGTGTGTCTGTCTGTCTGTCTGTCTGTCTGTCTGTCTGTCTGTCTCTCTCTCTTTCCCTCTACATGCTTGTCCACTCATTTGTCGTATCTCGCCTTGACTATTGTAGTACTCTCTATCTTGGTGTCCCAGCGACTCGGATTGGGTGCTTGGACCGGGTCCTGCGCGACGCCTTATTGGTTGCATTCAGAGATTTGGCCATGTCACGGAGTACATGCGGGATGTTTTTGCATTGGCTCCCTATCCCATAGCGTATTGCCTATCGGGTCTCTGCCCTAGTGTGGCGCTGCATTAATTGTGGGAGAGGCCACTGTGTATTTGCGAGAGCATTGCCGCTATATAAATTCTCCATATGAATGAATGAATGAAAATTAAATATGTATATATGTATAAGTATATATATATATGTTTGTATGTAGGTACGCACGTAGGCCCTATGTATGTGTGTACGTATGTCTGCAAGTGAGTATGTATGGGGCGATAGCAATTGGCCTTTATACTATCTATATCTGCCACAGTAATTAAAGAGCGATTAATTAATCTATCGTGGATGAAGTCTCCTTTGTCGAAAACGTTCACGGTGTCGTAGATCTACATGTGCGCCTGTATAATTCTGCTGTAAAACAGGGCTGCCTAGAGCATTTAGTTGGATTTGTGTTCTTTTGTCAGCAGCAATAGCACACAGGCCCATGAGATCTGATATTCCAACATATTTCGTTCAGTTGTGTGATGTACGTACAACATGGAATTTACATAGTATAGAAGTGGCATATGCAATATTGCTCTGACATATGCATGACATATACAGCCCAAATGGGCAAAATGGATGTTTTTTTAGATATGTATACCATATAACCATGCTGTTGGGGAGGTGACAAGGTGAAATAATGAAAATGACACTAAATAGCGCGTGTTTACATACACATACACGCAACCAGTGCCACCCACACACACACACAATATGTGACTTGCTTTGGCAAAAGGAGGCGGAAGTCGCCAATGATAAAACAAGAGAAATTAGCCAAAACACCAATCAGGTGTAAATTTTTCAATTATGATTTTTTCGGTATAGGCCTATCAGTAAATAATATCTTATATTATATAAAAAGAAATTGATTTGATAAAATTTCACCTATTTCACCACAAATTTAATAAATTTGTGTGATTGATAAAAATTATCCGAGAATTTGAAATTTGTGGGAGGACCAGTTTCAAGTGTTTTATGGCCATCAATCTGTTAGGAATACCATGTGTAATATCTCATTGGAAAGCTTTTGCGTTCAGCTTGCTAAATAGCCTCATTTGGTGGGTTTCCCATAGTGAGTTCCATAAGTTTAAGGTTAAAAACACTGAAACTTTGCAATTTATGTCTTAGTTTGTATTAAGATAATGAACTTCGATTGCGTTGTTCTCGAAATTGTACCACCGAGTAGCAATACATTCTAAAATTCATATCTCTGCAACCAATAAAGATAGAATAATAATTTTTTAAACATTTTAAACAGAAATTATTGTTTTTCATTTTAAGCCCAAAGTATATAATACTAAATTTTTGGACAACAGCCTCCTTTTGCCAGAGCAAGTCACATATGTGAACCCATATGGGACGCTATAGGGTGATCCACGCCGCAATGGAGAAAAACAATTTTTGGCTGATTGTCTGACATAGTAAATTATTTTATTCCTTTGGTTGTTCTAAACAATACAGCAAAGTTTTACTGTAATGTATGAATGTTTACTGGTTGCTCAACGCTCTGAAATATGAGACATAGTCCCCATGAAGAAAGCAATGTATCTGCCATTGATGAGACACAGGAATGCAACGTTATAATTACATCGGGGTACAACCTTGGGATGACTCGTTTCACACAGCCAGATGCATATCAAATGGCCATATGGATGGCTAAGGTTATTTATTGCTTCAAGATTTACCTTTTTAGAGATCAATTTCAATTGACATCCTCTGGGAAAAGATATGTTACTGAATTATGTTTATTTGCAAGCCATAAAATTATAAGCTTATACGTGAGAGCATCGATAGCTTCTTCAGTTTCATCTGATGCACCAATTAGCGACTTGCATTTTGTGCAAGTAGATCAGGCAGTATATATCAATTAACAAAGTTGTGTCTGAGGAACAGGGTGAGAATTGTCTGGGGGTTGAGGGTTCAACCCCCCAGTCTTTCTTAGGACCCCATAGTAAAGTCTTCATTGCACACCCCAACTCTACATGAATCAAGGTCTAACTTGAGAATACGATTGCATGGGAACATTTGTTTTCACTGAGCAACCTCTAACATGTATTTGATACTGAATTTTTTATACATACTTTAATCAGAACACAAAAGGAACAAAAATTTTGTTCCTTTTGTGTTCTGATTAAAGTATGTATAAAAAAACATTTTAAAAAAGTAAATGTGCATAGTTGTTCATTTAATGAACAACTATGCACATTTACTTTTTTTCAATGTTTTAATCACCCTAATGGGAAGCGCAAGATAGGCTTCATTTTGGGATAGATTAGGTATTAGGTTAGATATAGGTTTCAGACAGAATTAAAGAAGTGAACTGAGATGCAGCTAAAGGAGACAGTAAGTATAGAGTAACATGACCCATTCACCACTTATATGAGTCGCAGGAGCTTAGTTGAGGCCTCATAACACACACAGTGTATTCCTATATATTAGCAGTTTAGAACAGCCCCCTGTGACGGTACACGCTTACCGAGGATTTGCGGGTCTAGTACCCGTGGGATTTTTGCTTGCACACTTTTTGCTAAACACGTATGTGCGTTAACTATTGAACCTGTTGGATAAAGTAACTTATTTGTGCATTTAGAAGGAGACATGAAAGAAGGTATTGCGTCATCACAGCTCACGACTTCGGAATCGACAAATCACCGACTCTGATAGTTATGTCGGTTGACGTGTGTCATTCGACTCTTTACTGTAAGACGGATGTTTCAATTTAGTTGATTCTACACTGGCCCTATTTATAGATTTTCCTTAAGTATGTACACGCATTTCGCTCTGTCATTGGTTACACATTATAGGCTCATTATTAAATCGTTGCCGTGGTTACAGCGCCCAAAAATTTTCCCATATTGCAGCGAAGATAATAATAGCTCCATGCTGTTATGACGTCATATGAGTAGTTGATAAAGAGATGAACATAGCGCAATTTCATAGAACCATAGTGATGATCGTAGCGCAATCTCTCAGATCCATATTGATGATCTTAAGGCAATCTCTCAGAATCCTACTGATCTTAGTGAAATTTCTAAGAAACAAAGTGTTTGCTTGAGAGCAGTCACCCCAAACGGATTCGGTTGAGTGCACGCAGTGGAAGGTTCCCCACCATACCCCTCCCCTTTTTCATCCCTTACACATAGGCATACAACATTCAATCAAATGCTCTGACACGCACTAGTGAACATAATCTGTACAGAGCTATTCGTGCATTGTATAAAACTTTTGACCGTAACGACATTAAAGTTGCGCCCCAGGCATTTTCCAAGGTAATGACAACATGTAGGTCATCCATTGTTTTTGCTACAGGTGCAAATTTACCTGGCGTATTTAGCTAACATGATTTCAATGACAATTCTACACATTTCTATATCACCTTGTCACCTTGTGCTGTCAACTCTTGGAGCTCTAGCGATCGTCATGATAAACCTTCTCCATTGATTCCTATTCGAAGTCAGGTCCCTTAGTTCAGCGGTTCCCAAACTTCTCAGTGTGACGGACCGGCAGGAATTCACTTTCAATACGACGGACCGGCAGGAATTTTCCCATTGCAACAGGACCGATACCCAATTTATTAGTTTTATTTCTTTCTCAATCACTAAAGATGTATTAATTATAAGATTTAAAAAACGAGAATTAGGCTAAAAGAAATCTTGGAATTTGGTACAAATTATAAAGTTACATTGAAAGGAGCGGATATTGTTGGGAAAATGTCACAAATTTAACCACAGTTATGATTTTAAAATGAGTTGTAAGCAAGTTAATGTGATACGAAATAATATCACAGTATAAATATTTACAATTATTTATACTGTGATAATATCATATTCACTGGTCCAGTATGAATCAAAACTTTGCATTTTGTTTAAAAAAATATAAATAATTCATGCTAATGCTTTTCATTAATATATTTATTATATTTTATTCTTGTAATTCTCAAATTTAAAATATATTGTACTTACAATATCAAACCTGAATGTAGACGCGTCTATTGACGAAAGCAGTGACCAAATTATTAAACACGAAAGAGATACGTCACATCCGGTTTCTAATTGCCGGTCAAAAACCCAAATGTTACGATCAAAATTTCTAGTAAAGGTGAACAACATCTATTTGACCTGTCAGCAATTCGTCGAGAAACTATTTATTCGGCAGTTTTAGTTTACAATTGCTGAAATACATTCACTTCCAGAACAAATCTTAATTTATGAGGCAATCATGTTTTTGAAGATAGTTCAGAGCGACACCCAATCGAGATAACGTAGTTTTTCCTGACTCACTTCGCGGACCGGCAACTGAGGGCTCGCGGACCGGCACCGGTCCGCGAACCATAGTTTGGGAACCACTGCCTTAGTTCTTCCAGGTTCATGCCAGTTACCCCGTGAATCTCATCCACTTCTATATAGCAAGCGATATTCATTCATTCATTCATTTGAGCATTTATATAGCGCCCCTTCAAGGGGGCTACTCAGAGGCGCTCCCGACTCCAGCACGAACGAACAAAGCAGTTTTTAAGGCAGTATAGAAATACTCAGATTGGATTTTAGGAAGTAGACGCAGCGCCAGAGGTAAGGCATTCCATACCGCTGGGCCAACCACCAGAAAGGCTCGATTTTGCATAGTTGCAGTACGAGCAAATGGGACCGCGAGTTATATATATATATATATATATATATATATATATATATATATATATATATATATATATATATATATATATATATATATATATATATATATGCATAGGCCTACTCCATATCGTGGGGCCTGGGGGCTCAGTGGTAAGTTAGGCGCCTTGTGACTGAGGGTTTGGCCCACTCTAGCCGCTGCGTACGGACCTTGAGCAAGTCCTTCACTCGCGATTGCTCGTGGCGCTTCGGCGTGAAAACTCGGACACAGTATCAAATGCTGTAGTCGGGAGCGCCTCTGAGTAGTAGTAGACTTGTGGAGGCGCTATAGAAATATCCGAAATAAATATCCAACACATGCACATAGTATCTAAATCGTTATATTCTATACTTTATATATATTAATTCATTCATTCGACGATTTATATAGCTTCCATTCAAAGGAAGTACTCAGAGACTCTCAAACAGCTCAATTTTAATATTGACAAGAAACAGACCAGAATGAACCCCGAGGCACAAGCGAGGCACTAAGGAATTCTACACCGCACAAACACTGAAAAGTTATACTTATACACAAATACATACATTATATTAGGGCTGTTGATTAATCGCAGTTAACGCACGCGATTAACGCGTTAAATTTTCGGGACGATTAACGCGATTAAAAAATTTAATCGCGATTAAAATTTAATCGCAAACAGTTTTGTATAGGAATTTACTGAACACTGCAATGCGAGAGGTACTGCCGAAGCCAAAAGTCTTTGGACGAGATTGGGCTTAATTCACTCAGTTGTGTTGGGCGAACTCGTAAGCAACCAAGACAATTTCCGGTTAATGGCGGTGTAGACCAGTAATAATAGATGTCTATGGTGTAGACTAGTTATCGAAATTCGTCCTTTATGTGAAAGTTTCTGAGCATGTAGTTTAATCTTCGTTCGTATTATATCTTCTAGTGTGTTATTAATCATGCTATTCTATAAAATCTCGGAGAAAAAGAGCGAGAAAGAAGTCGAACGATCTATAATGAATGGTCAGTTTAAAACGGCAGATACGAAGGTGCACCTAAGACACTTGCAAAGTTAGCACAGAAATATCTAGGGTCGCCAGCAACTACTGTTCTATACGAAAGTTCTGCTGCTGGAAGCATTCTTAATAAGAAAGTTCAGCACTCTCACCTGACAATGTGAAGAAGCTAGTTTGTCTCAACAACTGGCTGAAACAGGACTTATGAAAAACAGAAAGTGGATGAACTTTCGTAATTCTAAATATATGTTAATAACAAATGGACAAACAATGACAAATTGTTAAATTTACTGCTGTTTACTATCTGTAGACAACATTATGCTCTTGATGCGATTAATCGCAAGATTAATCGCGATTATTTTATTTAATCGCAAGATTAATCGCGATTAAAAATTTTAATCGTTGAACAGCCCTAATATATATATATATATATATATATATATATATATATATATATATATATATATATAAACGAAGAGAAAGGTCACTTCCTCACGATCTGACGATCTCACGATCTGTGTCCACATTTGCATGTGACACTACGTTATGCGCATGCGCGCTGCACTGAGTACTCATGAACCGCTCGCCAAGGCGACCAATTGTTTCGGTTTAATTGTGACGTCGCTGGCCCTGGCAAGTTCATGTTTACATATTGCGACCTAAATCAAAGTCGGGCGAACCGATTCGAAAAATCTTACTTATGCTCATTTAATAGATAGACTTTCTGTAGTCGTCTCAGTTGTTTCGTGTCTTCGTAAGTGTATACAATCCTCATAGAAGAAATTTGTGTACTTTTCGCGATATTCTGACTAATCGTAAGACTTTCGAAAGCCGTCATAGATGACGAGACTTTTGAAAAGAAACGTCGTCAAGCTACAGAGTGAATGCGAAGATACAGAGAACGATTGAGTCAAGATTCTAAAAAGAAAATTGATGAAGAAAATCAAAATCAAAAGCATTTACAACCGCAACCATCCACAGGTGGTCAGTCTGCAAGTGCAAGATCGAAAGCCAGAAAAAGAGCACGAGAAACAACACGCGAACGACAAGCGCGACTTGCAGCAAATGCTCAGTCTCAGGCGCGTCGAACAGCTCAAGAAACGACACTTCAAAGAGAAGCTCGACTTACAGCAAATGCTCAATCTCAGGCGCGTCGAAATGCTCAAGAAACGACACTACAAAGAGAAGCTCGACTTGCAGCAAATGCTCAATCTCAGCGTCAGCGACGCAGTTTCTCACTGAAGAACAAATGCAGCATCGATATACTTTGAATAACGAACGACGCGCTTTAGAACTTCAGTCACAAAGCCAGGCCATTCAAAGTGAAACCATCTCTTTCGAAGACAGCATAATAAAATATTATTGTGGACTGATGAATGTAATTTGTTGTTTCTGTAGTTCAAACAATTTTCTTGATGAGCGTACATCAAATGGAAAATTTCTAAGCTGCTGTAGAAAAGGTAAGGTTAAGTTAGAAATTCCAACAGATAAAGCTGGAAATGTTCTAGAATATCCAAATTTTCTCACACAATTACTGTCAAATCCAGATCATCAAAATTATAGCCACTTTCGAGAAAATATTCGATCTTATAACAGTGCATTGCTTTCGCTTCGATGGGCACAAAAGTCGTCGATTTCAATGCAAGTGGTCCTTAATATGTTTTCAAAGTGCACGGTTAAATTTTCCCATTGCCAACTTTGTGTCGTTCTATCGATATGTAAAAATCCACACGAATTGAAAATTTTCATAAAGGAAGGCAATCTTGTAGGAAAAGTTAAAAACGACTAAAACGTTTTCACACAAAACATTGTTTACAGAGAGATTTTCACAGATTTTTAAACTATGAAGGTCTTGATAAATTTTTCGCACATTGTAAAACACATTCTCAAATTGTTTTTAAACCGTCTTAGGACGGGCAAACATCTAGTACATCAGAAAGCAAATACAGCCATCTTGCTCAAACCGGTTTTAACCAGATTCTGTATGGAGATGACAGTAGCATAAGTAGACAAATTTTGAACTAACCAATGAGCGCATTTTGACCAACCAATGAGCACGTCTTGCACCCCCTCGAGGCGAAGTCCTTCCTGACGCTTCGGAGGGCAGACGTTCTAAGCGCTGTTGTATGGACGGCAGCGATACTCTTCGCAATTCCGAACCTCGTTTTCTATTCGATGATCGTAATCGTGAACGTAGAAGTACCCGCGTGACCATGACGACGATACACTGAACATCACGCTTCCGGAAAACAAGGGTTCGTCGTCGTACCTGTGTTATGTTTCTTCGTCGGATATTTTTCCGCTGGAGCGGAACCAGCGTCACGTGACCATGACGACGATACACTGAACATCACGCTTCCGGAAAACAAGGGTTCGTCGTCGTACCTGTGTTATGTTTCTTCGTCGGATATTTTTCCGATGACGATATATCGATGGGTGTTTCTCGGCGTCGTCTTCCTCCTACCGTTCCTCATAATGGTCGTCGCCTACGTCCGAATCGGGCGCCGTCCGTGGGCCAGGAAGACGAACCCTTGCACCTCCAATGCAGCAGCCGGCGAGGTCGGAACGAGCAGCGGTACGGCGCAGGTTCGAAACCGCACGTCACGACGCGTCATCGTCCTATTAGTCGTCATCGTGACGCTGTTCTTCGTGTCATGGACGGCGACGATGCTCTACGAAGCGATCGGGTTGACCCTTGGCTTGGAGACGACGACGACCTTCCTTTTGGTGCGCTACTACCTGCAGTGGTTCGCCTGCAGCAACGCCTGTTCAAATCCCATCCTTTACGTTTTCCTTCACGACAAGGTCAGGCGTCTGATGGCGCAGTCGAAGCTTCGTCGATGCTGTTGCAGAAGCTGCTGCTGCTGCGACGTCATCCAGTTAAACCGGGTTGAACCGGATCTACGAGGGAACGAGGAAGTTGATGAAGATCCACCGATTGACCTGTCGTGTTCTGCTGGACCCTCTTCCGTCAAGCAACCAACTGATGGGGACGAAGATAGCGGATCCAACGACCCAACGGAATCGGCGTTTTGAGCTGGGCAAGGGGAACACGATTAGGGCCTGGGTTCAATTGGGACTAGACATGGCGCAATGTCTAATGTCACGTAAAGTCATGCAATGTCATGTCTTCTTGTTCTAATGCATTGTTGGAATTGTCGGGGGTTGGGGGTTCAACCCCCGTAGTCCTTCTTAGGACCCCACAGTTAAGTCTTCATTTCACACCCCATGAGGTCGTTTCCAACCCCTCAATTGTGCTAGTGTCATTTAACATCACAGAACTCTTGAGTCTCTGTCAAAGAAAAGAAATTTTCATAGTGTATCATGCAGGTATTTTGACACTTTTTCAACAAAGGAATTGATTTTGATTCGAGCCTGACTTGCAAAACAACTAGCATTGAAATCAGCTGCTTTCAAATTTCATTGACATAAGTTTGCAAAGTATACGGATACACTGTTCAACCCCCAGTTTTTTTTTCTACAATTCCCACACTGTGTAAAATCATGCAATGTAGTCATACCTGCCTCGTCCTAACACTCGTTCTTTAAATCGGGGAAACAGTTTACGACTACAGATCAAAATTATTCAAACTGTGACAAAATTTATTTATTGGATTAAAACACGAGAACGCACTGAACTTGATAATTTACAAAAAATTACGTCTAATTCGCAGCCATTGCTGCCAGTTGATGACTTCAGAACTAACGTTCAACAATGTGTCGTGACCGAGGACGTCACACACACACACACACACACACACACACACACACACACACACACACACACACACACACACACACACACACGCACACGCACACGCACACGCACACGCACACGCACACGCACACGCACACGCACACGCACACGCACACGCACACGCACACGCACACGCACACGCACACGCACACGCACACGCACACACACGGAGCTTTCTTCGACTATAGTCTGCGTTTGACTTCGTTAGAACTCGTGCGCACAGCAGGGAAGGCGTATATAAAGTTCAAAGGGCCTGTGCACAGTGCTTGAGAAATTGTTGAATTTTTGCGATCAATTGTGTTAATTTCAACGTTTAATTTCAAATAGAGCCTAGTTGACATTTGTTTCCTAGGCCTACATCATTCTCCATTACGAATTGCCGCCGGTTTGCTTCAAAACGACCACGTGACGATGTCTGCCTGATTCTGACTTATTAATAGGAACCATAGGGCTAGGCATTTCTTTATTAGGTGGCAGCCGTTTTCCTTTATAGCTCATAAGGGACTGTTCTATTCTGACAGTTAACTTTAGCGATGATGTATACATTTGAAACTATCCCTGCTAGCATGCTCATGGATTTCACTTAAATCGTCTAGACAATGTTGGCCCTGTTGCTCTTGCATGCAGAGCTTCCCATTTGAGGCGAGCGATCGATCGCTCTCCGTGGTCGCTCGCCTGGCAAAGGTTCGCGCGAGCGCTGAATCGCTTGCCTAGCCAAAGGCGTCGCACCGTTGGCCGTCGTTCGATGAGTTTGAGTTAGACTTCAACTCCAAGACGATAGACGAACCTGGAGCCAGACCATTATTTTTATTTACCTAATTTACATTAATTTATTTACTATGATGCGGGACGGATAACGGGACAGAACTGAGATAGGGGCCTATATATGCCTACTATAGATGAGTAGACTACTACTAGCAGCTATTATTATTATACGAACTAGAGTATTTGTCCGTCATATATGACGGGTTGAAAAAGAAAATGAATGGATTGATAGAGAAAAGAATTTGTTTATTGAAATTCTTGATTATAAGTCAAATTGCGAGTCAGACAGACGGATTGATAGACAGACAAACAACGGTTAGTAAGTCTGTCTCTCTCTGTCTCCTTGCCTCCTTCCCTTCCCTGCCTCCTTCCTTCCCTCCCTCCATCCTTCTCCCCGCCCTGGATCGAACAATAAAGCATTTGCCCTGTATTGCACGTGACCAATCGATGTTTAGGCTAATCAGTCTTCGCCTCGTCAGTATTTGCTTCTCCTCCCCTCAAACTCCCGCAAATCGCGTGCCATAATGAGGGAGTTATAGCGGGAGGGAGGAAGGGAAGAAGGCAGAGACATTCAACACTGTCTATCGTAGGACACACAGATCTGTGAAACTATAGAAGAAATACGATACACAAAATACGCTCTGCGCGAAAGCTCCCGAGGTCGACCGCGCACCGCTCGACTGTATACTCAATCCAGCGCCTACAATTTTCAGATGGGAAGCTCTGCTTGCATAACGTTAAAATACGTAGCCTATAATTATGTCCTATTAATTCGCTGTCTCCCTCGTTCGGCTCCTTACTCTCTTTGGTCAATTGGTCTAGAGAGTGGGGGGCTACTACTGCTACTGCTACTGCTACTGCTACTGCTACTGCTACTGCTACTGCTACTGCTACTGCTACTGCTACTGATACTGCTACTGCTACTGCTACTGCTACTGCTACTACTACTACTACTACTACTACTACTACTACTACTACTACTACTACTACTACTACTACTACTACTACTACTACTACTACTACTACTACTATTATTATTATTATTATTATTATTAGTAGTAGTAGCAGTAGTAGTAGTAGTAGTAGTAGTAGGAGTAGTAGCAGTACTGCTACTACTATTATTATTATTATTATTATTATTACTATTATTATTATTATTATTATTATTAGTAGTAGTAGTAGTAGTAGTAGTAGTAGTAGTAGTAGTAGCAGTAGTAGTAGTAGCAGTAGCAGTAGCAGTAATAATAATAATAATAATGATGATGATGATGATGATGATGATGATGATGATGATGATGATGATGATGATGATGATGATGATGATGATGATGATGATGATGATGATGATGATGATGATGATGATGATGATGATGATGATGACAATAATAATTATAATAATAATTATAATACTAATAATAATAATAATAATAATAATAATAATAATAATAATAATAATAATAATAATAATAATAATAATAATAATTATAATAAAAATAATAATAGTGACAATAATTAATTCACCATTATTCAGCAACTACGATGGTTTAAGCAAATGCTACGGTCTTCCGTATTCGAGGGACACTAATTAACACCCCCCACAGTTTAATCTGCTGAAATACATCGTGAGTACACAGTTAAGTTATACCCTCAAGATGTGCTGTCGAGTCTTAGTTAAGGATACTGTTATCATTACATATCTAATGATGTTAGATCGACTGCTTTTCATCAAATTGCAACCCTACTACTTATCAGGGTCTACGACCCCTTTTTGTCACTAAGTCTTGTGTAACTGTGTAGCCAGATTATGTTAATTGATTACAAGCATAAGTTTTGTTTATCCCTGCAATGTTTGGTTACAGAACTAAAAATGCAATACAATACAATTGCTACCGGTAGGT
>OY744610.1:52277834-52465334 GCA_963556255.1 Allolobophora icterica
GGGGGGTTGAACCCCCCAACCCCCGACAACTAAAACACTGATAGGCCTACTCCTAAACATTCTTCTTGTTGAACCTTGAACAAGACTAGGCCCCTATGGATAAAATACAAAGTGTTGAACCAAAGAAAAGGTGGGCTCAGAGCTTTACAGCATAGTAAAGTAACTGGACATGAGATCGATGTCAGTCCCTGAGAAATAATAGCAAATAAGGGGCCTACTATACAGGGTGAGAATTGTCGGGGGGTTGGGGGGTTCAACCCCCCTAGTCTTTCTTAGGACCCCATAGTAAAGTCTTCATTGCACACCCAAACTCCACATGAATCAAGGTCTAATCCCCAAGTCTTTTTTCTACAATTCTCATATTGCTACTATAGCTGTAATAGTGGTAGGCCTATTCGTTACAAGTGGCATGAATATATAGGCCTAATCCAAGAGTTGGAGACGCCGTTTTGGCATTTAGCGCGCCAGGAAAAAATTTAAAATCGTTAAATCAAAATTAAATTAAATAAATTAACTTCTGCAAGAATAAGAAATTTATTTTTTAAACAAAAAATAAAAATTTCTGTGGTTTTCTTGTTTCTTGTCTTAAAAAACGAAAAAGCACAAAACGTGAAAACCCAACTTTTTCACTCCATCACCATCATCATCATTAACCATGGGTTCATCGCCCGTAGGTGCTTGATGCGCTCTTTATTACTTCCTTCCATGTGTCTCTATTTCTCTTGCTATGTGGCTCAGGTGCTGTAAAGCAGCGGTTCTCAACCTGTGGTCCGCGGACCACTGGTGGTCCGCGGTCATCTGCCTGGTGGTCCGCGAGCAAGGCCTACAATTTATAATTTTTACAATTAAAAACGTGCAAACTGACAAATTGTGTTAATTTTTAAAATTTTTTTCATTTCAATCGTTAGGATCGGCTAGACGGCAGCATGAAACTAGCCTAATAATAGGGCCTACGCAGATTTATGGCCAAAAATTCTTTTGTATAAATTTGTTTTTGACACAATTTTTAGTGGTGGTCCGCGACCGAGACTCAAAAAATTTAATGTATAAGTGGTCCTCGAGTCTCAAAAGGTTGAGAACCGCTGCTGTAAAGAATCGTTTCTGCACCATGTCATGATATCGTCTGTCCATTCTCTGTTAGGGCGTCCTCTTTTGTTCTTCCCCTCCATCATACCAAAAACTAGCGTCTTGAGTTTCCATAGTTAGGCCTATTATTGTACAAATACACGCGATTCACAGTGTCGTTTCTCTGCATCAGTGACTTTTTGAAAACTGATCGGACTTACGGCAAGAGTTTGGTATGTCATCCATTGTTGTCGAATTTTTATGAATATTGTTATGATAAATAAAAGCGCTACAAGATTTTCCAGCAGACATCATTCAAATGATGCAACATGGAGTCTGGTATTGGTTCCACAGATTGGTTCAATTTACCCATAAAATATTAGGTATTATTTCGGTTCTCTAAACTTTAGAGAACTGAAATAGAGTCTAAAGAATTGTAATTAATATATTATACTAATAAATATCACCTAGAAACCAGAAGATGTCGAGCGAAGCTTCGTAGAAAAATGGCCAGGGCCAGACCAACGACCTCTTGGGCCAGACCCAACCAAGCAGAGTGGCTCTGTGGAAGCATGGTGGTAGAAGCAACAGGTTCGGTCATTTCCTAGAAGCAAAAAGCTCGAGCAGCTGGCCATATACTCTTCGTGTAAGGTTAGTGTGGCTTCACCACGCTTTCCAGTGGGGTCTTATTTGCATTAGGAATACTGTTCTGGAGCCTACGAGTCTTGGCTTGAATTTAGAAAACGATTATTGAAGCTACAATATTAGTATTAAACTGATGTAGAGTCTAAGGTTGATTCGCTTACGCCCGAGTGATCCTCAAACCAGAATTTATAATCACGATTGTCACCCTATAATGATCGGGATGGTCTATTATATAAGCAACTCCTTACAGGCGGGATTGAATTTGTCTTGGGTCCGTTCCCGTCCGATTTTAACCGCAAAACAGGAACTGGAATCCTGCCCGGGGCTTATAGATTTACTTCTGACTGACAATAACTGCAAAAAAATTTTCTCGGCAGCTTGGAGTGTCGGGTAAAGTTAATTTCCAATGCTAATATAATGAAGAGCAGCTCCTTAAGTTGACCCCCAAGAGGCAGCTATGGGTATGAATTGTTAGTTACTTCAATTTTCTTAGCTCCAGCACACCTCATCTTCCCACCAACAGTGTTTGGTTAGTGTAGCCAAGTTCACTAGAGAGCATTATAAGTGGAACAAGGTGCAGATGTGAAAGTATTGTGAAATTTTGCAATTTACCACTTGTGGTTTCATTTGCTTGATGTACATATAAACATAAAATGAAATTTGTCAGGATATATGAACATAATCTGAAATTTGTTAGACATAATGTGAAATTTGTCAGTTAAATATAGACGTAATATATGAAATTTTCAGTTACATATAAAAGTAGTATGAAATTTGTTAGTCTGTCCAAATTGCATGGTAGGTCATTATTGACGTCAGAATAACTATACAAGACCTCATAAATAGTACCCCAAAATTCCGATCAATTGTGACCAAAATCATGTGATGTGCATAAGCTAATTAGCTAATCACCCCATGGTTTTGAATCTCATTCCTGATTTGTGGATCATGTCAAGATTAAATGGATCCTGGATGTAGTTCTGATCATTAACCCCTTACTAACACAGACACAGAGTCTGAATGTAGTAAACATTTACATGTCCACGTGTTTCAGCTTCTTATTTTCCCCCCAGCTGCTTCACTGTCTTACTAGACTGAGAGATGAAATTTACCAGATGTGCAGTTTGGTTTACCATAGTTCGATTCTTGGTGAAGCAGAGGTCATTTAGATTTGATTATGTTACAGGCTTTTATGTTGTCTTTGCAGTTTGATGCCTGTAAGTGCAACGGTTGGAAATATAACAACAACAATGTGCAATCTGCGGGTGCGAGCAGAGTCGAGTTGGCGCAGTCCTCGGATAGAGTTGTGGAGCCATGCCGAAGCTGTGGACACACTGTTGGTAAGTGCAGAAGATCTTAAGACTAATAACACTGGTGATGGTGGGGTAGTGGTGGCAGCGATGGTATTGATGATGGCAACTTTTAAGGGCTGATATTATAATCATGTTGGTAAGGATATAAAGAAGTTGCTTATCAGAGGATGATCAATAGGGTGCTCAAGAAAATTTAAAGTTAAAGTTGAAAATTCATTTCTCCCGGACATTTTCCCATGCGTCTCATTCAGATGAGTCTAAAAAACCAAATTTGGGGCTTTTAAATTACGGTTAAGCCTTGCCGCCAGCACGATGAAGTTTTAATAATGACCGTGTTATACTGTTTTAAGAGTTTCCTTAGTGAAATCAGGAAGTCTGTGTCGATGAGCTTCAACCACCTGCAACATATACTGTCATTGATCTTCGTCCTTTAATTGTGACTGCATTTGCAAAGTCTATTATCAGTCTCATCGCTCTTTCAGACAAATCATTCACCACTTTACATGATGAACAAACGTGGCTGCTTGTTGGAAATCGTCAACAGTTTTCCACTGTGCTGGTGGTAAGCTGAGCAGTCACTTTCAATATTAAGTAGGTTGAACATGAGCAACAACATTTGGCCACTCAAATGAATCAGTTAGCCCCACATTCGGTAATTACTGCTGCCATGAATGCAGTTCTCTTACCTGCTGACATATTAAAATGATCTGCCATTGTTGAAATTGTCGGGCCTTGAAATATATTTTTCGGTAGTTCCAGAGTAACAGTTCGTTTTCTTGTCTGCTTCACGCTATTGCTCTTATTGTCAGTCAGAAGCATGTTCCGGGATTAAGTTAAGTGGCAGTAGATCTTCTGTATTGCTAACAGTTGCCGAAAGGCAGATCATTCTTTTCTCTTAGAACTGTCGCTTTTCTGACCAAGTCGTAAGAGTCTCTTAGCATTTTCTTTTCTTGCACTCAGATAAAAGAAGAAACGCAGAACATCTCCTTTTGTAGGAATTTTGTTGGCTGGCAATTGGACAATTGTACTCCCAACAAGCCATATAACTTCATCTTCACTTCTTAAAACTGGTTTATCCATGTTTAGTTGTTCAAAACACACCATTCATTGCACTTAAAATTCCATATAATAAATATCATCAAGCACTTACAAAAAAAGTTATTCATGAAAATAATTACGTTTTTTTCCATGATATTGCCAGTTTTAAGCAAATTCGCATATTTTCACATATTCTAACATTTTTGTGCCGGTGGCAAGGCTTAGCCCTTTTCAGTTGGTCTAAAAATTGGTACAGTAGGACAAAGTGATAAATGGAATGGGAAAATCGCCAGGGAGCAGTATTTTAGGAACTTTTGGAAATACATTATATTCTGGAGCACCCTGATGATGAAGTAAAAGGCGGGCCATAATATAAATAATAATTTTCTGTTTTTCTGGAACTAAATCAATGACCAGTGATGTTGTCGATGATTAGAAATGGCTGATAAGCAGAAACATTGCTCACAAGATGTTCTAACATGAAAGCAGTGACAGTAATGAATGATGAAAGTAAATAGGTGAATAAGTTGGTATAAGATGTAGCAATTTTGAAACTGAAGCAATCGAAGATAATGGTTTTCGTACTGAAGTGGGTGATAGACTTCAGGGTGAGAATTGTCGGCGGGTTTGGGGGGTTCAACCCCCAGTCTTTCTTAGGACCCCATAGTAAAGTCTTCATTGCACACCCAAACTCCACATGAATCATGGTCTAACCCCCCCCCCAGTCTTTTTCCTACAATTCTCATACTGGTGATAGTGCAGTGGCAACTGTACTTTTAATTTTGGCAGTGTAAGAATAATAATATGGAAATTGAATTGCAATATTTGGCCAGACAGAGACAGACAGAAGGAGGGAGGAAGATACAGACGGGGCAGGGAGATGGTTGAATGGTCACACGCTGGAACGAAGATCAGAAAGATGCGGGTTTGATACCTGCTATCCCCATAAGGTTGGCTCAGCCTTGCATTCTTTAGAGGGTGAATGTAAAATTGAGCAGTAGGGCAGATGGGTGCCATTCATGGCCGCCATATTTACAGTTAAATTCAACTCCTGTAACACTGTATCTGTTACTTCTATATATCATGTAAGGCACTGCTGAGCACCGGTTGAGTGGCGCCATAGCAAGTACTGTGCGAAGATGAAGAAGATGAAGGGAAGGTAGGGGAGACAGTCTAGACCAGAGTTTCCCAAACTGTGGGTCGTGACCCAAAAGTGGGTCGCGAAGCTCTGGCAAGTGGGTCGCCAAATTTTTTCGAGAAACATTTATTTATTTGCAGCAACAACATTTGGCTATCAATGGGCTATAACTAGCTGAATTTCAATAAATTGTAAACTGTTTTTACCTAAGTTTTCTTTTAATGCGTAAAATTTCTAAGCGCTGTACGTAAATCCACCTATTTCGATACCAATTACGAAGCAAATTTGAGTTAACAATGCTTAATTTTATACAGTGGGTACCGAGACTGCCAAGATATTCACAAGTGGGTCGCGACCCAGAGAAGTTTGGGAACCGCTGGTCTAGACGAAGTTTGGTACTGATCTTACAGAGATTAACCTCTGATTATGGCTTGGTTTTGGTGTGCCATCAGTTGATGCCATGTGCATTAGACACTGGCGCAATAGAAGTTACCAATAACAATTACAATTATGAGTGCAGATGTAATGTATTGAAATGATTTTTTATGGATTCACTCAGATGCACACACTGTTCATCTCGTCGACACACCTGAGGAAGAGCTGAATCGATTGCTTGGCATTGTGGTCGATGTTGAGCATCTTTTCACCTGCGTTCATCCAGAGGAAGACCCACATACAAAACAGGTGTTCTTCTACCTGTTCAAGGTATGCTTCATTGTCCTGACTTGGTTAATTAGCTTTTTACAATGCAATGTGTGTAATTTCTTGTGACAGATTCAAACCTAAAGCTTCAAAGAAGGTTGAGTTAGAAGGTTTTGAGTTGACCAGAAATTCATGTGAGAACATGTGTTGTGACAATTGAAATTAACACTTTAATGACGAGAGTGCGCTAAAAGTGACTGGAAAGCCAATGCAGCTCGTCATTAAAGTGTTGGAGCATGTCAGACGGTTTGTCATTAGAGGTGCCCAGATTGTATCTTCCTGCAGTATGTTAAAACTGAATTGTTAGGGCTGTCTAGATGCCTGGAGGTCTCCCAGGTTTCAATTGATGTAATTGTACAAAAGGTTCTACCACATAACAGTCAGTTAGACCAAGATATTGTTCTTCCAGATTCTTAAAACTCAGATGCTCCAACAGACCTATGAGGTTGGAGGTTTGGACTGTCATCGACAGAACATTTCGGCCTACGCCTCTGAATTGTTGAGTGACGCTTGTATAAATGTTAGATTGCAATTGCAATTATGGGTTCAAGCCTCCATTCAGGTGGACATTGTGTAAGGACCTTGATCAAGTCCTTCACTCTTATTTGCTCAGTACCACTGAGTGGTACTGGACGTCATATTTATTATTCCGGATATTTCTATAGCGCCTCTCGAAGTCTACTACTATTCAGAGGCGCTCCAGACTACAGCATTTGATACTGTGCCGGAATTTTCATGCCGAAGCGCCACGAGCAATTGCGAGTGAAGGATTTGCCCAAGGTCCGTACGCAGCGGCTAGAGTGGGATTCGAACCTGCAACCCTCCGGTCACAAGGCGCCGAACTTACCACTGAGCCACCACGCCCCACATATGGTATTTGAGGACTTCTGAACTTTGTAAGCAGGGCATTATCAATACAGTTGCTTGTATTGTATTGCATTGTACTGTATTGCATTGTATTGTATCATAATGCAAAGGCATACTAAAACAATGGTTTCTACAAATAAAACTTTTGTAACAAATTTGAAATCTTCTTGTGAACCCTGTTCGAAAATCCAGTATATCAGTAATGAACATTGCATTCTTAGGTTGATTTTCTATGATCGGGTTTTAGACAGTGGATCCAACAACCCAATGGAATCGACGTTTTAATATGGAAGAGAGAACACGATTAGGGCCTAGGTTTAACGGCGACTAGACATGGTGCAAGCTGTTATACTGTCACGTAAAGTCATGCAATGTAAGTCGTGTCTTCTGGGTCTAATGCGTGTTTCTATATACCAGCGGTTCCCAAACTTTTCTGGGTCATTTCCCACTTGTGAATATCTTGGCAGTCTCGATACCCACTGTGTAAAATTAAGCATTGTGTACTAAAATTTGCTTCGTAAATTGGCATCAAAGTATGCGGATTTACTTACAGGGACGTATCTAGCGTTGGGCTTGGGGGGGCTTAAGCCCCCCCAAACGAAGTTGAAGCCCCCCCAAACAAGTCAAGCCGTTGTATGCTTACGGCTAAAATTCGTATGAACACTGTATAAATGCTGCCATGTTCAAGGCTTAAGCCCCCCAAACGAAAAAGGCTAGTTACGTGCCTGTTTACTTACAGTTTAAAGCATTAAAAGGAAATTAGGTAAAAACAGTTTACAATTTATTGCAATCCAGCTAGTTATAATCCAATCATAGCAAAAAATAAATGTTTCTCTAAAAAATTTGGCGACCCACTTGTCAGAGCTTCGCGACCCACTTTTGGGTCGCAACCCACAGTTTGGGAAACTCTGCTATAGGCCCTATACAATCCTTCCTCGTCCATGATAGAAATCACGTTTTAATAACAGAATTCAACATAACACAATGGCGGACTTGTCTAAGACATCAAGCACAAGAGATCACGTGACTAGGGCAAGGGCTGTCCAAGACTTACTGGGCTATACTGTGTAACAACAAAGCAACTGGGAAAAACTAGTCCACAGTAACTAGTACCTTCCAACTTAACTAGGTTCAATACTGTCGCTATTCCAACAGTCCAAACACTGGTCCTTTAAGTCCCAAAAACAATTTAGGACTAGAGAAAAAATTATTGAAATTGTGACAACGTTTAGCTTTAGTTTTTTTTTGTATACTGAACATAATCTGCATTCAAGATTTACAGTACCGGTAGGCTATAGGGTCCTAACGTTTAGCTTTAGTGTTTTGCATGTTCATTTACGTTGTATTAAACTCACCATATTCAATTTGCGTCATTTTAAAATCTCTGTGATATATACAATACAATACAACTTATATTTATGACGTGCCTTAATAAAACACAGTCTTACTCAAAGGACACGTTACAATGCAATGGTTAATTAAAGTACTTAGAGAATATATGAGTTTAAGGTTAGTTTTAAGTAAGTAAGTAAGTAAGTAAGTAAGTAGCCTTTATTTGCATATGACAAGCGCACATGCATTGTGTGTTTATTAAAGTGTTTATTGAAGTGGATCTTCGAACTGAATCTGGCATAGAGTTCCATTCAGCTGGACCAGCCACTTCAAACATCCTGTTTCCAAATTGAAGATTTGATCTTTTGACTATAAAGTCTCCTTTTCAAGCTGAACGTAATCCTCTCCTTCGTTCAAGGGCAGCACGTACATGGTGTAACTAGAGATAACAAGTAAGGTGGAGCTGAACCTGACATAATCTTGAACATCAGGAGACAGATTTTGAAGGATATACGAGCCTGGATAGGTAACCAATGAAGCTGTTGTAGAGAATGAGTGATGTGGCCTCTAGGGCCGAGGTTTTAAACTCAAGATCTGTTATCCGTGTGGATAACAGATCTCGAGGTAAGTGGTGCAAGCAGAGCGTCTGATTTAAGGCGAGCGATCAATCGCTCTCCTTGGTTGCTCGCATGGGCGGCGATTCGGGGGGGGGTCGAGGGGGACAAGACCCCCCACCTTTAAGAGTGGGGGGACACGCCATACATCGGACCCCCCAAATTTTGAGGAAACCCCAAAAAAGGTCATAAAATTTTTTCCGCGTCGGACCTCTTTTTTCACCAGATCAGTTCAAAACTCTTTTTTTCACCAGATCAGTTCCAAAATGTCCCCCCCCCCACCTGTCAAACAAGATCGCCGCCACAGGTCGCTCGCCTGGCAAAGGTACCGGCGAGCGATTTACGCTCGCCCAGCCGAAGGCTTCAACCGTCGGTGACAGTCGGTCGTCACTCGCTGAGTTTGAGTTAGACTCCAAGACGTTAGACGAACCTAGGCACGAGACCATTATTTTATCTACCTAATTGAGATTACTTTAAATTACTTACTTGCGGCAGCGGTGAATGCGTGCCGTGACCTGTCCTAATTAGGCCTACTGCTGACTGATCACTCCAACTTAGTGCAATATGCTTGGCCATAACAACACGGCCGACAACTCACGCCGCGCGACATCATCCGTAACATCATCCGTAACATCATCAATTTCGGAAATTATTTAGGCCTAAACAACCATGGCGGCGAAGATGAGAAAGTCGAATAATAAGGGGCCGTCCATATATTACGTACGCAAAAATTCGGGAAAATTGGACCCCTCTGTCCGCAAGCGTACTTTCTTCCCCACCCCCCCCCGCGTACGTACACTTGACGCACCCCCCCCCGAGAATACCAGCTGCAGAAAGTGTCTCTCTGCACTTTAGGCCAGATTGAAGGATGAGTGAGGGCCAATATAGACAAATTATAGGTGTCTCGTTCACAGCACAGAATAACTGTACCTGGCTTTTATATAATGTAATAAAATGCCATTGGACGACTATAGGACAATACAGATTTATAATGTGGACATAGAGTTCTAGAAATTTATTTTGCGTACGTACACATTTTGCCACCCCCCTCCCCCCCGTCCGCACCCGTACGCAAAATCGCCAAAATCCGACCCCCCCCCCCTAAGTGCGTACGTAATATGTGGATGGCCCTAATCGTCTTGTTCTCAATTCGTCTAAGACCCAGTTTATCTGGCTTGGCGGTCGTAGGCGTCTGGCTGGCGTTGATCTCCCCTTGGTGGCTGATACATTTCCACGTACGTGTTGCCTTCTTAGAATCTGCCCGAGACTTGGGAATTATTCTTCATAATGAACTTTGTTTCTCCCCTCATATAAATCAGCTTACTCGTAGCTGCTACTGTCAGCTGCGCCAGCTGCGGGTTATCTCTCGCTCCTTATCTCATGACTAGACGATTGCCCGTGCTAACACGGTAATATAAGTGACCACGGATAGACACTCATAGAATGCAGATAAATGTAAATGTAGGCCTACGCGATTTCCTATAGCGACCGTATGGCCTCGACCTTGTTCATTTTTCAGTGAATTGATCGGGTGTATCCTTCACTGCCCGTTTGAATAGGCGCTGGTGTTGATTTTAAGTTCCTTTATCAAATGTGTTTTTAGAATCTTCACCTAATCGTTCTCTGTATCTTCGCATTCGCTCTTTATTATGACGACGTTTCTTTTCAACATAATCGTAATCCATGATGTCTTTCAAAACTGTTGCGATTCGTGAGAAAATCGGAAAAAGCGAAATAAAAATTAAACAAATTCCTTCTATGAGGATTGCATATACTTATGAAGAAACGAAAAAACTGAGATGACGATAGGAAGCATGTCGATTATAAATAAGAATATTGCTTTTTCGAATGAGTTCGTTTGACTTTGAATTAGGTCGCAATAGTAGGCCTAAACATGAACGTCATTGGTCAGAAATGTGGGGCGAGAGTAGGCTTTTTCGAATCAGTTCGTTTGAAATAGGCGCCATATGTAAACATATCCTCTCGGGCGACGTCTGGCCACGGCCGGCCAGCTAAGAATATCCTCTCGCCAGAGGCCTGGCCGAGCTCTCGCCGCAACGGCCTGCGAAGGGGTGGCATGGAGGCCTGGGTGGCTTCGCCGCCTGGCAGACACCGCGGCGGCTTTTGGCCTGGGGCGGAGTCTTAAACGTAACACGTAAATGTGGACACAGCCTCTGACATTTCTCTTCGTTTATATTATTAATGCTGCAGCTACCCTTATCCGGGCCTTTGTCACCAGTCGACTTTCCAGTGCTGCTCGATTCTGGCTGGCTGCCACTTTCTCTGACTGCTTGTCTTGATCGGGTTTTTCGATCTGCTGCGCGTCTCATTGGTCATCTTCCTAAACGTGCCCCTGTCTCAGACTCTCAGCCTATATATATGCGTGACGCACTAGGGGCCATCCACATATTACGTACGCACTTAGCGGGGGAGGGGGGTCGGATTTTGGCGATTTTGCGTACGGGTGCGAACGGGGGGGGTAACAAAATGTGTACGTACCCAAAATAAATTTCTAATTATGACGTCCACATTAGCCTATTTATAACTCTGTATTATCCTATAGTCGTCCCATGGCATTTTATTACATTTTATATAAAAGCCATGTGCAGTTATTCTGTGCTGTGAACGACACCTATAATTTGTCTATATTGGCCCTTCAATAATCTGGCCTAAAGTGCAGACAGGCTGCCTGGATACACTTTCTGCAGCTGGTCATCGGGGGGGAGGGGGGGGTGCGTCAAACGTACGTACTCAGGGGGGGTGGTGGAAGAAAGTACGCTTTCGAAAAGGGGGGAGGGGGTCCAATTTTCCCGGATTTTTGTGTACGTAATATATGGATGGCCCCCTACACTGGCTTCCCATCTCGCAACGCATCATAGAATAGCTGCGTTGATCTGGAGATGCTTTCTTGGCTGTGCCCCGGTTTACTTACGTGAGCTCTGCTGTCCTGTTTCTCATGTGACCATAGGCGTAGACTCTGGGGGGTCAGCCGGGGCACGTGCCCCACCAATAATTGAGGAGCCGGGGCAATGCTCCCCCAAAAATCGAGAGGAGAATTTCTTAAAAAATTAAAATATTATGTTTCAATATAGACAAATTTCTTCAGAAACAGTAAAACAGAGACACAACTGAAATACTACCAGAAATTCATAATGAAAATAAAGATTTATTTTTATCTTCAATATCTTCAATATGAAACAAATTTACATGTAAGCAAATCGCCCCATTTCATACGCATTAACGTAACACCGGAAGCCTTTGCTGACTGTCCAGACCAGATGTGAAAAAGGTTTTTTTTCTGATTTTGGTTTTAAACAAAAAAGGAAAAGAAATCCAAAAAATTTGTTTTTTGTTTTGTTTTAAAAATAAATTTCTTATTTTTGTGTTTTTGCAGAAATTATCTTACTAACATTGATTTAATGATTTTTAATTTTCGGAAATCTCAACTGAATTAAACTGAGTTGGGGCTCTTGTTCATGCCATTTTTCATGATTTTTATGATCCGAAATCCGAAAATCTTAAAAACAACAAAAACTATAAAAACGCAAAAAACCAAAAAATACAACAAAAAACAACTTTCCATCTTGAAAAAACTTGTTTTTTGCCCCTCTGGTCCAGACCCCTTGCCCCTCCAATATTTTGGACAAGTTTACGCCAGTGCATGTGACTGGTCGCCGAGCCCTTCGCTCTTCTTCTGCGAGTGAGCTTTTGGTTCCTCGTTCCACCACCGCAACTAGGCAGCGTCATGCTTTCTCTGTGGTGGGCCCCTCCATCTGGAATCAACTCCCATTGCAGATACGCCTGTTGCCTAAGATTAGTTCGCTTAGGGGCCGTCCATATATTACGTACGCAAAGAGGGGGGGAGGGGGGTCAGATTTTGGCGATTTTGCGTACGGGTGCGTACGGGGGGGGGGGGGAGGGGGGGGTGGCCGAAATGTGTACGTACGCAAAATAAATTTCGAATTATGACGTCCACATTAGCCTATATATATCTCTCTATTGTCCTATAGTCGTCCGATGGCATTTTATTACATGATATAAAAGCCATGTGAAGTTATTCTGTGCTGTGAACGAGACACCTATAATTTGTCTATATTGGCCCTCACTCATCCTTCAATCTGGCCTAAAGTGCAGAGAGACACTTTCTGCGGCTGGTCTTCTCGGGGGGGGGGGGGTGTGCGTCAAGCGTACGTACGCAGGGGGGGGGGTGCGGAAGAAAGTACGCTTGCGTACAGGGGGGGAGGGGGTCCAATTTTCCCGAATTTTTGCGTACGTAATATATGGACGGCCCCTTATGTTTTATAAGTTACTTAAGTCCAGTTTATATTGCCGTGGTTGGGCTGGGAGCGCTTCTGAGTAGGTAACTTGAGGGGGCGCTATATTAAAATTTTCGAAATGAATGAATGAATCTCTTACATTATGGTCGTACCCAATCCTTGGGTCGTACCCAAGGATTCTATTAGCAAACTTAAGGTTCTTGTGTGGGTCTTTGGGTCGTACCATTGCCTTCTAGATACTGAAGGCCGTAATGCTGCCTAAAGTTAGGCTTGTGACGTCACACCGGTGGTCCGTCTTCGTTTCACTGTATAAGCGTGTCAACACGCAAAGCGATTTTGGTTTATTTTTTAATTTCCTTGCGTCAAACTTGGAATATCGTTTCAAATTTAATGCCAGATAGTGAGATTTTAATCATGTTACGCATTCTTGTTATTTATTAGAACTTAAAATATTAATAATTGAACTTTCGAACGCTTGAATCGGATTCTATCGTCTGCTTACATGGATACTTTGGGTTACACTAAAATCCGTTCGTCTAACTTTCAAAGGATTTCATTTTACCGATTTTCATTTTGAAGAATGCCTCGTCATTGTTGTGTAACTGGATGTAGTTCTAACTACACTCGCAAGAACGAGAAATCAGATTACACTTCAACGTTTAGCATACTCAGTGAGTGTAAAGGAAACGATGGAAAACTACAAAACTGGTTGCGACGGATTCCCCGACCAAAGGACAACTTTCCGCTGAACGTCAATACGGTAATATGCATTAAACACTTTGCTGAAGAATTTGTCGTCAGAGTGGACACTGCCACACGTCCTGATGGATCTGTACTCAGTGTGCCACGAAAGTTTCCAAAGCTAGCAAGAGATGCGTACCCATCTATTTTTCACAACTGTCCATCATATTTGTCATCAGAACCTCCCATGAAGAGAAGAAAGCCAGAAGATAGACATTCTGAGATGCAGACAAGGGATGATCAGACAGTGCAACAGTGGCTAAATCTTGACAGGATTACAACGTTTCAGGAACTTTGCATGAACTTTATGAAACACATTCCACAGTCTTCACTATGGAACTTTAAGGTGACTGACAGTTGCTTGTTGTGCTATATTCTAGATGTATCTGATGTGCCTTGCATTAGAGTAAGTATTCGTGTAACTGATGCTTTGTCTGTCATCATTTGCTGTGGGGGATATAGGGTCGATGACAGAAACTTCGAGTGGGCGATAGGTAACAATGGAAAACTTGATTTTTATTCCAAATTGACTAGTCTTCTAAGTCATTATCAGGGCTGGGAAAGTGGAAAGGTTGACTTCAGAGGTAAAGTAGATATGGCTTTAGTTCTTTTGCGTGATATATGTGAGCAACAATGTTCACTTGTCAGTAGCAGAGATCCTGAAGATGACGGTGCTAGTGATGCTGATGTTGAAGATGGTAGCAACGTTATTATAAGTGAAGTTAAGTGCATTCGTGTTGTTCGACATGTTATCCAGCAGTTGGAATTATTACAGCAATGCAAAAGAAAGTACTGTGGTGATTACTTACACTGGGCATTTCAGGTATTTTCGCTGTCACCTTCTGCATATGGTTTCTTACGTGACAGTACACTGATGTTACCCCACCCTGTTTATTTACGTAAACTTTCATCCTGCTTTACTGTTGAACCTGGTACTGATTGCAATGCTCACATAACTTATCTGACAAAAAAATGTCAGCTGCTTGAGCCACATGAACGTTACGTGACTGTGCTGCTTGATGAGATCTATGTTGAGCCTAAAGTTTCATACAAGGGTGGAACAGTTAAAGGCTTTGCTGCAAACTGTGACATGACCCAGGCAACCACTGTCCAAGCATTTATGATTTGCTCAATATTGTCTCACAGAAAAGATATAGCCGCCTTAGTGCCTGTTAAGAACTTAACTGCACCTTATCTGAAAGACATAACCATGCATGTCATAAGAATGGTTGAAAAGGCAGGTTTCAGGACTGTTTGTCTGATTTCTGATAATAATCGAGTTAATGGCAATATGTTTAAGTTGCTATGTGGAGGATTGTTGCAGCCTTGTATAGATCACCCATGTGATAACAGTAGGAAACTGTTTTTTCTGTTTGACACTGTGCATTTATTCAAATGTATCAGAAATAATTGGATCAACCAGAAAGACAGTGACCAGACATTAATTTTTCCTGACATGCTAGATGCAAACCTGATTCGCAAAGCAAAGTTTAACGTTTTGAAGCAGTTGCATACGAATGAAAAGAACAATCTTGTTAAACTTGCACCATCATTATCATATAAGGCATTGAACCCATCAAACACTGAAAGGCAAAGTGTGCCACTGATGTTGTGTATATTCAATGAGAAAGTGGTTGCTGCACTGAAATTGTTTTCACAGCAGCAGCACCCTACTTGCAACAAAGCTGCTGTTGATGATACACTGGTATTTGTTGATATAATTGTGTCATTGTGGAAAATGTTAAATGTTAAACATCCTTTCAAAGGTAGAAATCTTCGTGATGAGAAATGTGACCCTGTAAGAAAAGTCGATGACCATCAGTTACTGTATTTTGATAGTGTTGTTCAATGGCTTCAAAAGTGGGAGGCAAGCACTGGCAATAGGAACGGGATGTTAACAAGAGAAACTGCATTTGCTCTGCAACATACTTTGAAGTCCATGATTTGTCTAGTCAGATATCTCCTGGAAAGTCTTGACTTTAAATATGTTCTTACAGGCAAATTTCAAACTGATTACTTAGAATACAGATTTTCACAGTACAGGCGACTAGCTGGCACTAATTTTCATGTTTCTGTGCGTGAAATCATGGAATGTGAGAAAAAGTTGAAGCTTAGCCGTATACTGCACATCAATTCTGCATCAAAGGGCAAAGTGTCAATTATGAAATTTGCAAATGATTGTTTTCTGGAGGAAAAGTCAGACGATGTGATAGAATGTGATACAAGTGCTTTTGAAGGAGTGCTGTGTGACTGCACTTTAATAAGTGTCTCAGATCCTGAAATGCATGTTGTTGTTTTTCTTGCTGGGTATATCGGTAGCAAAATTAAGAGGTCTGTTGCATGTGGACTTTGTGTAGCTGCCTTGGTATCAGCGGATGCGATGGCATGTGACACTACAGGCACAGTTTTTTCTTATTTGGAAGCACTGGACAGAGGAGGTCTGACTTGGCCAACACAAGAATTGGTTGATGTTGTGGTAAAAGTATTTTGTATATTCCAGTGTTTGGTGTCAGCAGCTTACGAACAACAATTTCTTAATGCATCAAATCAGAAGAAACTTCTTATTTCTGTATCTAAGAAAAGCTTTTCACAGTATTCATTTATAAATAGTGTTTGTGATTGTGGACATAAATTTTCAGACTTTGTCCATGTCATTGCTAGCAAAATGGCCAATATCTTGCTTAACAACTACTGCAAAAAATTGAATGATGCTAATAATATCTGTAAGGGAGCAAAAAGTAAAAGTAAGCGTAAATTGTCAACACTAAAGGTGTAATTAATGTTATCGAGCGCAAACTCATATAGAACATATATTATATGTAATGTATAGAACTTACAGAACTTTGTAAAAAGTGTATAGTATCTCATAGAATGTAATAAAGTTTCTGTTATTATATGTAATGTATAGAACTTACAGAACTTTGTAAAAAGTGTATAGTATCTCATAGAATGTAATAAAGTTTCTGTTAAATTTTTCTGCAATTTTCTGTCAGTTTTGTGCACTAGTTCATATCATCAAATTTCAGAATTGCTATAATTTTGCAAACTCCACCATCCAGCCAACCGCTTCACTAGATCATTCTCTCAAAGTCTTTCTCGACTCCCCCTTAACTACTCATCTCAAGTTCTCCAACTGAGCCCTATCCAAAACTGCATCACGCTTTGGAACAATCTCCCTCCCGAAATCTGGGTTTCTCCGCATCATTGTCACTTACCTCCATCATCCGCCTCAGGCTCCTCTATCTATCACCCTCTGGCTTTCCATTCAAACCAGTCTCACCTTTTCAAGAATTCCTACCCTGACTGATACTCCGACTTCGAATTCTCGACCCAAAGACACCTGTCTTAGCAGCTGCTCTGCCTCCTCTCTTGATCTGGATCCAGGGGCGTCTACACCATAGACACCTTGGAGCAAATGCTCCCTGCAAGAAATAGGGGGAGATATGTCAGTGTGTGTGTGCCACCATTTTATGGGGGAGGAAACGGGAGGGGGGAAGATGGGGAAAGGGACGTTGCTCCAATGACTTTGGAGGGGGGATAGACGATAGACGCCCCTTTCTGGATCTCTTGGAAACCTGATTCTGACCTCTTGGCTACCCTTTACGCAACCTCTCTGACTTGACGCAGCGCTCGTTAATAAGTTGGTGCTCTAGGCTTAGTTTTCGAGTGGTGCTTTAGAAATTTGGAGTTTACGATTACGATTACTCGTCTAATTTCTGTATCCGTGAATACAACATTCAAGCAATCCGACGGACCAGGTTTGTGACGTCACACAATCAGCATTACGGCCTTCAGTATCTAGAAGGCAATGGTCGTACCCTGGGAAGGATATTATCGTAGCAACACTTTTAGATACGCGCCCGATTGACCCAGTTAATTTTTCCAGATCTTTGACCAATGGTAGGCTGAAGAATGGGAATTATCATTCCTGATTGGTTTACGAAGGTCACGTGTGACAAGTTTAGGAGGGAAGAGACGCTCTTCTTATTTCGCGTTCTTGAAAGTTTCGTTGACCTTGTAAAATTGAACTTAAAAGTCATTGAAAATTGCATTGAACTGTTGAACAGACAAACTGTTGGTTTGTCGTGAATTGTTGACCTGGTGTGGTCGTCTGGGATGAAATCGTGAAACGTCTGATAAAGACTGATATCCTTTACTGGCGTCTGAATGCAGGCCGGTTTAGGTCGGCGTGCCCGTAAACTGAGGACATAACATCACTTGGACTAACACTATGGGGGCAATAGACTTGACAAATGACTGAGGACAATGGAGATCATTTATTCGTACCCATCGCCGCCAGACGGCTTGCATCAGGAACTGATGATGATTATCTTTAGTTGATATCTATCTAGGGATAGAAAGTCATGCAGCCACCAAGAAGCATTATACAGAGCAGGAAATTCCTTCTTTGTTCTTGAAAGGTGCTATATAAATATTAGGTGTATACACAGGTATTGCTCTTGTTTGTGACAGTATTGTTCGGTTAAGTGGTGATGGGTCATGAGGGGTGTGTCATATCAAGCAGATAGTGTGTTTATATTATTTCACTGTTATCAGGGTCTTCAGTCTTGAGTCCGTAATAACAGACCTCTCTGAGTAGATAAAATTTGCTTTGTTCTGGTGAATCATGGCAGATCATTTTGCAGCAGTGTTCTTTGCGCAACTGATCAATGTTGATCAATGTGTGAATCATAAGAGATGATCCCATGATGATGTCCACACTCCACACACACCTACCCACACACACACACACACACACACACACAAAGTTTGTGTTGTGTTTTTGGTGTTTATTGTTTTAAAGTAAACTCGTATAGATAGATTAAGAATATTAAAGGCATAAATGTTTTAATAGTTGTACTTACTTATAAATCATGAGAGACATCAAGTATTGGGCTTCAGCAATACACTTATTTGAAATTAGCTTTACTGCTTTGACACTGTAACATGTCTTGGAAATTTAATTATGTGGAAATTAATTAGCTTTTAAAATCAGTTATACATGTTCAGGAAAAAATTGCACGACTGTCAAAAGCAGTTGGGCTTTTTGATATGCTCTGTTTATGTAGGCACAAACTATTTTGTTGGAAAGAAAATTGACAAAAATCACTAACATTGCATGACTTTAGCTTTCTTGCATCCATATACGCTGGCCTACTTTCATGTTATTGAACTGCAATGGTTGCATTTGTGTCTAATGAGCCATCTGGCTGTTGAAGTCCCAAATATGTCAGTCGTCAATTTTGGCTTCATACATTACATGGTAATTGTTTTTTTATGAAGTGTTTGTTTGATTGTGTCTGTTGCAACTGATTTTGATTGAACTTTGTTATAGGAATGCATCCTAAGTGGAATGATGTCTGTCAGCATCAAAAAAGTTCTCCATATGGACCGCAACAAGTATTTTGGTGGAGATAGTGCATCGCTTACTCCGCTTGAAGAGGTACATATCCTATAGTAACTGTTTTTTCTCTTTTGGCTGCATTTATTTCTTCTCAGCCATCATTGACTAGTCTGGTGAAGGTTTGCTCTGCTTCACAACCTAAAGACTTGTATCAAAGCCTACCCTATATGAGTCTGAGCCCTCCTTCAGTTTTGAACCTGTCTGTTTAAGTAGCCTGTTCAGTGTTCACTATTTCTGCTGATATCATGTAGTTCAAGTTATGAAAACATTTTCAGTAATATTTAATAGGAATTTTATAGAAATGTTTTGGGCCATTTATGAACTGCACCAGGCCAAGTTATGAATGTTCCTGTGCATAGTGTACAAAGTGAATTGTTAGTGTATATAGAAGGGAGAGATGGGTATTAAAGACAAGATGCTCTCAGTTACTTGACCCAACTGCAAGACATCCTTGCATTAGTTTTGTATATTACTGGAATGACACCTCTACAGAAATATCTTATGATGATACAAGCCTGTGTCCTTACACCAAGACTCAAGTCCAAAGTCGAAGTGAGTGTCTATATGACATGCACATCCTAACTGAAATAGAGTAATTTAGAGCTTGTGTGTCTGCAGTTTAATGATTTCCTACTGTGCAGTAAGGTAATTTTCAAATCAGAGCAAGTCTTGTTATGTGGACTCGTGAGCTTTGAAACTAATTTTGTAAATTGCATTTGTGCCACGATATCTTTTAGTCATACTTTCATTACATGTATTGACTAAATTTTTCAGCTTTATACACATATCAACATGAAGAAGGAGTTGCCAAAGGAGTATGGCAGAGGATGTGACTGGAAGGAACATTGATCTAATTCCAAAGTTTTTGATGGCAAATGGCAAGTGATACCTTCTTTATCTCATCTGTCTTTCCAACATAGCTGACTATAACAGCACCTTTGAAACCATGCGGGTTTTAGAAGGTGATGTATAATATGCCCAGGCAGTGTGGGAATTGTAGAAAAAGACTGGTGGGGTTTTGAACATTTTATCCGTATTTTGCAAACTAATGTCAATGAAATTGAAAGTAACTGATTTCAATGCTAGCAGTTTTGTAAGTCAGGCTCGAATCAAAATTAATTCCTTTGTTGAAAAAAATTCAAAAATGCATACATGATACACCATGGAAATGTCAGAGCCTCAGAGTCAAATAATGTTAAATCTCACTAGCACAACTGAGGGGTTGGAAACAGCCCCCTTGGGGTGTGCAATGAAGACAACTGTGAGGTCCTAAGAAAGACTAGGGGGTTGAACCTCAAAACCTCTGACAATTCCCACCCTGTGTCCAGGTATATGCAGTCTTGTTGTCAAGACCTTAAACCTCAAGACCAAGACCAAGACCTTGAACCTCAAGACCAAGACCTTGAACCTCAAGACCAAGACCAAGATCTTGAACCTCGAGACCAAGACCTTGAACCTCAAGACCAAGACCAAGACCCAAAAAATCGCAATCAGGTCAAGACTTCTAAAATTGTCAAGTCGGAATATTCGCTATTTTAATGAAAACATGAGTCTTTTATTTTATTGAAGCAAATTAACTTTAAATGCAAACTGCAGAGAAATCCGAATTTGTATTCAAAAGTCTTTCATGCAAACTATTATTCCAAATGCCTTTTGTATTTTATAAAAACCAATTCGCTCAGAATTTTCTGGCCAAGACGTGCCTGGTGGGCCTCATAAAAATTCCGCCATGTGAAAAAATACGTTCTACAGGTGCTGAAGTCGCTGACACACGCACACAGAAGCTTTTCAAGCACTGGAAATAAATGTACAGATAGTGAGTCCTTTTGAAATCTTCCCATGGTTTATCATCCGTCTGATACAGAATAACTGTTGCTGCTGCCAATGGGTTTTCCTGACCAACAAGACTTGTATCCATCCATAGATATTGGTCGTATGATGCAAGCAGGCTTGATACAGAATTCTTGAGTTCTGTTAAATGACTGTTCATATTGACAGCCGGTCTTGGTGTTGGTCTTGCGAGACCAAGACTAAGACTTTGAACCTCAAGACCAAGACCTTGAACCTCGAGACCAAGACCTTGAACCTCAAGACCAAGACCAAGACTTTTAAAAACGAACTCGAGCGCACTCGAGACCAAGACCTTGGTCTCGAGGTCAACAAGACTGGGTATATGTGTAGCTACCAATTAGTTCCTCTTCTATTGTTAAATTAAATTCTTTGTAGTATTGCTTCAACTTGTGAGCAAACCACAAAACTCAAAGATCATTTACAGAAATGGAAAAGGGGCATTCCACGTCAAGTCAACACAGTCATCGTGCATCACCATCTCCGATTTTGTTAAAATTTGGTATGGTGATAAACCACCATGAAAAACTCTCAAAACCAAAATTTTTGATTTTTTGGTCAACCGATGTCCGAGATATGGGTCAATGAACATTGACCAAAACGGGCCGATTTTCGCTGACCGCCGATGTTCAAACTGCTGTATCTCAGCTTCTATTGCACCTAGAGACACAATTTAAATACCAAATTGAAGGTATTAAATAGGTCCATCTGGGCAAAGCACTCAGCAACGTTCATATTTAGTGACAACAAATGTTTGAGCAACTGTAACCTAGTGACACTGATCTAGGTCAGTTCGCCACTTTAGAATTTTATCAAATTTTTCCCATACAAAGCTTTCATTGTTCTTAACACTTGGTGAAAATTTCAGAGTGGGCACTCTTATAGTTTTTTTACAGTGATTTTATAAAGTACAGTCGTGGTCGCGATTCGTGACCATCATTTCGCCCGATAGATCTAAACAGTTTTGAAGAGCCTGGGTTGCTGCAATAGTTTCCTCGGATGTCAGCAAGTACACTCTTCCAGTGACGGTTATTGGTTGAACAGTTGTTAATATGTTGTTGCATGACATTACTAAGATGTCTGTTGGATGTGGATATTGATATGATTGAGCTGGTCCATGTTGGTGTAAAAAATTGACTTGCACCTCGTTTGTGTCCATAAATGTTTGCAGACACAGCCAAGCCACCAATGCCCATCATACTTTGCAGTGATGTAGCCCTTGATATCTGAGAATTTAATAGTGGTCTTGCACATTCAATTTTACTATCCAGTCTGCTATAAAAGTCTTTCAATTAAACTGACTCAGCTGATACTGGGCAGATCCAATGAAGCTTTTGTATGCCTGGCAGATATACTTGGAAATTTAAATATTTAAGATTCTCTACTTAGCTGTCTATTTTAGGTAGTTTCTCATAACTTCAGTTATAATAACATCAAAAAGTTCTATAAAATTGTAATTTTTGTCATGCGAACATTCAGACAACGGGAAAGACTATGAAACCTAGAACTGAAACAAGATTTCATTTAAATAAGTAAATAAGTAGGCATGTAAGTAAGCCTAATTTTTGTTCAGCATACATTGTGTGAGATAAAGTTAGTACACTGTACAAAGATCATTGATGTTGACAGCTGGGATTCAGCAGTTACACATTCATGGCATATCAACGGTTGCGATGATGGTCGCAAATCGCGACTATGACTGTACCTTTAAAAAATCACTGTAAAATAACTATGAGAGTGCCCACTCTGAAATTTTCACCAAGTGTTAAGAACAATGAAAGCTTTGTATGGGAAAAATTTGATAAAATTCTAAAGTGGCGAACTGACCTAGATCAGTGTCACTAGGTTACAGTTGCTCAAACATTTGTTGTCACTAAATATGAACGTTGCTGAGTGCTTTGCCCAGATGGACCTATTTAATACCTTCAATTTGGTATTTAAATTGTGTCTCTAGGTGCAATAGAAGCTGAGATACAGCAGTTTGAACATCGGCGGTCAGCGAAAATCGGCCCGTTTTGGTCAATGTTCATTGACCCATATCTCGGACATCGGTTGACCAAAAAATCAAAAATTTTGGTTGTGAAAGTTTTTCATAGTGGTTTGTCACCATACCAAATTTCAACAAAATTGGAGACGATGACGTCCATTTTTTTTCTAAAGTGTGTTGATTTGACGTGGAATGCCCCAAAAGAAATTACTTGCATGTTGGCTATACTGGTGGATCAGTTGAGAGGATTGTGGAAGCCACTGTACTGTTCTTACAGTATATCTGCGTTTGCAGAATACTGTAAGAGGCTAAGAGCTGCTTTTTCAAAAATACTGTAAGAACAGATATTTCGTTGGTCAAATTTGTAAAGCTGGTCTTGCATATTCTTTGGTGATGTGTTGGATTATGTTGGCAAAATTTTCTATACTGGCAACACCTTGGATAGTAAAGCTACTGAGAGGTGAAGTGTGAGAGCTGTATAAATATTGGTCTTGTTCATTACCACTGCAGTTGACAATAGGTTTGTGCCAGTGGTTATCTCAGGAGTTACACTGGCTTCACAGACCAGTGTGCTTGTGTTTTACTGGTAATTTTTCATGAATTAGTTTTGATTTTCTTTGATTTGAAAGTGTTGTTCTGATGCTGTGTATGTCGCTTGGTGAAACTGCTGATCCATACTGGAGTGACACGTTACTTGGAGTTTAAATCAGTGGAGGGCAGCTATGTCTACAAAGCAGGGAAGATTCACAAGGTCCCAGCCAGTGAAACCGAAGCTCTTGCTTCAGGTGAGAGAAAACACGATAATATGTTTGTTGTCGGCAACTGACAGAGTAACTGAATCAACAGAATGAGGTAGATGTCTAAGAAGGAAGTTGCAGAACAGTAGAATCGAAGAAACAGATAATTAGCACAGTTTGTATGAGGACCACCAATTAGCTACCCCAACAATAGTAATAACAATTATAATAATAATGATGATGATGATGATAATTAGATGTAATTTGACTTAAGTGTGTCGTGGCAGTGGTCAATGGTCATAGTAAGAGCCACGTCTTCTCTGCTGTTGAACTTGGATGATGCTTCAATCACGCAAACACTTTGTTCAACATGTGTGACCTGCCCAGAGATAAAGCAAGCTCTTGTCACTAAAATTGATTTTTCACTGTGCAGATAATTTTTTATGTAATTTGGCTTTAATTGGTTTTACTTTTGCATTATTGATTATGTATAATCAGGTTCAGACGTATGCAGTTTTTTAATTACAATGACCAAATGGTTAAAGTGTATTATTGAATTGATATAATTTGTGAAAAATCCAGCGTATAGCATAGACATGTAATATGTTGCATTGCATGTATGTATGTTTGTATGACTAGTTATCTAACTGATCTAAACAAGTGCATTTCAAGGCAGTTTGACAATGTTTGTGGCACACAGCCAAATGAACAATGGGCTGGGTGGGCCTAGTACGTGTTGTTATAGCAACATCTATATAACTTGTTTGAGCTACTCCCAACGGGTGCGTGGGACCCAGAAGAATTCGGACTTTAAATTCAAATTTTTTACACCTAAGTAATCTCACAACTTGAGAAGTGCAACTGCAAGACAAATACCCAACATTGCACTTTCTCACAGTCAAAGACAGTACATACATTATTTATTTAAATGTTTATTATTTAAAATAATAAATAAATAATAACACTAGAACGTCCAAACATCACCGATATCCAAGACTTTTTCTAACCTTGTAACCCTTGACAAGAAAACAATTTTCTTTCTCTGAAAATCCGTTAAAACTCACCTACCTAAGGGGAGGGGAAGGGAAAAGGGGCAGGGGAAGGGAGAGAGGACCCAGAGACAAAAGCAAAAGTCGGCGCCTATGACTACTAATAATAATAGCGACAATACTTCACCATTAATTCAGCATCTATCCAACCTACGATACGTTTAGGCAAAAGCTACAGTACGATCTTCTATGTTCAAGGGACACTAACACCCCACAGTGTAATCAACTGAAATACAATGAGTGTACACAGTTCGCCTATAGCCTCACAATGTGCTTTCAAGTCTTAGTTAAGTATTTAGTTACCATTACATATCTAATGATTATGCTATCGAGTCTTTAGGTAAGTATAATGTTATCATTGCATATCTAGTGGTATTAGATCGACTGCTTTTCATCAAATTGTAGGCCCTATTAGCATACTACATGTACCCAGGTGGCCCTGGTAGCGGAGTCTATGACCACTTTGGGTCTCCTGTGTAGCCAGATTATGCTAATTCATTATAAGCATATGTTCTGTTTATCCTTGCAATGTTTGGTTAACGAACTAAAAATACAATACAATACACTTGCTACCGCTAGGAATAAATAATTGCATTGTGCTTTCACAGAGGATATTGCTACCGCTAGGAATAATTGCATTGTGACTTCAGTGCCTTCACAGAGGATATTGCGTGCTACCACAAGGAATAATACTGCATTGTGATTTCATAGAGGAGATATTGCCTTAAAGCAACACCTTGTAATAATTGCATTGTGATTTCATACAAGCTATGGTCTATATTTCTGTAGCAACATCTATATAAATAAAGCGAGAATTCTGTCTGTCTGTCTGTCTGTCTGTTTGACCGGGCATGACTTCTACAATTTTGCACCTTTTCACTTGAAACCTTCACTACTGTGTCGGCCTCGGCATCGGACACCCAGTGGAGGGGTTCGCGTACCCGTTTTCACCGCTAACATGGTGAAAATCCCCAAAAACTACCCAACCCACCGTCCCTCACGCTTCCACTGCAAAGCGGTTCTATTTATGGCGCCGGTATTCCCCAACGTCATTAATAATGCGCATAACGCTCTTCCACTGCCAAGCGGTTCTATTTATGGCGCGGGTATTCCCCAACGTCATTAATAATGCGCATAACGACGTTATGCCCGCTCCTCTTACTTCCACTTAAGGCGTCTCCGGGCTATTCGGCGGTCTGTCTCATCTTCGACCTTCACCTCAATTGTTCATGCATTCGTGTGCTCTCGGATTGACTACTGTAATTCTCTCCTTATTGGCCTTCCAAAGATCCGTCTTTCTCCTCTCCAGTCCGTACTCAATGCTGCTGCTAGACTCATTGCCCGCCTTCCTCGGTTCTCCCATATCTCCACCTTCATGGTTGAACACCTCCATTGGCTCCCTCTCTCTGCCCGTATACAATTCAAAGTGCTTATTCTTGTGCTTAAATCTCAGCTGGGTCTTGCTCCACAGTACTTACGTGATCTGTTTCAACGGCCTCATTCTGCTGCTTCGCTGCGTCGTCTTCGATCTTCTGATCGTCTTGACCTCTTAGTTCCTCGTGTCAGGACAACTATGGCTCAGTCCAGGTCCTTTGCCTGCATAGGTCCCTCACTTTGGAACCGACTTCCTCCTTCTGTCCGCACCACCATTCTCTCTGGTAGCGTTGCTTCTTCCTTTTCTCACCTTAAATCCTGCTTTTTCTCCAGGGGTCTCGCGCACTGGGAGCGCCTCTGAATGGTATATACCGCGAGAGGCGCTTTATAAATGCCCATATACAATACAATACAATAACGACGTTGTTTACTTTCGCACAAAATTTAATTACGATCGATTCGAACTATATTCATCGTTTTACAGCAAAATTGTATGTTCAAGACTCTGCTTTACTAAGGGCAGTGACGGCTAGATTTCTGGCGTTTTCTTTAACCCGCCAACGTCGGGTTCACCCTCTTCGACTGCGAAGCAGTCAGTCCACGGGAGACTGCGAAGCAGTCAGTCCACGGCAGAGGTCGCAAGACGCGACAAGGCGTATACAACACTGCGAATTCGCTACAGGGATTGAAACTTATAACCCCGGGCAACGCCGGGTTAACCAGCTAGTCTTGTAATAATTGCATTGTGATTTCATAGAGAACATGTTATCGTAGGAACGATTGCCAAACCTCTGGGAATAATTGCATTGTGATTTCATAGAGGATATATTGCCTTAGCAACCTCTTGTAATAATAACATTGTGATTTCATAAATTCATAGAGAGCATGTTGTCGTAGCAATGATTAGTCTAAACTGTGGGAATAATTGCATTGTGATTTGATGATTGTCTAACATCTGGGAATAATTGCATTGTGATTTCGTAGAGGATATACCGATATTGCCATAGCAACATCTTGTAATAATGGCATTATGATTTCATACAAGCTATAATTACTTCCATAGCAGCACCTTGTAATAATTGCATTGTGATTTCATACAGAGCATGTTGCAGTAGCTTCTGAGAATACATGCAATTGCAGTGTGATGACATTTTTCACAAAAGGCTGCAGTAGCAGATTTATTATTACAAGAGGTTGCGAAGCAGTAGCAGTAGTAGTACTACTTGCCCACTCAAGGTGTCACTCATAGCTTGTATTTCTATGAGTTTAAGTATTCCCATCATGACTTATCCATAGGCGTAATTTACGGTGCGTACGAGGGGTACACGTACCCCCACTTTTTGGACTGGAGGGTACCGTACCCCCACTTTTCATACCCATTGTTTTTGACCATTATTATTTATCATAAATATAGTTATAAGTTTCAATCCCTGTAGCGAATTCGCAGTGTTGTATACGCCTTGTCGCGTCTTGCGACCTCTGCCGTGGACTGATGTTACGGATGTTACAGTAGTAGCAGCCTTTTGTAATAATTGCATTGTGATTTCATACAGGATATATTAAATTGTCATAACAATCTCTTGCAATAATCACATTGCAATTTCATACAGAGTATATATATATATATATATATATATATATATCAATCAATCAATCAATCTGTTTATTACCACCAAACAAATGCAGAAAACAAATCAGTTTCACAATTAAATGTACACAGTTGCTGGTAACAAGGGGACCCAAAAGTGATTGCTCCCGCTACTATGGACCCCTATCTACATAGCAATGTACAACGGCGTACAACCAACTGAAATTTGCTTCTGTTCTTCAAACCAAAGAGGCAATAGTACTTAACTGTATGGCGAAGAAACGAAACTGTAACATATCCTGCCACCACTTGGGCAGTGAAACACAATAAAATAAATGAATTAATGAAATAAGGAAGATGAGTAAGTTAGAGGAGAAATGAACTAATGAAATACACAGCAGATACAAATACACAGCAGATACACAAGGAGACTAAGAAATACAAATTAGAGTGAAAAGGACAAGAGGGAGGAGAAGAACTTGTAAGCCGAGAGTACTTACTCGAAAGGTAACATCCGTAACAACATCTTGTAACATCTTGTAATAATTGCATTGTGATTTCACAGATAATATATTGCCGCCTCTTTTAGTAAAAAATAATAATGAGAGTGATGATGATGGTGATCACACTGATGATAATGCTCAGAATTTATATTGAATCTTGAGGGCTTCCTCTGATAAATAATAATGGTCCAAAACAATGGGTATGAAAAGTGGGGGTACGGTACCCTCCAGTCCAAAAAGTGGGGGTACGTGTACCCCTCGTACGCACCGTAAATTACGCCTATGGATAACTCATGATGGGAATAGTTAAACTCATAGAAATACAAGCTATGAGTGACACCTTGAGTGGGCAAATGTGTGAAAATGGCTATTCCCCATGTTTAGGCCTAAATTTGACCCACTTGCTCACATAATAAAATCAGTTTGAGATTATTTTCTATGGATAACTCATGATAGGAGTAGTGAAACTCATAGAAACACACGCTATGTGACACTCAGAGTGGAAAAATGTGTGAAAATGGCTATTCCCCGGTCTGTCTGCAGCTAGCTTTGTTTCCTCTAACATGGGAGAAACGAATCCCCTCCTTCTGACTGGAACCCATCCTAATTTGGATGAACCCGCCTCATCGCAGAACAGCCTTGAGGATTTAATAAAGGCGGCCGAAGCCCTTTTGGGATTGTCTGGCGGAGGTAAGGGTTGCCTGGACCACGTGATCCCTTGAAGTGGATTGAACCCCTGGGCGAAACTGATAGACTCGGTGACACTGACTTGGCGTCCTCCCAGGGCCGTTTTAAGGTCGTCGTAGGCCCTAGGCACTCTTGCATTCGTAGGCCCTTCCATACACCTATCGACTAACTCATCGTCTCTTACATTCACCTTAGACTCCCCCCATCCGCAATCTTGTGTTCCTTTTGATCCACACCTGTCCTTCCTTCTGTCACCACATCTCCAACCTCTCGCTCTCCTGCTTCATCCACATTCGTGACCTCCGACGCATCCGGCCTATGTCGACCTTAAGACTGCCTCCACCATTGCTGCCTCCATTATTCCTTCAAAGCTTGATTACTGCAATTTCCTCTTCCTAAACCTTTATTCCACACAAATCAGGCGTCTTCAACGTATCTAAAACTCACTAGCCAGAGCTGACACTAGAACGCCCAGACATCACCATATCACTCAAATCCTCAAAAATTCTCCATTGGTTAAAAATCCCAGAGCGAATCCACTTCAAAATGCCATCACAAACCTACAATTCCTTAAAATAAATTTCTTAGCCCCAGTACCTCTGTGATCTCTTCACCATCCAGGCAACCCGCTCCACCCGATACTCCTCCTATCTCAGTCTTTCGACCCCCAGTCACTTCTCATCTCAAGTTCTCCAACTGAGCCATATCCAACACCGCAGTGACCGCACGCCTCTGGAACGATCTCCCCTGAATTCCGCAGATTCTCAGTTTCTCCATCATCATTGCAACCTGTCTTCCATCCTCCTCCTCACGTTCCTCTATCTATCACCACCGGGCGTTCAACTCAAACTTGAAGTCTCACCTTTTCAAACACTCCTACCCTGCAAGACTCATCTGACCTTTCCAATTCTTCTCGCCCTAAACGACACCCGCCTTGACAGCTTCTCTGTCTACTCTCTTGATCTGGCCCTCTGGAAACTGGACTCGGACCTCTTTCGGACTACTCTCTGGAAACCCCCTCTGTTTTGACTTAGCGCTCGTGAATAGGCTGGTGCCCTGCGCTTGGCCTTCGAGTGGCGCCTTAGAAGTTTGGATATTACAATTAAGTAATACGACCCCAACTAAACTGTCAACTTTGGACTAAAGCTAACTGCACTGCTTTCAATTGAAAACAACTTAATGCGGAAATGACATTTGAAGACGTTATAACTTATATGTACTTTTGATAATGCAAAGAGCCGCTAAGTTCATATATTGTAGGTTAGCACAGCTTAATTTAAACTGTTTCAGTACAAAGTTTTTAAATTTGAACTTGCTGATGTCCTGCAATTTTCCTTTTTCATTTCCCGGTCACTCATTTAATATCTCATTTTCAGATTTTTAGACTTTCGTAGGCCCCTGAAAGCTTCGTAGGCCCTAGGCACAGTGCCTACTGTGCCTATTGGATAAAACGGCCCTGCGTCCTCCACAGTAAGCTCCTTAAGAGGGAGTAAAGATAAGAGTAGGCCCAAACAGTTTGGTTCCAGCATGTTGGACACATTACACTATTCCTTACTTAGACCAGCTCTGTACTTTAGCCTAAATATTATTGCCTAATAAATGTTTTGTAGATAATTTCTGGATTTTTGCCGCAGAGACTTGCTCTCTCAAACGACTTCATCTTCAGAAGCTTAACTCGATCATTGTCTTTTCACTTGAACGTCTTAAAAGCTCAACAAGATCCTTTCGTCTGGACCATTGCAACACAACTGTCTGATCGCTTGTATGTTTCGACACATAACAATCACACCATCAGGAGTCTGACTTTAATGCTCTCACACGAAAGCGGCCATGGCTTCAACGTCCAACATCACAACTGTTCGCTTTACTTCTCAGAACGTCCATTACGCATGTGCAGCAGCCGACAGTTGAGAATTGACCTGATCCAATCTGCTATCGACACCACTATTTCTTTAGCCTCACAAGCCGACTGTCAATTATAAGATTGTGACTTATACATATAATTATAAGGGTATCTGTGTGGGACAGAGACAATGGTTCAGTGGCCAATGGCAATGTATGATTGTGAGAGTTGGACCATTAAGAAGGATGGAGGCAAGAATCAACACATTTGAAATGAAGTGTCTGCACTAGAGCCTCAGGGTATCATGGACTGAGGAAGGCAAACAAGAGGGATTTTCATTACGTGAGGATCATAATCGTATAGGCAAATTCAAATTTTTGAGAATAAATGCATTCGAAAGCTTTTGCACATCTCCTGGACGCTCAAGCTTACTACAGAGCAAGTTTATCGGCTGGCTAGAACTTCCCCCGAACTCTTGGGTTCCATCAAGGCTCGCAAACTTTCCTATTTCGGTCATATCATCAGGCTCCCTCAGGATTCCTTGGAAAATGCCATCATGCTGGGTCACGTTGAGGGGTATCGACGCCGTGGAAGACCACGAATTAACTGGATAGACAACATTCTTTCCTGGTCCCATCTTTCTGGATCTTATCTTCTCGCTGCTGCACGCAATAGGCGTCAGTGGAGAACCCTAGTCCATGCATGTGACAAACCGTCGCGCAGCGACGTCGGTGTTTGACATGACATGACATAATCGTATTATAATAGGATTATTAGGATACTGTTACGTGTCCGCAGAGAAAACTGACACTGTTCATACTTCATGAGTAACATTCTTCTACGAACCTCCTCCTGCTGAACACTTTCATCTTAAATCATCTTCACCCACATCTGATGGTTTGTCTCCAAGTTACGGATCATTGGACAGATGAAGCCAACATTTGCCAACTGACTGTCAAAGGCAAGTTATGGATCATTGGACAGTTCTTGGTTCATATACGGTGATAGAACAAGCCCAATCGCTGTTTCTTCATCATCCTACAACAACAACATCAGTTGGAACCATCTGCTCCCTCGCTTAACTAATCAGCAACCACATCAACCCAATGACAGGACACTTCTAACCAACGTGAAAAGGCAGTCGGCTAACAACATACTGTTAGTATCGACTGATGAGAAGACTTCTTCTCCAGTTTCATCTGCCTGATGTCCTGGAAGTAGACCAGCACTGCCAAAAGAATTGTGGAGCGACCAAGTGAGTAACAAATGATTCCTGAAGTTTGGCTAACTGTGGCTGTCGATTCATGTAGGCCATTGTATATTCAATCATACATACACATTCAACACCAGAAGCCTGAATCTCTTGAGCTGAGATGTTGTCAGGTTGACCAGCCACGCATACTGTGGGCTGCTCAGCATGAGTCATCATGCATAACATAAGAATATAAGTATGCATAGCATTTATGCATTCATACATATGCTCATACACACACACCATATATATGTATATTCAATCATACATACACATCTATATGCACATAATTTTATATACAATAAAATAAATGCAAAAAACAAGCTGCTAAATGCATACAAATTTAATAAGATGTAAATGCATGTATTAGGATATATTTTCAATAACAACAGTTAACAACTTACTGGTAGCTTCCCCACAAGAATTACGAAGAGCACACATTTAAATGCAAAAATGTGCTGAATCAGATTCCATCTTACCTCTGTGTTGAAATCCGCCAGATGGTCAAAGGTCGGTTGCCAGGATCATCTCCAACACCAGAAACCTGAATCTCTTGAACTGAGATTTAGCCAGGTTGACCAGCCACTCACACTGTGGGCTGCTCAGCATGAGTTGCCAGCCCGCAGACGCATGGTGGTTCTCCAACACTGATCTGTCGTTGTAAAGCAGTGCCTAAGCACAACACCACCAGTGGTTACTTTTCTAGTTTTCTGAGCATGATATGATTACAGATGAACTTTTGCAATCACCAATTAGGCAGCACTTTTGCAAGGCATGCAAAATATGCCACATAAAGTGTCTAGATACAATGAGATGCCATGCAAAGATATCTTTACTCATCACAGCTGTTTAGTCTTTAAGATGGAGATTAGCATTACTACATATAAAGTATGCTAACAAAATGGGGTGTCATAAACTGGACCCTGTCTCTCAGGTTTGATCCATTGTAAATACGTGCAGATGCCTCAAAATGCTAAATATTTTATCACCGCTGTTGCTTTGCTATTGTCTCATATGAAGCCCATTTCTTTTGTCTAGCTGATTCTCTTTAACTCTGTATGACACTGAGTCATTCAAGTTTATCAGATCTAGGTTCAAGACGTTTCTTCAGATGGACTAATCACGTAAATTGCATAGGTTAGCATTAGAAGCAGCTGTGGAATACGGAACGTGTCGACCAGTTTTCTGTCCGCCTCTGAAGTCCAGTCGAGTCCTGACTCAACCTACAAAGAAAAACACATGAAATCAAAACAACTCTTTCTTTGGCTGATCATTATCACTATATAAATGTTCCTTAATATACGCACATATAGAAAAATATATACAAATGCAATATAAAAACAAGTTGCTAAATACAAACAAATTTGTAAATGAGCATAATAAGGTAAAAATGCATGTATTAAGCCAAGTTATTGGTAACTTCCCACATGAATTAAGATGACCATACATTTAAATGCAAAAATGTGCTGAATCATCAGATTCCATGTTACCTTGGCATCGAAAGCCTCAAGATGGCGAAAGTGGAGTGCCATATCCCTTGCAAGCACCACCTCCACCATGACAGCATGGCATTTCTTGTATTGCTCATTTGTTAAACCCGACATCCATGCGTGCTCTGGGCTATTGAGCATAAGCTCCCAGCTTGCAGCCAGGTGGTGATTCTCCATCACACTCTGGTCGTTGTATGTGATTGCCTATACTCTGCAAACTAGAAAGCATACTATAATCTGAAAACTAGAAAAGTCACCACTGATGTTGTTCTTAATCTGAAAATGGTTCAGCTGATAGAATCTGAGCAAGTGCCTGTGCAACATTTTTGTCTCGTGCTTGAAGCATTAGCTTGTGGCACATTTAGATCAGCTGAACCATAGTCTCTCTTGTTTAATTGCGGTTTCCTTTAAGCTGAGTGATACCACAAACATATTCACACTAACCCACAGAAAGCTGTAGCTGTCTCAAAATGTGAGTACAGTGATCTAATATAACATTTGTATAGCACTTTTTTTATAAACTGTCCAGTGTCCAGCAATAATGTCTGACAACATTATACTACAAGCTACCTAAAACAATAAAACACTTAGCTGACCTGTGGCCTCAGCGACTTCAGCAATAAGCAATGAGCTGCAACAACTGCCATCAAATAGACAGCTGAAAATGCTTCTCCGACCAACTCTACCCAGTGCAGGTGAAACCAATGGCAACCGTAACCATGGCAACCGCATTCAAGTGCCATTCGACATGGACCAGAATAGGCTGAACCGTAGGAATTCAACTGAGGTTTTCCAATATTTTTATGACGAATTCACACTTGACGCGGCCACCAACTATACGTTTTAAGAGACTTAGATTAGAAGTAGAGCAGTGAATTAGCATTCCGAAAATACTAACCAGATCGTCGCCTGTGGCAATCATAAACCCATTCGTCCTCCCTCTATGGTCGAAATCATGGCACGCCGCTGCTGTAAAGATTGCTATTACCTCCAGAGGGTCAAATCTGTAGAAAAGTCTGTTTTGATCTCCTGCAACATTCGCACACAAATGCATCCATCTAATGACAACGCAACAGTCTACAGTGATTTGCCAATGGTTCCTACTATCACAGTAACCATCTCAGAGGAGGCTCAAACCCATACTCTCCACATTAACAAGACGAGTGCTATAACCCATTGGCTACCATGTCCCACATAAACACTACAGTACATCAATCACCCATCAGCTTAGAATCAGATCATGCTTGTATAATGAATAAGTAGAATTCACACGACACGGCCACCAACTATACGCTTTATGAGAATTAGATTAGAAGTAGAGCAGTGATTTAACATTCCGAAAAGACTAACCAGTGGATTGGCTGTGGCTACCATGAAGGCATTTGTCTTTCCTCTATGGTTATAGTCATGGGATGCGGCGGCTGCAAACAGAGCCAAGGCCTCAAGCGGGTAGAAATAGTACAACAGTCTCGTGTGACTTCCTGCAACATTCGCACACAAATGCATCCATCTAATGACCACTCCACAGTCTACAGCGCTGAGGGTGAAGGATTTGCCAATGGTTCCTACTATCGCAGTAACCATCTCAGAGGAGGCTCAAACCCATACTCTCCACATTAACAAGACGAGTGCTATAACGCATTGGCTACCATGTCCCACATAAACACTACAGTACATCAATCACCCATCAGCTTAGAATCAGATCATGCTTGTGTAATGAATAAGTAGAATTCACACGACACGGCCACCAACTATACGCTTTATGAGAATTAGATTAGAAGTAGAGCAGTGATTTAACATTCTGAAAAGACTAACCAACTGATCGCTGGTGGCAATTAGGAAGCTATTAGTACGTCCTTTGTGCTGAAAGTCGTGGCAAGCCGCTGCCGTAAACAGCGCAATGGCCTCCAGAGGGTGAAAATAATAATAAAGATGCTCTGCAACAATCGCACACAAATGCATCCATTTAATGACCAAGCAACAGTCTACAGTGCTGAGGGTGAAGGATTTGCCAATGGTTCCTACCATCACAGAGGAAGTTCAAACCCATACTCTCCACATTAACAAGACGAGTGCTATAACGCATTGGCTACCATGTCCCACATAAACACTACAGTACATCAATCACCCATCAGCTTAGAATCAGATCATGCTTGTATAATGAATAAGTAGAATTCACACGACACGGCCACCAACTATACGCTTTATGAGAATTAGATTAGAAGTAGAGCAGTGATTTAACATTCTGAAAAGACTAACCAACTGATCGCTGGTGGCAATCATAAAGTGGTTGGTCCTTCCATGATGATCGTAGTCATGACAGGCGGAGGCGGCAAATAGCGCCACAACTTCCAAAGGATCGAAGAGGTACATTAGTCTGTCACATCCTGCAACATTCGCACACAAATGCATCCATGTAATGACCAAGCAACAGTCTACAGTGCTGAGGGTGAAGGATCGCACTAACCATCTCAGAGGAGGCTTAAACCCATACTCTCCACATTAACAAGATGAGTGCTATAACCCATTGGCTACCATGTCCCACATAAACACTACAGTACATCAATCACCCATAAGCTTAGATCATGCTTGTATAATGAACAAGTAGAATGCAAACAATATGCTGACATCACTGTATCAAAACTTGCAGTTTCTAGCTTCATTCAATAAAAATATAGTTTCTGAAATTCCAATATGGTGACTGTATCGACCAATCATCTTTGAATGAAATTTTTGACAAGACTTCCTGAGAAGAAAACAGTCCCTTCAGCTGACCATTATAGGTAAGGAGTGTTAGCGACTTCATTTTCTTAGTCATGGTATGTAAGGGCAGGTGGTCAGTCCTCACACGGGCCAGAACAATCTTCTCAATGATTCCTTTTTAGGATGAATTTGCTAAGGGCATCTTAAACAGAATCTAATATCTACTCATCTATCTGATCTGAAAGGATGCCATATTTCATATGAATGAGTTACATCAGCGGTTCTCAACCTTTTGAGACTCAAGGACCACTTATAAATTTTGAGTCTCGGTAGCGGACCACCACTAAAAATTGTGCCAAAAACAAATTAATACAACAGAATTTTTGGCCATAAATCTGCGTATTATTAGTTTCATGCTGCCATCTAGCCGATTCTAACGATTGCAATAAAACAAACATTCAAAAAAATTAACACAATTTGTCTGTTTGCATGTTCTTAATTGAAAAAATTGAAAATGTAAGCCTTGCTCGCGGACCTCCAGGCAGATGACCGCGGACCACCAGTGGTCCGCGGACCACAGTTGAGAACCGCTCAGTTACATCACTGAACCAACCAGTTTTCGTGGTGCCATTGTCCTGAACCAACTGAACCCTCTGCATCAACAAACAATAAGTCGCCTGCAAGACGTCAGTGGATTGGCGGTGGAATACGGAACGTGTCAAACAAATCAAGGCGGTTGAGAATTCGATAGATAACCTGTAAACCAATTGAAAAACATCTTTGAATGTATGTACAAAATAAACTTTCTGCTCCTCAACAGTAACACGCAACTGTTCCATAACAATTTATGAAGAATGTCTTAGAATGGGCTTTCACTGGGCTTCTCTTGGGCATCTCCACTGGAATATGATTTACAATATTATTACAGCATACCAGAAAATCATTAGATTGGATTAAGCAGATTGGAGCATCATAATTTTCATAATAAAATGTACAATTTGCCTCCTCTTGGTTTTGTGGATTTTAAAATTGTCCATGGGTTATAGCCCTGCGTCCTCAAGTACACACCAGTAGAGCTGGATTTTGCCTCCTCTTGATTTGAAGAAGAAAGTAAGTCTTCGAATGTGTTAATGACTAAAAAAGGTCATCAACTTTTTTCGTAACATGATTGAAAAAACTTTTTCATTTCTGTTACGAAGAAAAGTTGATGACCTTTTTTTAGTCATTAACACATTCGAAGAGCGAAATTCTCAGAAGTTTTTGCGACCGCCCTTCGGATGCTGACAAATTTGCCTCCTCTTGAACTGAAGTCTGGCTACGCCTCTGCACTCAATCATACATAAACATCTATATACACATATATACAATACAATAAATGCAATAAAACAAGCTGCTAAATGCATGAGCTGAATCAGATTCCATGTTACCTTAGCAATGAACATGGCCAGATGATCGACATGATGAGCCATGTCCGTCGCTAGGATTATAGAAAGGAACAGTGATCGAAATCTTTTATTTTCTGAGCGATTCAGGTGGATCAGCCATGCATGTTTTGGGTCCGTAGTCATCAGTTTCCATGCAGCTGACGCGTGGTGATTCTCTAGCACCGAGTGATCATTGTACAGAATCACCTAAGCATCATATATTCAGATAAGAACATCACCAGTGGTAACTTTTCTAGTTTTCTGAGCGATAATCGCTCAGAAAATAAACTGACGGGTAATTGCAAAAAGTTCATCTGTAAGCATACTGCTTACAGATGAACTTTTTGCAATTACCCGTCAGTTTTAAAAAAACTGGACCCTGTCTGTCAGGTTAAACCTAGCATATGTACATGCGTATGCCTCTTTGATCATTGGTGCTGCTTTGCTATCGTCTTATATGATGCCCATCTCTTTCGTCTAGCTAAGTTCTCTAACTCTAGGATCAAGAATTGTTTCTTCTGGTTGACTAATCACATAACAGAAATTCCATAGGTGAGCATCAGAAGCAATCGTAGCTGTGGCCAAACAGGCCATATTACTTATTGGTAACTAAGAAGAGTATACATTTAAATACAAAAATGTGCTGAATCAGATTACACGTTACCTTTACATTAAACTGTCGCACATGATGCTGGTGGTTAGCCAAATCAGTGGACAGTATCATCGCTACCACAAGCTTTCTGAACCTCTCCAGATCCTTCTTGTCCAGGTTATTTAGAAAAGCATTCTTTGGTTCCATAAGAAGTTTCCAGCTCTCACTGGCATGGAAATTCTCCAGTACGGAGATGTCATTGTAAACCAGTGCCTACGCATAACATTAACACCGTTTCAGAATACCATCAGTGGTGACTTTTCTAGTTTTCTTAGCATAATATGCTAACAAATGGGGTGTCATGAAACTGGACCCTGTCTCTCAGGTTAGATCGTGTATGTACGTGCGTATGCCTCAGAATGCTAAATCTTTGATCATTGGTGCTGCTTTGCTATCGTCTTATATGATGCCCATCTCCTTCATCTAGCTAAGTTAGAACTCTAACTCTGTCCCTCAATATGTGTGACACTGAGTCATTAACGTATCTCAGATCTAGGATCAAGAATTGTTTCTTCTGGTGACTAATCACATAACAGAAATTCCATAGGTGAGCATCAGAAGCAATTGTAGCTGTGGCCAAACAGGCCATATTTGATTTCTGACTCAGTCACAAATAAAAATGTACTTCTTCTCCTTTGATGAGCAAGAGATTCACAAGAGAAATGTGGGATTGTATTTTCATTTAGGTAGCTTCACTGTCCCAGTGGAATCTAACTGCATTTGTGAATACAGAGCTGTTAAATGTGCCACAGGCTAATGCTTCATCCATGAGAAAAGAAATTTTCATGTACTTGCTTAGATTCTATCAGTGTGTTAAACCTCTGTTGTTTATTTGCAGTTTTTTTAAGCTGAGCGATACCACAAACAATTACTCACACTACATTAGCTCACAGAAAGCTGTCTCAAAATTCGAGTAATGCAATCTAACAAAACATTTGCATAGCATTTTTCATAAACTGTCCAGCGATAATGAACTTGATGACCTGCATGCCACTCACACATTGGTACTGGATTGTAGGTATAGTAAGAGCAAAACGGCCACCGACTATAATGCTTTATGAGAATGGCACAAAAAGAAGTCATGAGATTAGATTAGAGGCATAGCAGTGACTGAGCAGTCCAAAAATACTAACAAGTGGATCACTGGTTGCAATCAAATAGGCATTAGTTTTTCCTGGATGACGGTAGTCGTGGGCTGCTGCTGCAACACACAAAGCCATCACTTCTAGTGGAAGCAAGAGTCGCGATAGGTATTCTCTTTCCCTCGTGACTGGCTCTGCAACATTCGCACAAAAGTATACAGTGTTACAGGCTGCCCTCTTATCTCACATGTACTCTCGGTTATCCTCTTTACGCTTGACCAGTTCCTGTACAGGCCGCCACCTTCCACAGCTTCTGAATTGCTCCTTTCTGTCGGCCGCCTCTCGCAGGTCAGCTTAGCACCAGTCCTTTCATCAACAACTGCCAAATTCTTTGAGGCTGAAAGAATTATATTCACTGCCCTGATGAAATTTTTCTCGGTTCAGCAACTCTGACTCAAGGCTTGGCATGTCTCTTGATGAAGGGGTCGTTGTCCAGGAACCGGCTGAAGGTAGACCGATGAGGATTCTACAAATAATCATTGCCAACTTTTAAAATAATTCCTTCTGAAGAAGAAATCAGTGAGTGTGTGGTTAAGTCATCAGATCTCATGTTACAGTTCAAATCAAACAACATGTGTGTGTGTGTGCGTGTGTGTATTCGTTTATTAGGCATAACTGGTTGGCTCATCTCATCATCCTACAGAAAGGAAAGAACTGCACAAAAGCACCTATGATTAGTGCACACTATGAGAGGCGCTTTATAAATGTTCAAATACAATACAATACAATATAAATTTTGATGCACTGTACAGTTAATCAGTTTTTCAACAACTGTATACATTCATCTATTCTGTAGATCTGCAAGACCTTTCGGCATGTTTAGTATGCATGTCCCATTATTTGAAGCCCTCACCAGGCAGTTCTTCAGTAACTAAAACTACATTATATCACACATATCAGTAGCTGAAACGTTATTTGTTGTAAGAGCAAACAGCTCCTAACATTAGATGTTGAAAGGCAAAAGAACATTAAAATTGGGCATTATTACATAACCCTTTCACAGGACCTATTCTAGGTCAAATGTGTAAAAATTATTTTAAGTGACATAAAGTCTGTATATAATGCAAACAAGAGGCTCTTAAGACACACTGCATAAATATCCTTTTGTCATCACAGTTTGAATTAAAGAATTCAGATTTCCTTCCAATTCCTGTCTGTACAATGCACAACTTATACAAAACACCACCTGGTCCAGAATTATACACAGGACACAGCTATACATGTATATATATATATATATATATATATATATATATATATATATATATATATATATATATATATATATATATATATATATATATATATATATATATATATATATATATATATATATATATATATAATGTATGTATTTAAGTTCATATGCACTCATACGTACGTTGGTGCAGACAGCTGTTGATTCCAAAGAGATGCTATATAAATTTTCCATTATACGGCATATTAGGACCCTACCATGTGGCTTAAATATGAATTTATGTGTAGTTATCTTTATAAAATGTATGTAGCCAGTTTAAAATTGACATGCATATGTTACAATTAATGTTGTGTGCTTCAGCTCATTCCATATTTTGTCATTCTAAATGTTTCAGGACATGATTGTGGGATTTTTATCCTATTGTTTAAGCATATTCCTCAGAGGCTATAAATTTACCAAGTCAGATGCAGGAATTGAATGCCTGTTGGAGTAGTATATACAGAAAGATATTTAACATGCATAAATGTAACCTGTTAAATACATTCAGTTATAATGGCAGTGTTTTTCATGTGTGCTGTAAAGGACTTTGTTTTAAACTTTATCACTTTGTTAGGATTATAGTATTGATGTGTCTGTGAACATTACAGAAGTGAAAATGTCATGTTTGCCAGCTGTGTCGATTTGTACTTGGTTTTTTGTTTAAAATTCTACTCTGTAACTTTGTACTGAAATAAAAATGAATAGAATATTGTAATTATGAAAGAATGGAAAATAAACTCCATACTGGAGTTTTCCTATAGCAAGAGCAACAGACAATGAGTTGGCATTACCTGCATTCATTAGGGCTAAGAAGACATTTTGCCAGAGTATTACCACCCAGCAACAAGGCATTCCTGTTTTTAAAAACCAAGAAGTAGCCAGAGATGAACTGTGTTATCCCTCTGTTTGAAATCCTTTGGTTAATTGAGCACTGTAGCTTGCCTTTCAGTTCAATAAGTATTACATTTATCAGAACGTCTCAAGCAGATAACAATTTCTGATTTGTTCCACCCAAAGCATCCATCGAATTAGGGGTCATCCATAAAGGACGTCCGCAATGAGGGGGAGGGAGGGGTCATCGAAATGCGGACAAGGGGAGGGGTTATGAGCAGTGCGGACGTCTGCATCTAAACTGTTAAATTTGACAGATTTTTAAACACCACATTGTTTCAACCTTCCCCAAAAGACGAAAATATCAGTGAAGTGATTGCCTAAAACCACATGCATGGTATAACCTTTACTGTGACTTTAAAGAGGCTTTTATTACTGCACATCCTGTGATATGAAACCCGAACTGTCACTTAGACGTGCACAGGAACTGTGGAATAATTGTAAAAATGATGATGACATTAAAAATTGGCTTAGGTGTGCGGACGTCCACGAAGAGGAGGGAAGGGTACGGTCAAATGCGGACAAGAGGGAGGGAGGGGTCCAAAGTAGGTCATTTTTTCAGACGTCCTTTCTGGATGACCCCTTATGTCTTGTGGTTGTGGTACTGGTAGCTGCCAAAGTACACTAAATTAGACTGACTACCAAGTGGTACACAGTATACCGACAGAATCCTCATCCGTATACTGACAGAAGACCTAAAGGCACAGTTGTCAGAGAGCAGTTTGCCATTTAAACATTAATTAGCAGAAGTATTTTAAATAAAGCAAGTGTATGATAAGTGGACAGCTTCTAACAGCAGACTATTTCAGAGGCGTTCTTTGACTTTGTTTTGCTCCAGAAGGAAAACGATGGCATCTTAGTTCAATTTACATAACGCAGGATGAAGATATAATTATAAGGTATAATTTCAGAAGTGCTCAAGAGCAGTATTTGTTAGCTAAAGTGCCAAACCGATTGAAGCACTAAGTGAGGCACTCATGAAAAATAAATCACCAACATGAGCGCCTGCACGTTGGGGCAAGGGGCACTTGCCCCCATTGACGTAACCAGACTCAAATTCAAGAGGAGGCAACTACGGGAGACATCCAGGTGTATTAGGGGTGCAAATGTATAACCCTTGGAAAATTTTTGAAATCTAAAAAAGCAAGGAGGCAACTGCCTCCTCTTGCCTCAATGTGGCTACGTCTGTGCTTGCCCCTCGGAGTTTGAATATATACACATTTAAATATATAATTTTAAATAATGAAAATAAGTTACGCCAACAGCTGGATATGTAGTTGCCTGTAGTAATTCTTAACGCAGTGTTTAACGACATCTCGTGGCAACATAGGCCGCTGATGTCATATCAAACAGCCAAGAAAATGAAGTCGCTAACACTTCATACCCATGGCTGCCTCACGGCTATGCTGGGCCAGCTTAAGGGACTGTTCTTCCTATTTTGACATACCGTGTTACTTACTTACTTAGCGAATTGCAGTATGAGATAAGGCTGTACCTAGCAGCGCTATGTTGGAGCAAAGTCAGTGGTGGCCATATTGTTTATATACACAGGCATTTACCTTTTCTTTTTTTCATGTTCATCTCAGCAGTTAGTTTTCTCATCCAATTTTTCGGGGTCCAACACCAACAATATGCCGATGACACGCAACTCCATACCTCCCTCACACCCGGGGACACTAGCTGTGACAACATGACCCGGTGTGCAGATGCCGTAAACCGTTGGTTACTAGAAAATGGTCTCCTTCTAAACCCTTCCAAGACAGAAGCCATAGTTTTTGGAACCAGGACAGTACTGTGTCAACAGTGTCATAACCATAACCACCAGTTTATTGGTCCATCAGAACGTATTACAGTACAAGTTATACATCATCTTACACTGTGAATGCTCAGATGGGCACAAGTGGGGCATCTGAAAGGACCAAGGTCCCATTAATTAGGGTCCCAAGTAAATGCATGAAACTAGGCTATTATTCAATATTTTTACACTATGAAAACGGAAATTTATGTAGTGAAAGTCCAATGACAGTAGTCCACAATTTATGTACAGCAATACATTGTTGTTTAGAAAATCCTACCAGATGCATCCTATATAATTCCACCCTATCATAATACTATTCATTAACAATACCTTCATTCATTCGTTGGAATAACCTAGGCGTGTTGATGATACAAACAGCTATCTAATACAGCACATGAAATAACATGAATTCATATATCCCTGAGAATAATGGAGTTAATGGAGTTCACCCAACCACTAGTATATCTATTGAGGAATGGTGATGAGAAATTAGTCAACCCCCAAAGAAAAATGTTTAATCTCACAGCTCATAATAGTAAGACCAGATCAATCAGAGCCAACATTTTGGGTAATCAAGTGAATACATGTGCATTATATTGATGTCTACAATTTTAATCTAAACATTTAATTTTAACTTTTCTATGCCCTTTAACGAACCCTGTGGCGATTTTTATTTATACATGGTAGACAAGACTTTGTTATTATACCTGGATAAACTCTCCTGAACATGTTAGTTGTGCTTTAGACAAAAAGTTTAGAGATTGCTTGTGAAATATTGTGCCATGTGACAAGAACCAATGTCAAAATGGCGTTAATTCATGACTACGTACTATTAACTAGGATTCGGACAATTTTTGATTGATGCGCCAACTGCGCCATCTGGCGAATAAGTTGACTCAGAAATTTAAAGCATTAAAGGGAACTTAGGTAAAAACAGTTCACAATTTATTGCAATCCTATACATCAGCGGTTCCTAAACTTCTCTGAGTCGCGACCCACTTGTGAATATCTTGGCAGTCTCGGCACCCAGTGACTGTGTAACATTAAGCATTATGTACTAACATTTGCTTCATAAATTGGTACCGAAATAGGCTCAGAAATTTAAAGCATTAAAAGGAAACTTAGGTAAAAACAGTTCACAATTTATTGCAATCCAGCTAAAATTGATGAAACAGGAACTTCGCGTCGTAAACCACGCGAATCGGTACGCAGGGCGCGCACACCCACTAACATTGCTCGTGTCCGAGTTAATTAAATGTTGTAGTCAAGACGATGACGGATGACCCGGGTAGGCCCTACAAGCAAATCTCCCCGGGAAATTCAGCTAGAAACAGGCAAATTAACTCGGACACACGAGCAATGTTAGCGGGTGTGGCCACACTCAAACCTTACCTCATTATACTGATCAATGGAAAACTCGAACGTGGTTGGTTCATTTTTGCAGTAAGTTGTTTCTGGAATACAATACCTGTGGTATCGTCTATTATCCTGAAATTATCTTTCGTCGAGTGATCTGAAATTCTCGATGTAGCTTATCTTTGAAAAGATGGCGCTGCCTGGAAGGTGGACTGGAATTCTCTGCCCAAAAAGTTGTTTTTAGTAAAAGTTACTAGTCAATCATGTCAATCGCTTAATTTGTTTCCTGCCCGGCTGGTTAACTGACAAACTTGGACTAGAAGCTGCGTTTAACGAGGATCGGATGAATTGCAATGATGACAGTCAAGTCTAGTTCTGAGCCTCTGAGACTCGCTGATTGTCCAGATGGGACCAGATCGAGCCCCGTGCCCCCAGTATTTTGGACAAGTTTACGCCAGTGATCCAGCTTCTAGTGCCAGTAATATTTTCATCAATCGTCCAAGTTCTAGTCTGAGTTTTACTATGAAATGATTGAATCGCTCATGCTATGTAAATAATTTGTGATGCTAAACAACACGTTTATCGCTGTACTCTCCTGACCCGCGAAAAATGTCGACAGCCATCGCCACAAATAATTACACGAGTTTAAAAAGCAGTTATGGATTAATGCAATCCATAAATGATGTCATTTCACACGTTCATAGGGTTTCAGGTATACACTGCAGATGGAACTTAATCCAATATAATCTGATAACTTCTAAAGCGTCACTGTAATATTGCTGAAGGCATCAGTCAGTGGTCGCTACTAAGGGGCCATCCATATATTACGTACACAAAAATCCGGGAAAATTGGACCCCCTGTAACAGGGGCGCCCGCAGGCGGACGCACTGGACGCACGTGCGTCCACCCACGAAATCAAATCTACACAAGGAATAGGCGTTGCATCGATATTTTTAAAATTTAACTGTTTTAATTTGATTTACCATACAGTATGTATAATATCACATGGTGTCATATGCAAATGTTATACTGTACTTTTATAAGTCACTCCGAGTCATTTTCAGTGTATGACTACTCGAGCAGCGGAAAGGAGGGGTATGCTTCCAATTTTTTGGGATGTGCGTCCAATTTGTTTAAGCCTGCGGGCGCCCCTGCCCCTGTTCGCAAGCGTACTTTCTTCCACCACCACCCCCTGCGTACGTACACTTGACGAACCCCCCCCCCCCGAAGACCAGCTGCAGAAAGTGTCTCGACAGCTCCACAGACTGCACTTTAGGCCAGATTATTGAAGGATGAGTGAGGGCCGATATAGACAAATTATAGGTGTCTCGTTCACAGCCCAGAATAACTTCACATGGCTTTTATATAATGTAATGAAATGCCATCGGACGACTATAGGACAATGCAGAGTTATAAATAGGCTAATGTGGACGTCATAATTAGAAATTTATTTTGTGTACGTACACATTTTGTCCCCCCCTCCTACCCCCCGTTCGCACCCGTACGCAAAATCGCCAAAATCCGACACCCCCTAATGTAGTACGTAATATGTGGATGGCCCCTAAGTGAAATCGTCTTGCAAGCCAAACTCCGGGCAGGGCCGGCGCCAGAGTATTTGGCGCCCTAGGCGAACCTGTCGCTCCGCGCCTCTGGCAAGGGGCCATCCACATATTACGTACGCACTTAGGGGGGGGGGGAGGGGGGTCGGATTTTGGCGATTTTGCGTACGGGTGCGAACGGGGGGGGGAGGGGGGTAACAAAATGTGTACGTACCCAAAATAAATTTCTAATTATGACGTCCACATTAGCCTATTTATAACTCTGTATTATCCTATAGTCGTCCCATGGCATTTTATTACATTATATAAAAGCCACGTGCAGTTATTCTGTGCTGTGAACGACACCTATAATTTGTCTATATTGGCCCTTCAATAATCTGGCCTAAAGTGCAGACAGGCTGCCTGGAGACACTTTCTGCAGCTGGTCATCGGGGGGGGGGGGTTGCGTCAAACGTACGTACTCAGGGGGGGGTGGTGGAAGAAAGTACGCTTGCGAACAGGGGGGGTGAGGGGGTCCAATTTTCCCCGGATTTTTGTGTACGTAATATATGGATGGCCCCCAAGTGCGATAACTATATATATATATATATATATATATATATATATATATATATATATATATATATATATATATATATATGCCTAATTAATATTAAATTAATCAAGTTAATATAACCCTCACACAGGAATGCAGCCGAATGCTGCATCTTTAATTTAGTACCATCAATTCGTCGTTCATTGTAATCATATAAGAATCATTATTGCTTCTAAATTAAACAAAAATATGGCATTTGATAAATTTTAAATTTTAAAGTTAGCCATAATTAAAGTAATATAGGCCTAGTCTGGAACTGCATTAGCTATGCAGCCTATGTTGTATGGTCTAACACTTTTAACGGTAATTTTAAATGTAAATATTAATTAATGATACAGTGCACAGTTTCATTTGAACACTTAGTAACTCCTATGGCTACGTTTACGAAGTCCTAGTCCTACCTACGTGCGAAGTCTATACAAATATAGGCCTAATGTAAATTCAAAATTTGATTTTTCGCTCTTTCTCTTCAGCAAATGTAGAAACGAGAAGCATTATATCGTCTGTACTACTTTAAAAAAATTAAAGCAACAAGAACTACTACGGTACTCTAAATTTAGAAGTTCCTTACCATCAGTTGAGTCTTAGCTTCTTTTTTCAAGAGAGCTTTGAATAATGCAATAAGACAATGTAGAGTGTACAGGCCACAAGCCTTGTAGAGAGACATTGAGAGAGACAGACTGCGACAGAGACAGAGCGAGAGAAAACGAGATAAAACGATACACAGACAGACAGACAGACAGAGACAGAGAGTGAGTGAGTGAGTGAGTGAGAGAAGAGAGAGAGAGAGAGAGAGAGAGAGAGAGAGAGAGAGAGAGAGAGAGAGAGAGAGAGAGAGAGAGAGAGAGAGAGAAAGAGAGAGAGAGAGACGAACAAGGCATACTATTTCAGGCATATCTTAGCGCTGGAGCTGTGATATTATACGGTTAAAGTGCGCGGTGATTGTAGCCTACACCTAAATGAGCTCATGTGCAGTCGAAGCGAACACCCAGTTCGCTTCGACTTGGGGGTCGAACAAGGTCAATTACTCCGATACATTCAGGGTAACCTAGTACATGTATAGACAAATACCACACATACAATATACAATACACATACAATATGGCATGTATCAGATATCATGAGGCATCCCGGCCGCATCAGTCATCATACAGACTAGTTCAGACTGCAGAGAGGCTGAGACATACACGCAGTACGCGGGCTTTTTGAACACCGTAGGCATGCAGCAGCTAAATATGTCATCAGATGGAACAATTAACCAAATTTAAAATTTGTGCGCTTGGAGGGAAATGAAAGAATCGGGCCCTAAAGCAGAATGTGACAGGGGGTGCGTACGCACCTTAAGCGCCTTGTATGGCTAGGCGGCTAGGCCTACGCCTCTGGACTGGCAAAACGGCGGCGATGGTTTAAAAAATATTTCTTTGTGTAGCTTTTCTTTCGCCCCCAGAAATGTGCCGCCCTAGGCGGCCGCCTAGTTCGCCTAGTGGTTAAACCGGCCCTGACTCCGGGTAGATTCCATGCAGCAGAAAGCCAAGGAGGGTAAAACGAGAAGACAAGGAAACAGCCTATACGGAGGAAATACGTCCAGGAAAAGATGAGTCTTTATTCGCAGTTTGAAGGAGCCAGATCTAAGCCAAACTAGTCGTAAATCTCTGCATGGTCTTGGTTCGAAATTACTATGATGGTTACAATATTAAGGGTAGTCTAATAACGGCACACCTTGCAGGAAAAATAGGAAAGGTCCCCCAAAATAAACATCGTATCTTTCAGTGTTACTCAATGGTGATTTTTTTGCTGTAAAAGCATGTACGTGTAGTTAGGCCTACTCATTTTCACAATGAATATCTAATTTAACTTCTTATTTCGAACATAGGAGGCCTATCTGTGATCCTTAAATTGCTGTAGCTGTAATTTTCTATGCAGTCTGGTAGAGACTAGATTACATAAAACGCTTCATTCATCATCCAGCAATTCATGATGTCAATCGACAGGCCTATTACGGAACACAATGCATATCAATGGAGAAAAGCTGTTTGCTTTCCAAGAGTGCGCGCTGATATCCACAGAGCATGTCGGTTTATATACATGTAGGTCTATCATTGAGTTCCCGATTTCTTATCAGCGTTATAAGTGTTATGAGACGACATGACTTGTAGGCTAGCCAACGATAATATTCGTCTTTATGTGTGCAAGTGTTCGACTGAATATACAATTATACATGTATATACTTTATGCATATACATGAATACATATACGCACACATGCATACGTATACTGACCTAAGTTATATATATATACCATATGTGTAGACTCTGGGGGCAGCCGGGGCACGTACCCCAATTATTTTGTAGGGGCATCCCCCTCCCAATTAGGGAGGAGAATTTCTTGACATATTAAAATATTATGTTTGAACAAACTTCTCCAAGAGCAGAAAAACAGGGACAAAGAACTGCAATACTATCAGAAAATTCATAATGAAAATAGGAGCTGAGCACTTGGCCCATTCAATTTTTCCGATGTAGGGCGACATATTTTTTTCCACAACTCAAATGATCGGATTGGCCTTTTTCTTCAGTGTACTTGGCAAAGATCTGGTTCCCATCCATCTCATGATAGGCTATCTAACCCTCCTGTACACCCAATGCAACAAGTGTAGGCCCTATGAATGAAAAACTAACCAACCCCCCAATAGTATTTGGACAAGTTAACGCGACTGATATTTACTGAGGTAGGATAATCCCAACTTACTACGGTGCATGTTGTAAGTTCAGAAGGCGTGGATGGTGGTGGTGATGGTGGTGGTTTAAATGTGTGTGTGTGTGTGTGTGTGTGTGTGTGTGTGTGTGTGTGTGTGTGTGTGTGTGTGTGTGTGTGTGTGTGTGTGTGTGTGTGTGTGTGTGTGTGTAGGTGTGTGTGTGTAGGTGTGTGTGTGTGTGTGTGTGTGTGTGTGTGTGTGTGTGTGTGTGTGTGTGTGTGTGTGTGTGTGTGTGTGTGTGTGTGTGTGTGTGTGTGTGTGTGTGTGTGTGTGTGTGTGTGTGTGTGTGTGTGTGTGTGTGTGTGTGTGTGTGTGTGTGTGTGTGTGTGTGTGTGTGTGTGTGTGTGTGTGTGTGTGTGAGTACGTCGGTGTGTGTGTGTGTGTGTGCCTGCAGTGTGTGTCTGTGCGTGTGTAGACCAAAGAGTTAGACCTATAGGCCTATAGCGCCTTTCAAATACTTCTCAAAGGTGATGCATACTTTGGTGCATAATTTCCTGGATGGGTTACGCCATAATTTATGCAGACAGCTACGTTAATTGGGTACACTACGGGCGCGTATGGTAGCAATTATGGCGACTGCATGGTGGCCGGCTATGGCTTAATGTGGTCCCAACTATCATTCATAGGCCTACGACGAGCAAGGCCAAAATCATTAAGGAGGTCGACCGTCAAGATTTCGGTGTTCTGCCAATGGTTGACTACCATAAGCTTCGAAGACTGACAATGAATAATAATATTCGGTCGTCAACAATGTTAGCGACAAAGCGAAGCGCTATAGGCCCTACTTGTTTGACCCTCCCCCCCTTCCGAATGCCATCCGTATAAATGGCATTTTAAATAAATAAACACTAAAGATTAGAGTCATGGGCGGGTGTAGAAAATTTTTGAAAGTTGAAAGTTTTAAAGTTTACGCGAAAGTAGGATAACTGAGGTCAATGACTAAAAAAAGGTCATCAACTTTTTTCGAAGATGAAACGGAAATTTCTTTGGAGATGAAGTGGGAAAAATTTTTTGGGACAAGATTTTAAAAAAAGGTCGTCGACGAGATCGTGGCCGACTTTTTTTGGAGATGAAGTGGGAAAATAATTTTTTGGGACAAGATTTTAAAAAAAGGTCGTCGACGAGATCGTGGCCGACTATGGCTTAATGTGGTCCCAACTATCATTCATAGGCCTACGACGAGCAAGGAGGTCGACCGTCAAGATTTCGGTGACCTGCCAATGGTTGACTACCGTAAGCTTCGAAGACTGACAATGAATAATAATTTGGTCGTCAACAATGTTAGCGACAAAGCGAAGCGCTATAGGCCCTACTTGTTTGACCCTCCCCCCTTCCGAATGCCATCCGTATAAATGGCATTTTAAATAAATAAACACTAAAGATTAGAGTCATGGGCGGGTGTAGAAAATTTTTGAAAGTTGAAAGTTTTAAAGTTTACGCGAAAGTAGGATAACTGAGCTCGAGGTCAATGACTAAAAAAAAGGTCATCAACTTTTTTCGAAGATGAAACGGAAATTTTTTGGAGATGAAGTGGGACAAAATTTTTTTGGGACAAGATTTTAAAAAAGGTCGTCGACGAGATCGTGGCCGACTTTGTCCCCCCCCCCCACCTCTCAGACAAGATCGCCGCCATTGATTAGAGTGCCGTATTTCGTAGGCAGTCGATAAAATCGAAGCAACGATTCATAATTAGCACAGTGGCTTGAAATGGATTCGAACCTGTCACCTTACGGTTACAAGGCACCGACCTATACCACTACACCACCGCGGACGTTACCAAGCGTTTGGTATGTCATCAAATAATTATTATTGTCGAAATAATATTAGGGTCTACTCTGTAAGTTAGCAGCCACTTTGAATATTGTTAGCCTGTGATACAAGTAAAGCGCTACAAGAATTACCAGTAGACATTCAAGATGGAGTATGCTATTGGTGCGATAGATTGGTTCAATTTATCCATAAAATGTTAGATATTATTTCGGTTCTCTAGAGAATTGTAATTAATATATTATACTAATAAGTATCACCTAGAAACCAGAAGATGTCGAGCGAAGCTTCGCAGAAAAATGGCCAGGGCCAGACCCAACCAAGCGAAACTGCACGAGTAAATAACTATACGCAAAGAGTCGCTCAGTGGAAGCAACAGGTTCGGTCCTTCCCTAGAAGCAAAAAGCTCGAGAAGCTCGCCATATACTCTTCGTGTAAGGTTAGTGTGACTTCACCACGTTTTCCAATAGGGTCTTATTTGCATTAGGAATACTGTTCCGTACTAGTCTTGGCCTGATTTCGGAACGATTATTGAAGATACAGTATTAGTATTAAACTGATGTAAAGTCTAAGATTGATTCGCTTACACCCGAGTGATCCTCTAACCCGAATTTAGAACCACGACTGTCACCCTATTGGCTAATGCACACACGTGATTTGGTCCGATCAGGATGATATATAATATAAACTAGTCCTCACAGAGGCGATTGAATTTGTCTTGGATCTGATCATGGCCGATGAGCTCTGCAAAACAGGAACTGGAATCCTGCCTGGCACTTGTAAATTTGCTTCTGACTGACAATAACTGCAACAAATTTTCTCGGCGGCTTACATAGACACGGATCCATGCCCAAAGACATTAGACATTTACATATCGACCTGTTTCAGCTTCTTATGTTCTGCTTAACAATTTGACCGCTGAACTTAACATTGAACCTACCCAATGGAGGACGTCAGTCAAAGTAGTAAGCTGCTTCACTGTCTCACTGGACTAACAGATGAAATTGACCTGATATGCAGTTTGATTTACCATAAATCGATTCGTTGCACATTGGTGGTGAAGCATAGGTAATTCGGATTCGATTATGTTACAACCTTTAATGTTGTCTTTGCAGTTTGATGCCTGTAAATGCAACGGTTGGAAATATAACAACAACAATGTGCAGTCTGCGGGTGCGAGCAGAGTCGAGTCGTCGCAGTCCTCGGATGGAGTTGCGGAGCCATGCCGAAGCTGTGGACACACTGTTGGTAAGTGCAGAAGGTCTTAAGACTAATAACACTGATGGTGGTGGCAGTGGTGGTATTGACGATGGCAACTTTTAAGGGCTGATATTATGATTCATGTTGGCAGTGCTTTTTTCTAGAAAAAAGGTTCTGGAACGGAACATTTATGGGCGGGCTAAAATCCTGAGAAAAACGGGATTGGGGGTTGGGAGAGTCTCAATAAACACTGAAAACAGTTCAAAACGCTAAAATTAAATTAAAATAACTAAATTATTGTTTTTATTATTAAAATAAATAAATTATGTGTTAGTAGCTGAAAAAAGGTGCCGGAACACCGTTCCGGCGCAGTCCGGCTGGAAAAAAGCACTGCATGTTGGTAAGGATATAAGGAAGGTGCTTATAAGATGATGATGAAGTAAAAGGCGGGCCATAATATAATTATAATAATTTTCTGTTTTTCTGGAACTAAATCAATGACCAGTGATGTTGACGATGATTAGAAATGGCTGATTAGCAGAAAACATTGCTCACAAGATGTTTTAACATGAAAGCAGTGACAGTAATGAAGGAAGTAAAGTACACGCAACACGGTTTTTTGCAGGTGAGTAAGTTGGTATAAAAGACAGCAATTTTGAAACCGAAGCTATTGAAGATATTGGTTTTCGTACTGAAGTGGATGATTGTGCAGAGGCAACTGTACTTTTAATTTTGGCAGTGTAAGAAGAATTATATGGAAATTGAAGTACCGTATTTGGCCAGAGAGAGACAGACAGAGGGAGAGAGAGATAGAGGTAGGGTGGAAAAGAGAATCAGGCACAAGTTTTGGTACTGATCTTACAAACTGATCTTCTGGATATTGTCCTGATTACAGCTTGGTTTTGGTCTGCCATCGGTTGATGCCTTGTGCCTGGACACCGGCGCAATATAAGTTACTAATTACAATTATGAGTACAGCTGTAGTGGATTGAAATGATGTTGTATGGATTCACTCAGATGCGCACACTGTTCATCTCGTCGACACACCTGAGGAAGAGCTGAATCGTTTGCTTGGCATTGTGGTCGATGTTGAGCATCTTTTCACCTGTGTTCATCGAGAGGAAGACCCAGACACAAAACAGGTGTTCTTCTACCTGTTCAAGGTATGCTTAATTGTCCTGACTTGGTTAATTAGCTTTTTGCTGTGTGTAATTTCACATGACAGTCTATTCAAACCCAAAGGTGTTGCTTCAAAGAGTTAGCCAGTAAATTTAGAAGGTTCTGAGTTCACCAGAAATTTGTGTGAGAACATGTGTTGTGTCAATTGAAATTAACACTTTAATGACTGATGAGAGTGCGCTAAAAGTGACTGGGAAACCAAGGCAGCTCGTCAATAAAGCGTATCATTGAAGCGTATCAGACGGTTTGTCATTAGAGGTGCCCAGATTGTCTCTGCCTGCATTATGTTAAGACTGACATGTCGGGTTCCCTAAAGGCCTGGAGGTCTCCTAAGTTTCGATGGATGTAATTGTACGAAAGGTTCTACCACATAACAGTCATTTACACAAAGATACTGTGCTTCCAGATTCTTTGAACTCAGATGCTCCAACGGATCTGTGAGGTTGGAGGTTGGGCTGTCATTGCCTGCACGTCTGAATCATTGCGTGACACTTTAATAAATGTTCGATTACAATTACAATTATGGGTGCAAGCCTCCGCCCATTGGGTCATTGTGTAAAGACCTTGGCAAGTCATTGACTCTTATTTGCTCAGTGGCACTGATGTTCTGTCATTTGTGGACTTCTGGCGTTTGGAAGTGGGGCAACAGCGATCACAGTTGTATTGCATTGGATTGGATTGAGCCGTGAAAGACCAGCTGATCTCACTTCAGTAGGGCTATATTAAATTATACAAGTATATATTTGTAAAATATTGATGGTGGATAAGCACTGGTAGGGCTCTTTGTTATCTACTTTTATAATACAATTTGAACCAGTACAGAATTGTTAAGTTTCTGGTACTAATTTAAAAAGTCATTGGTTAATATAATCTTCAGGACTTTTGTTATTTTTCCAGTGCAATCCTGCTCAGAGTGTATAAGTGGAAAAAGAGAGTCTGCCTTAGTAAATGTCTTTGCTGCAAACTATATATTGAGGTGTAGACACGTTGCTGCCTTGATTGTAGGTTTAGCTATAAAAGCCATATCAGTAGCTTCTTATCAGAAGTATGGATTTGTTGTGTGCAGTATTTGCGCAAGTGTATTGCAAACATGAATCAACCATCAGTGGAAGGGCCTCTCGGTCATCCGCCATTCGAAAAGCCGAGTATTGCAAAGGTCTGTAACAGTCATTGATTTTGTTTTTACTACTGATTGCTGCTACCAGGACATTGCTGATCATTTACGGCAGTGGCGCACAACCTTTTACGGCTAAGGGCCACTAAACGATTTCTTAAACCTTTTGGGGCCAAACAAGTCTGAGGACTCAGCTCAGCTTAGTTCAGGTGAATGCATGCCAAATTTTATGAAGATGACATGGGCAGTAAACATGTATAAAAGTAAACATAAAGAATTATAGAGAAAGGGAACGCAGTACATCTATATTACTACAATACTGATAGTTTTTTCCAATGACCACAGTGCACAAGTCACTGTAGCCTTAATGTCCATGTCGTATCTTAAAAGTCGCTTTTCCTGACATTGGACATCGCGGGCCACATGACAACTTGTCGCTGGCCAGATGTGGCCTGTGGGCCGGACGTTGTGCACCACTGGTTTACGGTTACTACCATTTTATGTATTGCTGCATTTTATAATTTGATGTAATGCTACAAGACATTTACTTAGTGCCTTTTAAGGTGCTATGTAGTGTTCTAATCTAATCTGTTGACTTCCGTTATGCTGGAAAGTATGTTGTTACGTCTTCCAGTCTACCTATGGATCTGGATGATTTCCTGGCTTCAGTGTGCACTCCTTGACTTTGTAAGGAGTGCATTATCAAATTACAGTTGTATTGTATTGCATTGTATTGTACTGTATTGTATTGTAGTGTATTGTATTGTATCGCAATGCGCATGGCATCAATTGATGGTTTCTAAAAATAAAACCTTTTGTAAACAAATTGAGATCTTCTGGGAAAGCCTGTTCGACAATCCAGTATATCTATCAATGATGAACTTCGCATTCTTAGGTGGATTTTCTGTGAACGGGTTTTAAAGTTTTTAGAGGTTTTAGAGTCATTTTTGTGCATGCTTCTGAAATTGAATGTTTTTCTCCAGGGCATTACCAACTTCGTGCTGTACAAGTTCGGCCATCTGGCACAGAAGGAATGGCAGACGATGTACGAAGTGGCCAAGATGTTTCTGCACTGTCTGAACCACTGGAAACTGGAAACGCCTACAGGGAGGAAGCAGCACGCTCAGACGGATGACCTATCGACTTATAAAATGAACTACACAAGGTCATTAGCATCTCTCGTTAGCCAGGAATCATAGGATGCTGAGCAGTGAGCAGTGCCATAGAGAGATTCTTAGAAGGCTGTTTGAAGATATTTACTTTACTGTGTTTATTAGATGTCTGTACACCAAAGTGCAATTAATTAGCAATTAGTTAATAAATAATAATATATTCGTGTTTATCGACAAGCTTGCTAAACCGCAGTAAGTAACTTTGAAACATATGGTGGTACAAGTATAAAAATCTTATATACCACACATCTTGGCAGCCTGTTCGGCATCTGCTCATTTTACAGCTGCTCCTAGGGAGCGGAAGGCTGAGTCAACCTGTAGGGAGCTTACGGATATCGAACCACGTCTTTCAAGATCTTATGTTCTTCGAGCAAGAGTGTTACCATTCATCTACTTCATATACTTCCTTACTTATTGGTTCATACCTACATGCGTATTGCGTACCGACCGGTAAATACATACATACGTACATACATACATAGATGCACACATACAACCATGTACTTCTGGTATTACATAGAAAATTATTTTATGTATGGCATTGCATATATAAATATCTGAAATATAAATGTATACTTCTGGTATTAAATTTCTAGGTGGCTTTGTTACTGTCACGTGCCGGCGATCTGCGACAGCCTGCCACGCTACGAGACGACGATGGTATTTGGTCACACTCTGCTGAAGTCCGTTTTTCACACGATGCGGAAACAACTGCTGGATAAATTCCGCGCAGAGAAGGACAAAATGGCGCCCGAGAAGAGAACATTTGTGCTCACGCACTTTCCAAGGTATTGGCTGTTAACGTAGATTTGCTTGTAAAGTGTGGACTCTTTTTATAAAGCGCTTCCTGTTTATATGCCATTCTGCTTATCGTGTTGTGTTATGTCCCCCAAAGCTATTAACTTAACATGTCATTTAGTTAACGTGCCGTACAAGAACTGTAATGGTACACTATATTTTGACTCTTTCCATGTTGTCCCTTTTTCCACTCGGCCTGGTTTCCATGTTGTTTGGTAAAGAAATAGTTTCAAATTGGGGCTCTTTGTTTGTAAAACTTTTAACTCAGTTCTTATTACCCAGATTTATCATTGTTCAATGAGGTCATCTGAGTGTCTTTGTCTGGTCATACCTAAATAAGAACTGTTCTTGATAAGCAAGCTTTTTCGTTTGCTGGACCTACTTTTGGGACTCTCTCTGTGTGTCTCTGCACTCTGCTCAGTCACTTGTGTCATTTTTTGTCAACTTGAAACTTACCTCTTTCAACTTGCTTATCCACCATAGGCTGCTGATTATGGCTTGGTTTTGGTATGCCATCAGTTGATGCCTTGTGCATTAGACACCAGCGCAACAGAAGTTACTAATTACTATTATTTATTTATTAAGGAACTTTATATAGTGCACCACTACAGGAAATATCAGAGGTGCTTTCTGCACCAGCCTAAATGATATTAACCCTTTAATGACGAGCGTGTACTAAACTGCATGGAATATCAATCCCTCTCGTCGTTAAAGGATTAAATGTCATCAAGTACATAACATTTATCAGGTGGATATAGATGAATACAGGCTGGAGCTGTGTTCTAGGTTTTTGTCTATGCTTGAGGAAGAAGTTTACGGCCCCAACTCACCGATCTGGGATCCAGAATTCATGCAGACCAACGTTCCAGGTGCATTATCAAGTGAAGCCGGATCAGGTAATCCAACCGTTGAGCTGCCCATGCGTCATGTCATGTGTATGAAAATATGGCGAGGCTAGGTGAGGTGAGGTAGGTTACAGTAAAGCGTTATAAAGGTGAAGTAGGGAGGGTAAGGTCAAGTCAGGTGCTGCCAGTTCAGTTGTGGCAAGATAAGGTAAGGTAAGTAAGATAGATTTGTATAGCACCTTTGAAAAGCTCTCTGTTAGTAGTACATGTATGTGAGACCTGGTGACATAGCAGATTTTGGACTAAATATGAGAAAAGCTTTGACTTGACAAAAGATCAGACATGGAGATCACACCTGTTTGCTTTTGTGCCAGGAACTGATGATGATGATGATGGTGATATATGTTGTTACAAGTTAATCGCTTATTTAAAAATGGATACTTGTTAGTTCTCTGTAGTGGGGTCCCTGTATGGTTAAGGACTTATGTCTGATGTGCAAATTCAATTACAGATTTCTAGCAACTTGAAAATCTTTCCTTAATGTGGATTATACAACTGGATAGATGGGTTTTGAATATGCATTAACCGTTAACCGTGGATGGGAGCTTATCTTTTGATCTCTACATGTCTGTATGAGACTACCAGTGGGGACCTTCTCTAACTACAGAAACGGCTTTCGTATACAGACGAACTTGTCAGTTTGTCGAATTCTGACATCAGTCAGGCTAAGTGCTTTTCTTAGATACTTAAAGGCACTGTGAAACACACATGCAGCATGCTGGGAATATCACACAAGAAGTTGAACACTAGATGCCTAGGTGGAAGCCTGACAGGAAGCATGTTTACAATCTGTGACCATACAGCTGATGTCTTTGACATTATGACAACGGCACTATAGAAGTTGTCATGGATTAGATTTATGCACTTTTCCGAGTGCTATGATTGTGTCGAATTTGCTCTTCTTTCCAGCCTTGGAGGGTGGAGCAAATATTGCAAATCTTCCGTCGACATCTTCTTCCAATTACTCGGCGTTTACACTTCTGATGAGCGGTAATTCGTCCCAGAAAAAACGAGGTAGTCACCTTTGAACTTCTTTTTCACAATTCTTCTTCAGTAATGTTTGCTTGAGTATGACGCTTGACGTACACTGGATGAAATTTGTGGCTTAACGTTCTTTCTCTGAACTAAATTGAAAATCTAATTCTACCAGTGGTGGCGATCTTGTTTGACAGGTGGGGGGGACATTTTGGAACTGATCTGGTGAAAAAAGAGTTTTGAACTGATCTGGTGAAAAAAGAGGTCAAAAATTTTTTTCGCGTTGACGCGCGAAACCATTTGATTACCTTTTTTGGGGGTTTCCTCAAACTTTGGGGGTCCGATGTATGGCGTGTCCCCCCACTCTTAAAGGTGGGGGGTCTTGTCCCCCTCCACCCCCCCGGGATTGCCGCCCATGAATTTTACTGAGCCATGCAACATACGTAGAAGTGCTGTCTGAATAAGGGATATGCTGCCACTAAGATAACACCTGTGTTTAGAGAAGCCTGTAATAAATATGCTGTTGTATTTTCCTACATCTTCTGACCTTACCTTTCCTGGGCATTACCTAGTCACATTACAGGGATTAACGTTACAAGGGCTTATGGTGCAACTGATTGCCTTGCTTACTGTCTTTCTGTATTAACAAACACGAGCAAATTGAAGGTCCTTTGGCTAATACTTTCATAGTTAAACTTGTGTGTTTGTGCTACATCAAAAACTCATTATAATGTGGCTTTTGAGAACATGGATAAAAAATCACCATATAATGAGGTCTTTTTATAATGAATTGACTTTCTGTCAGAATCTGTATTAGAATACAGGTTTGATGAGTTTCCGATATGTAACCTGGTAGGAAATTTATGTAGCTACAGGAGGACAAGACTCCGTTTCAAACCCAGTTGGAAGGGACTGCCTTCACATGTTTTATTTTCCGAGTGTATATCAGACTGAATATTTATATAGCACCTTTTAGAAGCTTTCAAAAGCACCGGTACCACTTGTCACCAAGAAGTAAATGTCTGAAGGAAAGCTACCTTGAAAAGGATTCACATCAACAGTTGTAGTGAGATTGCTAACAATGAAATTTTAACATTTTAAGGCGAGAAACGAAGTGCTGAAGAGTCGACGAGTGCCGCAGTGGATGAACCTCCTCGTAAGAAGAGGATAGACGGAGATGTCCCAGTCGAACTAGTGACACAGATTCTAGAAGTCACCTCGGATCCGAACAGAGTCGTTGGTCCTGACGTATGTACTCAGTTATCTGCTTAGTTTAGTTTTATTTCTGGTCAGAATGTTTGTTAAAGATTTCTGCTTCATCTTTACCCCCTAGCCGACTCAGCTGTTTTGAGTACACTGTCGGTTGGAAGATGAGACGGCAAGGGAGAGGATTGGCCATCCGCCCTCATATGCCGAGGCTAAGAAAATGAAGTCGTTAACACGTCATACCCATGGCTGCTTCTGGGCTAGCTTAAAGAACTGCTGTTCTTCTTCGTCTTCTGGTCATTTGGTGAAGGAGTTTTCAGGTCATTTTGAAGTCGTTTAGAGATTGACAACAGTTGTTTGTCAATGGAAGCGTAGCCTATTGTGGTGCATCATGTTGTCAAGAAGTTGTTGCTTTTCTGTACTAGAACAGCTGAGTTCTAATAGTTTAAAATTTTATTTCAGTATCTTTTTCTATAGTATCTTATATTATTGCCTGATAAAGTATATTATTGCCTGAACTGATCACTCAGGACTCTAAAGGTTCTGTTTCTTAAAGGATGAATATTTTGCCTATAGTGTTACCAGTGAGTCAATGTTTGATGATAAAATAAGCCTATGTTGCTGAAATCCATAGTTCCTCCACCTGCAGGGGCAGATGTGTAGTTGTGTACTGTAGTGTTATGCGGTGTTATAGTTATTTATATAGCGCTACAATACCACTACTCCTTTGCAATGTTTACAATGCAATTTGAGCTTCTTGTGAGCTTCGTGTTTATCTATAGATTGATCTATTTGCTGTTCACGGGGCTCGTGATGAAGCCGCACGTCTGCAGGAGAAGAGAGGGATCATTGAGTTCCATGTCATCTCGAACCTTCTACACACCGAACCACCGGAAAAGATTCTCCTCTGGTTGATTGGACTTCAGAATGTTTTCTCACACCAGCTGCCGCGCATGCCAAAAGAATACATCACTCGAATTGTATTTGATCCGTATGTGGTTTTTTTATTGTTGTTATTGGGGCATTCCACGTCAAATCAACACACTTTAGAAAAAAAATGGACGTCATCATCTCCAATTTTGTTGAAATTTGGTATGGTGACAAACCACTATGAAAAACTCTAAATGCCAAAATTTTTGATTTTTTGGTCAACCGATGTCCGAGATATGGGTCAATGAACATTGACCAAAACGGGCCGATTTTCGCTGACCGCTGATGTTCAAACTGCTGTATCTCAGCTTCTATTGCACCTAGAGACACAATGAAAATACCAAATTGAAGGTATTGAATAGCTTTATCTGGGAAAAGCACTCAGAAACTTTCATATTTAGTAAGAAAATATTTTTAGCAACTGTAACCTAGTGACACTGACCTAGGTCAGTTCGCCATCTCAGAATTTCATCCAATTTTTCCCATGCAAAGCTTTCATTGTTCTTAACAATTGTTGAAAATTTCAGAGTGGGCACTCTCATAGTTTTTTTATAGTGATATTTTAAAGGTAGTCATGGTCGCGATTTGCGGCAACCGTTGATATGCCATGAATATTTAATTGCTGAATCCCAGCTGTTAACATCAATGAACTTTGCTCAGTGTACTAACATTATCTCACACAACATGTTGAACAAAAATTAGGCTTACATACACGCCCATTGCCTACTTATTTACTTATTTAAATGAATTCTTGTTTCAGTTCTAGGTTTCATAATCTTTCCTGTTGTCTGAATGTTCGCATGACATAAATTTTCAATTTTATAGAATTTTTTGATGTTATTATAACTGAAGTTGTGAGAAACTACCTAAAATAGACAGCTAAGTGGAGAATCTTAAATATTTAAATTTTCAAGTATATCTGGCAGGCACACAAAAGCTTCACTGCATCTGCCCAGTATCAGCTGAGTCAGTTGAAGTGAAAGACTTCTCCAGCAGCCTGGATAGTAGAATTGAACTTGTGTTGCAGTCTGTAGAGATAGACAACAAGACCACAATAAACTCTCAGATATCAAGGGCAAATCACTGCAAAGTACGACAGACATTGGTAGCTTGGCTGTGTTCTGCAAGTATTTCTGGACACAAATGAGGTGGAAGTCAATTTTTTACACCCACATGGACCAGCTCAATCATATCAATATCCGCATCAACACACATCTTAGTAATTTCATGCCAGGACTAACTAACAACTGTTCTTCCAACAACTGTTACTGGAAGAATGTACTTCCTGACATCCGAGGAAACTACTGCAGCAAACCAGGCTCTTCAAAACAGTTCAGATCTATCGGGCGAGAAATGATGGTCGCGAATTGCCACCATGACTGTACCTTTAAAAAATCACTGTAAAAAAACTATGAGAGTGCCCACTCTGAAATTTTCAACAATTGTTAAGAACAATGAAAGCTTTGCATGGGAAAAACTGGATGAAATTCTGAGATGGCGAACTGACCTAGGTCAGTGTCACTAGGTTACAGTTGCTAAAAAATATTTTGTTACTAAATATGAACGTTTCTGAGTGATTTGCCCAGATAGAGCTATTTAAAACCTTCAATTTGGTATTTTAATTGTGTCTCTAGGTGCAATAGAAGCTGAGATACAGCAGTTTGAACATCAGCGGTCAGCGAAAATCGGCCCGTTTTGGTCAATGTTCATTGACCCATATCTCGGACGTCGGTTGACCAAAAAATCAAAAATTTTGGTTTTGAGAGTTTTTCATAGTAGTTTATCACCATACCAAATTTTAACAAAATCGGAGATGGTGATGCACGATGACTGTGTTGATTTGACATGGAATGCCCCTATTTGATTATTATTGATTCATGTTAATGCTACAGGTGGTTTCACAGCTTTATCTAAGCTCGATTTCTTTCCAACGACGTTGCGAAGTGTAATGCCATTTTTACGAAAATGTATATCTATTAATATATCAGACTCTAAATTGTTCTTGTATTATGCCTGTTTGTTTTAATTGTAACTGCTTATGTGTTTAGTGTTGTAACATGTAGAGCGACGTTGTTGTATGTTTTCAGTTTTACTGTTTGTTAGTTTTATTTATTTAGGGAAAATTTTCTTTTAAGTATCATATGCTTTGTTGCATTGTTGACCATCAGATGATAGATTGGGCCAGTTTTAAGGGCTGTTTTTTACTGACCAGTTAATACCAGTAAACTGTTGGCAGGAAACATCGTTGTTTGGCCCTGATTAAGGACAACCGGGTCATCGGCGGAATCTGCTTCCGGATGTTTCCAACGCAGGGCTTCACGGAGATTGTCTTCTGTGCAGTCACGTCTAACGAACAAGTGAAGGTGAGATTGCGGTTACTTCAGAGTAGGCTGTTCATTGCTCAGGAGCACTGCTAAGAGTACCCAGGAACAGATATGACTCGCATAACTCACCGTTGTGCGTTATGTTTCAAAAAAGGTGCAGGATAGTTTAGTGGTTAGTGTACTGGACTGTCAGTCGAGAGGTCGGGGGTTCAAATTCCCACCAGCACAGAAATTTGGTTCGAGATTTCTGCTTTATCTGCACCCAGTGTCCCAGTAGCCAACTCGGCTGTAATGAATACACTGACTTTACGTTGTAGCTGGGAAGATGAGACGGTGAGGAAGAGAACTGGCCATCTGCCCTTATATGCCGAGGCTAAGAAAATCAAGTCGCTAACACTTCATGCCCATGGCTGCCTCAGATGAAGCTAGCTTAAGGGACTGCTCTTCCTTGCTTGTCTTCTGTGTTTCAAAACACTTATATGCTTGCTTTTTAAGAACTTCTGAAAAGTGCTACATACACACTTAATGGAGCACCGTTTAACATGCTGCCAACACTTGTTTAAGTGGTATTGAAGTTCATTAAGAACAGGACGTTCAACTTTAAGCAGATATGATGCTCAGATATCTGGAAGAGCCATGATTAGAAAGCTTTCACACACAGAGCAGAGCCAACTTACATGACTCTGTCTGCTGTCAATTTTTATAAAAAAGTGCAACTTCACCTTCAGGTGTGACCAGAGAAAGGAATAATTTCCTTGATCTAACCTTCATTTCATATCTTCATTTCTTACTTTCTTACCGTCATTTGTTTCCGTCATTTGTTGCCGTCATTTCTTACCTTCACAACTGCTGTTGTTTCTGTGTACCATTGAGTATTTCTGCATTGCAGGGCTATGGCACACATCTGATGAATCATCTCAAAGATTATCACATCCAGAACAATATTACACATTTTCTGACGTTTGCCGATGAATATGCCACGGGATACTTTAGAAAGCAGGTGAGACAGATCTGTGGAAGGATGAGAATTTGTGTCTTTACACAAATTTTGCAAAGAACTTGCAAGGTTTTTAAAAGATGCCTTTTCAGGGTTCACAAAAGTCTCATAGAGATTTTTATCAGATAAAAGGTGTTGCATGTGGGGCCATTTCTCTGTAACACTTTAACGACGAGCTGCATTGGTTTCCAGTCGCTTATAGTACACTCTCATCTTTAAGGTGTTAAGTGGCACCAGTAGATGTGGCATTTCTTATTAGCCATTTTTATATCTTCGTATAAAGCTGTCTGTGAATTTTGAATTCATTCATTCATTCATTCATTCATTCTGGACATTTATATAGCGCTTCTTCAAGAGACCTACTCAGAGGCGCTCCCAGCCCAGCCACGGCTAAACAGATAGGTCTTGAGTTGTCGTAAGAAAACAGGTGAATTATTTCGGGGGAAGCAGCGTAAGGATATCGGAAGACCATTCCAGGTAGACGGGCCAACAACCGAGAAAGCTCGGCGTTGCCTGACTGCGGAGCGGGTCCGAGGGACCAATAGCTCCCCATTAGTCGCAGAGCGCAAAGCTCTGCGAGAAGCTAAGTCAGAAATCGGGCAGCAGAGTTCAGACAGGTAGGATGGGGCGCTACCAGATAGACACCGCCAAACTAGTGCTGCTATCCTGTAGGAGATGCGCTCAGAGGCAGGAAGCCAATGTAAGACGTCACGCATATAGGCAGAGACTGGGGCATATTTTGGAATGCGACCAATAAGTCTAGCAGCAGAACGAAGGACCCGGTCAAGTCGCCCCATTAGGCCCTTGGAGTGACCAACAAGGACCGAGCAACAGTGGTCAACTCTACCAGTGACAAATGCATGAACTAAGATCACTGCAGCATCATGGGAGAGGGACCTCAGTACAACACGCAACTGTCGGAGCTGATAATAACAGTTCCGAGTGACCAAGTTAACGTGCTGAGAGAGACTAAGCTCTCGATCCAGCGTAACACCTAGGTCACGAACAGTAAGGGAGAAAGTGACATGGGGAAAGGTTTCAGTCAGTTGGTGTAGGTCAACGCCCGCCAGCTGTCTACGACCACCAAGCCAAATGAATTGAGTTTTGGACGGGTTCAGTAGCAACCGGTTTGAGGCCATCCAAGCTGAGAGGGTATCAATAGCGCGGCACATCAACCCAACAGAAGCCACTGCATCAGCTGCGCGGCAGTGGACATATGCTTGGATGTCGTCAGCATAAAGCTGATGAAGCAGTCCACATGACTGTAGCAAGGAACTAATATCAGAAGTAAACAAAACATAAAGTAGCGGGCCAAGGACGGACCCCTGGGGTACACCAAAGAGGGCGGGGACCCAGCAGGACCTGGAGGAACCAGCAGTAACACAGTTAGTGCGACCAGTAAGATAGGATGATAGCCAGTCTAACGGTTTGCCAACCAGCCCAAAGGAAACAGAGAGGCGCCGTAGAAGTATAGCATGATCGACAGAGTCGAATGCCGAGCTAACATCAAAAAGGGCTAAAAGGGTAATCTGACCACAGTCCATGGCGCCATATAAATCTGACAGGAGGCGGACCAGTAAAGTTTCAGTGGAATGATTCCTCCGAAAACCCGACTGGAGGGATGGGAGTAAACCATTCATATTGAGATAACCAATTAGTTGATTTGCAACAATGCGCTCCAATATTTTGGAGAGGAATGTAACATTTGCGATCGGGCGGTAGTTTGCAGGATCAGTTGAGTCCAGCCCGTCACGCTTCATGGCCGGAATGAGAATTGACCGCTTCTGAGAAGTAGGTAGATGGGCCTCCTGGATCGACCGATTGCAAAGCAGGGTGAGGAACGGCAGGAGGTCGTCGACAAGTTCCTGAACAAGAAACGTAGGCACCGGGTCCAGCTCACAAATCTTTGGTGCTGCGGCTAGGATGAGACATCGTAGCTCTAGACTAGTTATCTCCTTGAGGTCGGCTAACCGAGCATCAGTAGTGGAGAAATCTGGCAGAGGAGAAGCGGAAGTAGCAGTTCGGATAGACGCAATTTTGGCAGTCAAATGTTCCAAGAATGCTTCAGCAGTAAAAGACGGAGAAGCCTGCGTCTGACGGTTCGAAGAGCAACGGCCAAGGAGGCCATTGAACGTGGTCCAGAGCTTCTTAGGTTCTCTGGACTGGTTTGTGATTATTGTCTCCCAGTAGACTCGCTCTCTGTCCCGGTAAGCAGAGTGCATTTTCCGGACGAATTGGACCCATGCTGCCCGGTCTGAAGACAATCGCGTTCTCCTGTAGACACGCTCAAGACGCCGAGCCTGCCGTCGAAGCGATCTGCACTCCGCATTGAACCACGGGGAGAGTGGATGATTTCGAGTCTGAACTGTACACTGTGGCAGAAATGAATCCAGAAGCTCAGACATCACCGTCTCATATGAGGAGAACAGTTCTGAGGCTGTCAGTGAAGAGGAAGCCTCGACGTCACTGAAGAGTGGTTTAGCTTGGAGGGCTGCTCGGAAGGCAGCTCGATCCAGCTTTTTCCAAAGACGAATCCGTCTTGTGATGAGGAGCGAGGGCTCGCAGATGAACGGTATGGAGGCCATCACGAGACCGTGGTCAGATAGAATTGGGGGGTGAACGTTGACGTCGGTCACCTGACAGTCGTCCCTGGTGACAATGACATCAAGCCACCCACCTAAGATGTGGGTAGGCTCAGCGACATGTTGAGTCAGGCCAAATTGTTCCATGATCGCCGCATATTCAATGGATTCTGGAAGACTTGGATCCTCCAGATGTAGGTTTAAATCTCCAGCGAGGATGAGCTGCGCGTTGAAGATGACGAACTGCTCTAGCAGAGTAGCAAACTCGCTGAAGAACAGAGAAGATGGCGAAGTAGAACCTGGACGGTAGATAGCAAGTAAAATAGTAGGTCCATGTTTAGATGAAATTGAAGTCGCGAGAGCCTCGAAAGTCGTCGGAGTCTGCAGGAGCTCGATCCTCCGAGCCTTGAAGTTGGCGCCGTGGTAGATGATTAGGCCACCACCCCGCGAGGTTGGATCCTGCACCTCAGATCTTGGTTGATCGAGGAACGAGTAGCCGGGTGGAGCAGAACGGCGAACAGCAACATCTGCAGAGGAAAGGTGCCACGACTCTGTAACCACGAGGACGTCAAGGCCATACGAAGTGACGATGTCAGAAACGGATACATATTTATTCTTTAGTGAGCGAACATTAAGAGTAGCAAGGCGGATGACAGCTGACGAGCGAACCGGAGGACAGTCCAGCGAAGGCGACGAAGTCGGCGATGGCGGTGAGCGAGCTGGGCGCCACAAGCCAAAACGAAACAAAGTCTTTCGGACTGGCCGACGAAGCGCGAGTGTACACGTGTTGACAGACCTAATTAGGTCAGCTGTGTACACGAATGAAGGAGGCGTAGACATGTCAAGTAAAACTCCGAAAATCCAATAGAACGAAGTCGAAAAGTTAAACGAAAACAACGTTTACTATGTCTAAAGATGCAACTTGGAATAATAATCCAGTCACAGACGTAAAAGTATAGGTAAAACACCTAGAAAACTTAGATTATCACGAGCTGCGGCTGGCTAGAGTTCTCACGCGATAGGCAACACTCAACTGTAGACAACCATGTTTTCTGCCACACTGGGAAGGCTTTAATTTTGTTGACCATACAATCAGTTAATTAATTTAGAAGCTGCTAATTAATAGGTAATTGCATTATATTACACAGTGAATTTATAATTTTAGAGTTTCTAAAGTTTTGAGATTTGTTTCAAGTTGTGCATATCTGATGCCGTGAATCTGTTGTCATTGCTTTGGTTCGTAGGGTTTTTCCAAAGACATTAAACTTCCCAAGTCTGCCTATCTCGGCTACATCAAAGACTACGAAGGTGCCACCCTTATGGGTTGTGAGCTCAACCCTAAGATTGTGTACACGCAGTTCTCAGAAGTCATTAAGAAGCAGAAGGAGGTAGGACAATTTCAAACTGTTAGCATAACATTTAATTGCACTCTGGATGTTTTTTCACAAACTGTAACAAGCTCACAGGAACTTTGTAGCAGGAATCGGGTAGAAGCTACAAACTTGTACAAGACTGCTGTCACATTTGTTCAGAGCCGTTTGTCTGTGTATGTATGTGCATGTATGTATGTGTATGTACGTATGTGTATGTATATATGTGTATGCATTTGTGTATGTATATATGTGTATGTATACGATGTATGTGTATGTATATATGTGTATGTATAATTGTATATATGTGTGTGTGCTCTTCCAATGGATTATGATTTTTTATTTCTCTTGTGACGACCATCGGATGATGTCTTGGACATTATGATAACGGTGCTATAGAAGTCATTAGATTTAATTAGAATATGCATTTATGTATGTATATATATATATATATATATATATATATATACATACATGTATTTACGTGTATGCATGTATGTATAGACCTTGGAATTTCTACAGAACCTGTTTGTACCTCCCAAGAGCACTTCCTGTTGGCCTAACTGATCTTAGCTTTATGAAACAATGGCAAGTCTGTTACAAATGATGCTCTTGTAGGTATCCACTGGGTGTCTGATACTGGCATTTATAAATGATTGTTCTAGTAGTTATGTGCTGGACTGCCAATCTAATGGCTGTGGTTCGACTCTTGATGAGGACTATGAAGACATCGAAAGTTTTGCTGCTGTGCTAGTGTGTCTTGGAGTTATTTTGTTTTTTTCCTGATAGATCGTGAGGCAGTTGATCGAGAAGAAGCGTGCAGAGCAGAGAAATGTTTATACAGGACTGACGTGTTTCAAGGAAGGAGTTCGCCAGATTCCCATAGAAAGCATCCCAGGAGTTGTGGATGCAGGGTGGAAGCCACCGGAAAAGAGGTCAGTAGCACTGTTAGTCCATGCTTTGAAGTGATTCTGAAGTTTAATGCAAGGGATTAACGAATGCACAGCAGTAAAAATTAGGAGACTAGAAAGACTTGGAGAGATTTTTCTGAGATAGAAATTATCTATTAAGAAAAATTATCTTTTTAAGAAAAACCAACAGATTGCTCTTGCCGAGTACTTTTTGTAAACCAAAGTGCGGTTAGCAATTGGTAGAATAAAGGATATACTTACTTACTTACGACCTATGTTAGGGATCAACTGGGTAGACATTGTCCACCGAGTACCGAATCCGAGTATTTGGAGGTACTATATGCCGGATCCGGAAACAAACCGGGTACATTTGTTCCATATGCGAAGCTTCACATTTTCATGTAATAAAAAATTATCGAAATAAATTTGTGTACTTGTAATAACTGACTGATACATTTTGAATTGTAGTCATTTCTGTGCAGCTGTGAAGTTTTCTAAACTTGCATTAAATTCAATAAATTGACATAATTTTAAGAAAATGGAATTGAATTCAATGGATGTGTAATTGTTTTAAGGCTGAACATTTATAACTTCATATACGTAAGTTTATTGAATAAGCTTTCAAAGAAGAAATTTTTGCAACTATTTGCGTCTACAGTATTTGCCGAGGCGAATAGTTCTGGAAACGGGATTTTCGGCCGAGGCAAATGTCTGAGGCGATTTCCGGTTATTCCCTGACCTAATTTTTAAGTTTCATGCTGTTTTGTAGATGAGTCTGATTTTAACTCAGTAAAGCTGAAGGATGTTTTGCTGATAATTGGATGTTTAGACTCTAGAGTGAAATTATCTTTAGCTTTTGTTTTGATTTAGTAACTTGTGCTCAGTGAATGCCTCAAGTTGAGAGATTATTTTCACTTTTTTTTAGCAAGGACCAAGAATCTCCAGACCCTGATGATCTCTTTACCACTTTGAAAACTCTACTCCAGCAAATTAAGGTGAATAGAGATTTATCTGAGAGTAATATACTTGTTAGCATTTTGCTATAGGGGCGTGCAGTAGTCTGTTTTGCTATGTCATGTCGTATTGCCATCATAGCTTTGCGATGGTAGGCTGCAGGAATGGGTCAACGTTGCCCAGTGGTTTCTGTATCCTCCTTTTTTTCTTTGATCCATTCATGTTTTGTAGGGAAAATTTTAAGAGTACCACATTCTCTTGCTTGTCTGGCAGCTGAACTGCCATTGTATCAGGTTGCACCCAGTTTACGCCTCGTCATGTGCTTGTCGACTGCCGTACTGCTGCCCACAGGTCTAGGTTTTTTACGTTAACCCGTAACCGGTTGCAGTATTACATCTTGCCCAGGACACTCTTTTGCTATGGAGTGTGCAATCACCCGTAGTCTATTTTGATATGGGGTTGTGCAGTTAGTCTATTTTGTTATAGGGGTGTGCAATAGCGTAGTGCTTAGCCTGATGGACTGTTAACTTAGAGCTCAAGGGTTCAGATTGGGCAGAAAGATGTTTTGAAATTTATGCTCCTTTACTGAAGAAGAAGAAAAGAGCAGTCCATTTAGCTAACCTTGAGGCAGGCATGGGTTTGAAGTGTTTGCAACTTCATTTTCTTAGCCTCGACATACGAGGAGGGCGGGTGGCCAGTCCTCTCCCTCGCCATCTCATCTTCCCATCGACAGGGTATGGTCAGTGTACTCATTATAGCAGAGTTGGCTAGGTTGCACAGGTGTAGACTGTACTGCTATCGCATTTGAACTGTATTTAGTTATAAACACTTGCGCTGTAGAAATCATAATATAATACTAATAATCCTGTAAAATGATGACTGATGAATTGAAAGGTTTTTACGGTATCTGTTTGCAGACTCACCAAAGCGCCTGGCCATTCCAGAAGCCTGTAGACAAGGGCGAAGCCCTGGATTACTATGATCACATCAAGTACCCTATGGGTGAGTACACTTGCTACACCTGCCATCACTGGCGTTAATATGAGTTTCCTTATACGTTCTTCTTCAGTGGATGTTTGCTACTGTTTTCAAGTCATTTCGGTTGGGCTTGGGCTGTATTGAAAAATTCAATAGACGACGTTGTAAATATGGTGTGGTGGACTATGGTAAAAATGGTCTTCTCAGTGGAACTGCATTCTGTAATCACAAACCTACGAACAGAATCAGTCGATGTCCGAGAGTCCATAGGGTTTGGACGAGAGACTGCGCGATCAGATACAGATTAAATTTTAGCCGAGATCTAGTTTGCCATCTGTTAACAACAAGTGCGAATTGTGCCCCAAAGGTAATTTGGATGGGAAGCTGGTTGGTTTTGGTTGATACAGTGCTGGGTGATACAGTAAAGTTAAGACAAATTAAGCCCGGTCACTCATCCGTTACTTAGTATTTGGATGGGTGACTGTCCCTGGAATACCATCTGGTTAGTAAATGAATACCTATACTAATGCAAGTTAAACATAAGAAACAGTTTAATTGTACTATTGCAAATTAAACAAAAATAGGGAAATTAATTGTACTAATGTAATTAAACAAAGGTGTCAGGTCATTAGATTGCCTTGGTCTGTTTGCACCTTGTTCAAACGTTTCTTTGACCATGGGACCACCACATTGCTGGGGATTTTCTATGCAAGCGTCTAGCCTTACCTTTTCCAAAACATAGTCCTAGTCTGTAGACTACATTACCTGAACTTCGTTCAGTGTCAGGTTCTTTTCAACTTTTTTCAATCTACCTTAAGTCACGTTATGCTACAGAGGAATTTTTACGGAGGGCTGCCAACAAGTGTGTACCTTTAGGTATCTTTGTCTAAGGCAGCCCTATTCCACAGACCTCTCCTAAAATCAGAATGTTCATTAGAAATGTTAACATTCTTTCGACCTACCTTAAGTCTCACAATGTAGAAAGGCATCATCCTGTGTTGTAGCAGTAGAGTATCTGTAGAGACTCGTCAACAACACTTCTGTAGAGTACCTATAGAGATGTATCAACAGGTGTGTTAGCTTCACCTTTAACCAGTTTCTGTCATAACAGATCTGAAGACTATGACGGAACGGTTGAAGAACCGGTACTACGTCCACAAGCATATCTTCCAGGCCGACATGACACGCATCTTCACCAACTGCCGCTCGTACAACGACCCAGACACCGAGTACTACCGATGCGCCAACATCCTGGAAAAGTTTTTCCATGCTAAACTGCGAGAGGCTGGGCTATCAGACAAGCCGTAGACACTGGCAATTGTAAAATTGTAACCGAAAATTTATAAAAGCGCTAATCATCGATTGAGTGGCGCTTATTTTAATCGTGTGACTGCCGGGTGTAATTCTTGCCAATATTGTGTTGAACTGGTCGGTAATTGGCAAGAACTGATCCCTTCATGTGCCACATGTTGGCTGTTGTGTGACTCATGTCAGGTTGCGTAAAGAACATGTGTCGCTTTGTTTCAAGAGCATGTGTCAGATTGTGTAAAAGCACATGCGTCGCTTTGTTTCAAGAGCGTGTGTCAAATTGTTTAAAGAACATGTGTTGCTTTGTTTCAAGAGTCAGATTGTTTAATACTTAACGACGAGCTGCATTGGTTCCCAGTCGCTTTTAGTATGGTCTCGTTGTTAAAGTGTTAAAGAACATGTGTCAGATTGTTTAAGAACATGAGTCTGATTGTGTAAATAACGTGTCAAATTGTTTAAAGAACATGTCAGATTGTTTAGGAACATGTCAGATTGTTTAAAGAACATGTGTCAAATTGTTTAAAGAACATGTGTCAGATTGTTTAAAGAACGTGTGTCAGATTGTTTAAGAACATGTGTTGGATTGTTTAAAGAACATGTCAGATTGTTTAGGAACATGTCAGATTGTTTAATAAACACGTGTTGGATCGTGTAAAGAATATGTCAGATTGTTTAAGAACACGTATAAGAACATGTGTCAGGTTTTTTAAAGAACATCTGTCAGATTGGTTTAAACAATGGTTGCACAGTTGCAAGAACTTGTAATGATGCCTTTCTTGCAGTGAGTTCTTAGGGAACTGGTAAATGGTAACAAAAGGCTTGAACTGGTGCTTTTGAAAAGCGGTTCCGAGTGACTGGACATTGCTTTGTTATTTTGCGTCAAGGTACAATAATATACTTCTGTCCCATCTGCTCAGTTCGTTCACAACTTAAGACTTGCCATTTCAAAATATCCACCATAGGCTGTGTCTCTGTCTTAGTGAACTGATCTTCTGGATACTGACTTGGTTACGGCTTAGTTTGATCAGCTGATGCCGTTTGCATTAGAGTCTAATGAGATAGCTGTTATTAATTACAATTACAATTGATTATCCATTTGTTTCTACTGGTATTAGCCGTCGACAAAGATCCCTAGATGCTTTGACGTGGATTTTGAAGGATTTTTTTTATTGAAGCTCCGACATGACAACAATTCACCAGCTAGACAATCTTTTTTTAGGGCCAAATAAAAGTTATCCATTTACATGGAGCCGTGGATCTGTTCAGTCGGAGTGATCCATTTGCAAGTTAGGGAAAAGGGGAGTGAATACTGGGATACAAGCATTACATGCCAGACACGAGACCAACAATTGTTTCGTCTGTCATGGCTTTAGATTTCGTAGAGGGTTTTACATCTCGGATCAACTTTGTCTGTGATGACACTTACGGTTATGTTCATCTACCGAATGCCGTCTGTCTGAACTGAGAGGAGTCTGTGATGAGAAATTCTGACCTCAACTTCTCATCTCCAAAGTCGTGCAAACTCGATCCTTTGCCACCCTGCCTTTGTACAGTGATTTATGGAAGATTTTCCTTTTATTATGCACCTCTGTATTGGTACTTTGGAGTGGTACTTTCCATGCTTTGATTGATGAGGTGGCCATGGTACATTGGAATTGTGTACTTTGGTAAATGAGGTGGTCATGGTACTTTGGAATGGTATACTTTGGTACATGAGATGGCAATGGTATTTTATGGCAGTGGTATTTAGGAAACTTAAATGCCACAGTTTGGAACACGTGATAGCTTTTATAGTTTGGAATGGTACTTTCTTCCTAATCTTGTGTAGCGCCACTATGCTTGAAGCATAAATCAGTGATTGCCTCATGCGAGGTCAAAGTCTTAATCCATGAGAGAAGTCAATGTCCTGATCCGTTAGAGAAGTCAGTCTTGATCCGTTAGAGAAGTCAAAGTCCTGATCCGTTAGAGAAGTCAGTCTTGATCCGTTGGAGAAGTCAAAGTCCTGATCCGTTGGAGAAGTCAAAGTCTTGATCCGTTAGAGAAGTCAAAGCCTTGATCCTTTAGAGAAGTCAAAGTCCGAATCCGTTAGAGAAGTTGGGTCGAAGTACAATAAGTCGGAAAAACCAGAACTCGAAAACGAAGGGTATGCAAGCTGAAAGCATGAAACAGACGCGTTTTTGAAGTTTATTTCTGAATGACACTTGAGAACCGACAAAACTTACATCACTGGGAAGTCATTTCCAAAGCTTTGAACCAGCCACCAAGAATGCCCGAGAGGCCAACACCGTTTTTGGTGCAAGGCACAGCAAGGCACCCTGCTATCTCCTGTACTTAGGTGCAGGAGATAGCAATGATACTGTGGAGTGGTAAGCTCCATACTTCCTTTGAGCAGATGGCTTTGGTAAATTTCTCAGTCGCCTCGAGCAATCTTTCTCGTACATAGTGCACTGGAAAGTGACATAACGCAGATGTTGTGTTTTCTTTGGCAGATGTTTTATCTAGTCTGGTGGGTTGAAGACCACGGGTTAGCAACTGGATTTTATGATCCCACCCCCCTCTGAGGCCATCATATCCACTTTTGGTCTTATTTTTTGTGTAGGATGTACCTAACTAATTTAACGTGTAAAAATTCTGTGAAAGCCCAGCTGTGGGAAAAAATGGGTATAATTTATTGGAATAAAATCAATTGTTCACAGTTTTAAATGATTTTATTGTTTGATGTTCTTTTCTATCCATCCACAACCAGTGTTTAAGTTGTCGGGGTGGGGTTTGAGCGGTGCAACCCCATAGCCCTTCCTCTTGCTCCCTTAGCTAAGTAACTTAAAAGGTGTTTGGGGCTCAGCAAACTAAAATGTCCCATGGGTTATAAGTTGTTTTGTGTGCAACATATTAAAAACATTAGAATTTGACTTGCATTTGTGTACTTTGGTAATCTGTAAAATTTTCGATCCCCAGCTCTTTTTTGACAAATAAACACTGTCCACAACCCTTACTTAGGTAATTTAATTTAGGTCCACTTAGCCTATCATTCGCGAGATGGTGCATTGTTAAAATGAGATGTAGGACGTGATGGGCCCCGTGTACAGTTAAATTCGACTCCTGTAATAACTTCTGATCATCCGTTCATACTGATTTGTAATCATACTGCGTTATTGTCAGTTTGAAGATATTAAACGAAGATTATTATTATTATTATTACTTACAATCACTCTTACCCGTTATCATCTGCTAATCAGCCGTCTGTTCCTTCTATTGGGTGCAGTGTAACTCAGATTTTAAATGGGTACACTGTGGGTGGGATTGTCAGACGAAATACCAAAAGAACTGATCGCCTGGCCTCGTCTGCTGAGGCCAGGAAAAGTGAAGTCGCTAACACCATACCCATGGCTTCCTTGCGGGGTTAGTTTCTTCGTCATAACCTTCTTTCTTCTGTCCATCCAATTGCAGCCGAAACATCTAACCGTGAATGCGTCTGCTTTTTGAGTCAAAAGAACTGCAGAGCAGGATAACGGTGTAAACACTCGGCCGTCAGATCACTGATGCTTCGTTGAAGTCACAAACACTTCTGCCCTGTTTAGAAGAAGAGCAGTCCCTTACGCTAGCCCTGAGGCAGCCATAGGTGTGAAGTGTTATTTATTTATTACGAACATTTTTAGCGCGCCTGAAGTCGCACCGAATTACGAATCTGAGACGCGGTAAATGTTAGCGACGTTATTTTCTTAGCCTTGGCATATGAGGGCGGGTGGCCTGCAGTAGGCTACCCTCCCTCGCCGTCTCATCTTTCCACCGACAGTGTACGGTCAGTATACTCGTTATAGCCGAGTTGGCTAGGGAGCGCATACCAGATTACATGAACAGGTGGATTGTGTCAAAAAACAAGCCATCTTTTTAATTGCAGTATTAGTTAATAGGGGCTTCTTAACAATCCAGAAATGCTCTAAATGTAATAATTATTCATATATATCCAGTTGTAATGACAATAAGGCAGCCATCAAGGCAGACATTTCAAACCCTATTTAACCCAAAATATTTAAATGCTTTTTCTTTTAACTCTCAAGGTGGAATGCAACTTGAGTCAACTTCAAGAACATTTACTATCCGGAGTTGACCATGGAACAAGTTAATGACTGTCAATCTCAGCTCATTAATTGCAGTTAAACTGTAAGGTTATGAAACGCCGATGAGCTTACTTGCATAACGGCAGTTTTATCGTCTATAATTTTGTGTACTCATTTTTAATCCATTTCCCCTATCAGCAAAATCGGTACACGACGTGTATATATACATATTAAGTCAAAATTAACAATGTCTTAAATGCTTATATTAGGCCTATGTTTCTTCAGCTATAACGGCTCGGATAACCAAGGACAGTTATTGATTCTGAAATTGTGATTGGACAGCGGTGAGGAGTCATATTAAGCCGGCAATTTGAGTGAGGGTCCATATACGGATTTGAAAATGATGAGGTAAATGATAGGGTGATGTTATTCAGATCTTTCCTAGAAGAGCATTGCCGTGGCCCAGATCTGAGGCGCCTGCGGGTGTCGGGTGACCTGTGTAGCTGAAAGTCTGCCTGACTGACTCTATGTGACTCCGTTCATCTGGCTCTTGGTTTACCGTTTACCTGTGTATCTTATGCCTACTTTTGTGGCAGGTATACATGTCATGTACTCCTCACTTTATCTACATACACGAAGCAAGGCGGAGACTGCGATCTCTGGGAAAGCACAATAATAAAGTAATGATTGGTATTGTTTAAAAAGTGGGGGCTACGGTACCCCAATCTAAAAGTGGGGGTACAGGTACCCCTCGTACCCTCACAAATTACGCCAATGGCTTTACGTGTCTCAGTTTCATCCATTCCTGTAGAGTTCTTCGCTCTGCATGCACAGGGTGACCTGGTTGTTCCCCCGGCCAGAGCATCATCTCGCAATAGCGCAGCACAAGTGAAGCTTAATTAACTGTGATGAATCCAACTTCCTGGAATAGGTTGCTTTTGCTGCCGTCTCTCTACCTTTATTCGTCAAGCTCTTGAAAACTATTTTGTTCGATCATGCAGGCCCAGTGGCGGATCCAGAGGGGGGCGATTGGGGCGATCGCCCCCCCCCCCTAAGAGTCCAAAAAATATATATTTTTTATATTTAAAATTTAAAAAATTGATGTTATGTGATTATTATTAATTTTAATTCCTTTGACCTTGGACGTAAATGAAATCGCCCCCCGTAAAGTAAAAGTCTAGATCCGCCCCTGTGCAGGCCCGGCTCAAGACATTTGGCGGCCATGGGCAAATCGGCGAAATCGGCGGCCCTAGGCAAACCGGCGGCGCTAAGCACAGAAAAAGTTGATGACCTTTTTTAGTCATTCACCTCTTTTTACGAATAATAATTAAATAATTTTTGAAAAAATGGAAAATTGGCGGCCCCTAAAAATCGGTGGCCCAGGGCGGCTGCCCAGTTGCCTATAGGCCTATGGACGAACCGGGCCTGCGATCCTGGTTTGTCTGTTGTTAGTGAGGAACGCATCTGCCGAGTCCCTCCTTATATGAAAGGTCGTAACTTATATTTGCCCCACAAAATGGTTGCAACAATTCCCCTCCGCCATTGCCTCCCCTTTCTTCCGTATTCCCTGCGCCATTCCTTCCGCCATTCCCTCCCCATCCCTCTCCCAATCCAATGTTTGATATTAATTTGACATTTCAAATGTATGCATCTATATACATGTAAACTATGTATGTATGTATGTATGTATGTTTGTATTTATGTAAATATGTATGTATGTGTGTATCTGTGTATGCATGCTTGCATTCATGTATGTATGTATGTATGTATGTATGTATGTATGTATGCATGTATGTATGTATGTATGTATGTATGTATGTATGTATGTATGTATGACTGTATGTATGTATGTATGTATGTATTTATGTATGTATGTATGTGTGTATACATCTATGTATGTATTTATGTATATATACGTATGTATGTATGTAGGCCTATGCGTGGGTGTATGCATATAGCCTATGGATGTATGTATGTACGAATGTATGTATGTATGTAGGACCATATGAGGGCTCTTAACATGGTAATCGCAGTCGTGGACCCTAAACTTGTAAACTGCGCGGGAGTATATATATATATATATATATATATATATATATATATATATATATATATATATATATATATATATATATATATATATATATATATATATATATATATATATATATATATATATACCACTGGTGTGGTACGCATTCAAACGGGCAGCGGTGGTGAAGGATCTCAGCCGATCTAAAAACAAATTTTATGTACCTTGCACTCTGCGCGGGAGTATATATCTATATATTGAATGCGTACCACACCAGTTAAGGTCTGTGTGTATACGGACGGTGTTAGCCCAAGATTTAATTCTCAGAAATAAGCCACCATCGGGGGTGGGGGGGGGGGGGAACGCGACCCGAACACACTGGATGTTGACCTGATTATGGCTTGGTTTTGTTGTGCCATCAGTTGATGCCTTGTGCATTAGACACCGGCGCAATAGAAGTTACTAACTGCAATGACAATTACTCAGGCGCAGAGTGCAAGGTACGTATACGCTCCAATCAGTATAGCTAACTGGGCCACTTACATTAACATGAGTTCAGTTCGTTGTTTTTTGACTCTTCGGTGAAACATTCGATTCACGAATACCAGGAAACCGGTCGCACCTCTGACGACAACCGCACCGAAGACGCATCAAACGACGCACGTCATCGTCATGTCAGCTGCTGTTACTAACGTAGGCCATCCTGTCGCCGTCTATCCCTCGGCCTGGCCAGCCACAACAAACCACTGTGACTCGGTCAGCCCCAAGGCCACCGCCGGTCAGCGGCTTGTGGCGGCCGTTGTCGTCATCCCAGCCCCTGGGAAGCAGGAGGCACTGCTCTCGGCAGCGGCGGCGCAATTCGGCGCGCCATCTGCCGGCTTTTCGACGGATTCCCGCCGCCAATGACGTCGGTGCTGACCCAGTTTTATGACCTAGTTATCCTTGACCCGCGCTAGAGCGAAACGGATAATATAAAATCGCACGCGGTGGAATAAGATTGCTTATCTGCCGCGGGCGTTGTGGTTGAAGATGTTATTACTGTGAGCGTTGGCGTAATAAAAGCTTCATCGCCTAACGCGGGGGGCTACTAATTATGACTCTACCAGGTGCAGATATCGTGCGCGCATTCGTGTTTATAAACGGGGCCAGCGAGCGTTAAGTCCGACTATGGCTGCGGCGTTCGTCAACTCCGATCGTCGTCCGGAATCGAACTTGCAACCGACGACGTTTTCTGAACAAAGTGTAAGTATCATCTGATTATCGAGGGAAGATTTAATAAATTAGTTTAAAATGGGGTCTGTCGCTGCCGACTTAGTTTGCGAAGTTGCTACTTGAAAGCGTAGGCAAAATGGCGGTGGGCGTAGTCTCGTTTGCGGTTTACGACAGTTAATTCGTGTGGGTGGTAGGGGTGTCAACGCCCACGTACGCTAAGTACAGAGGGACCCGTAAAGATGGTATCGCCATTATAGTGCAGAAGATGTTTTTGCTTGAACTATTTCTGCGATAATGTTCGACATACTTTTTTGTATTTCGTGAACTTGAATGTCCAGCGCGATCTTATTGCGCACCAAACGAATAGACTTTGTCAACGGTGCATTTTAGATTTTGTGTCCTGCTTTTTGCTTGACGCTTGGGTGGTCTTTTCAGTTTAAGATGGAGAGTTACCATTAAATGTTTAAGTGTTTGGTGATTTTTTAAAGTTCCATACTTATTGAGTAGCCTTCTTTCACGTGGCTGTGCATTCAGATATGATGCAGTACCGCAGAAAGTTTTTTTCAAGCCACTTGAAATTAGCTCCAGACACTGGCGGCGATCTTGTTTGACAGGTGGAGGGGAGGAAAACTTTTGAACTGATCTGTTCAAAAAGAGGTGAAAAACTTTTTTCACCTTTTTTGATGTTTCTTCAAAATTTGGAGGACAACTCTATACTGTATCCCCCCACTGTTAAAGGTGGGGGTCTTGTCCCCTCGACCCCCCCCTGCATCGCCGCCCATTGCTCTAGATACAAGTGGCAAGGCTACAGAGCATTTTGAGTTTTGTGGAGGGCAAAGCTAGATGGGAAAAGGTTGACACTGACAGCTGAACAAAAGTTGACAGCCAAGTCAGAGTTTGCCTGGACATGTGGTGGAGATTTAAGTCATCCCAAAGGTCAACATCCATGTGCTGTGCATGTGTTTCTGGCTTTTGGGTTACCACAGTCCCAGATACTTTTTACTTGGATTCTTTTTTCTGGCTGCTTTAGTTTCCCGTCTTTGACTGAACAAAGTGAAAAATTGGTTGCAAACGTGCCTTACAAGAACTGTGTGATGCAGGATTCAAGTGTAAGACCACTCACAGGAACACTTAACCAATCGATTGATGCATCATCATTCACAAATAGCGACAATGTGGGGTTCTTGTACCCTCCTATAATTTACATCTGAACACTTAGAACTGGTTCACAAAACAAACTGGCTGCTGAAGACTTGATTTCGTAATCATAATCTCCAACTTCTAAAGCGCCACTCGAAGTCGAAGGCCAAGTGCAAGGCACTAGTCTATTCACGAGCAGTGCTTTGATTTGACTGGTGAATAAGCCAGTCTTCCTGACTGCTTTTGTGTGGGCCAGAGAAATTTTGTAGATTTACCCTACATCAGCCCTATGGGACTTGTACCATTATGTTTAGTTTTGCCCTGCACTCATTTCTATGGGCACCCATAGTGCTATTTAAATACAAAATAATAAATTATAACAATATTTGTTATTATTTTGTGGTACCTAAAGATGAAGTATGGTCAGTTGTTGGTATCCAACCAGTTTTTATCAACAGCTGGCCAATGTTCCAGGGTGGTGCTCGGGGACTTGTTGCAACCTTGAAATCCATGCTGTAATAATGAGTCATTTAGAGCAGAATGAGGATGAGGATGAGGATGTGTGCAAATGAAACCTTGAACAATGAACAATCTGGAGTCTAGTTATGGTGCCACCTTTTGAGGCCTAGGCTAGTATTGAATTATAAGTAATGAGGCAATTTCTAAAGTTCTTATAATGTTCTTATAGTGAGGCAATATTTTAAAGTTCTTATAATGAGGCAATATTTTCAAGTTTTTATAAGAATGTTCTTATAATAATTAGGCAATATTCTAAACTTCTTGTAATGTTCTTATAATGAGGCAATCTTCTAAACTTCTTATAATGTTCTCATAATGAGCAGGTGAGAACTGTTGGGATTCCCAGTGAAGACTTCATTGCACACTAGGGAGTAACCGATAAGCACTTTTCTTCCGATAACCGATACCGATAAGTTAGCACACTTTATTGGTGATTCCGATACCGATACCGATAATCGCAAATATTTGTTGAGCTTTTGAGTGAAGTTATCACAATATGATGGTTATGTTAAAATATATATTATATACAGATATATTAAAAATTTGTGGCATTTCGTTATGTATTTTGCGATAGCCTTGCTGAAGTTGCAGAAAATTTCGGTCCATGAAAAACTACATCAGCAAACTTATTTCTGAAAATTTATCAATTTAGAATTTTAGATTAATTTTAAGCACATTTCAAGGAAGCGCACCCCTTTCATTAGCTTTCTCAGGAAGCGCACCCCTTAAAAATTACGATTTTTCGAACTTTTTATCGGTGATTGAATTATCGGATTTTCCGATAATGGGATTTGAAGTAGTTATCGGTGCTTATCGGTTTCCGAGCCAATAACCGGTTACTCCCTATTGCACACCCCAGGGGGTCGTTTCCACCCCCCCCCCAGTTGTGCTAGTGTGATTATATTGTGCATATATTTTAGCATTTTCTTTCACAATTCACTTTATGGGTTACTAATAAAGTAATGCTCTGGTTTATTGTGAGATTTGTGACCATGTGAACTGTATACTAATAAATTTGGTGATGTCATCACTTTAAAGAGTTTAACCTTTCTATTGAATTTTTGAATTTTCTTAGTCTGCAAAACACGGATGATATATTCAACTCCACATGGATCAAACTCATCAAAGTCTGACACCCTCCCCCAGTCTTTTTGCTACAATTCTCACACTGGTAATGACGCAATATTCTGAAGTTTTTTTTTCTTTATATTTTTGTTGTACGAGGTCTGTTACGAGGAGGTTTCCACGTGACAGATAGAAAAGTACCGGTAATAATTATAGCCAGTGTATAGATGATGGAATCAGATACAATTTCCATAATCTAACAGTGATTGTGACTTTTGTTCTTGATAGTCTGTAATGAAACCAGTTTCAGGAAGAAGTGGATCAGATCTCAGAGATTGAAATTTGTTCTTTTCATTTCCGTGCCATCAGAGGCGCGTTTACAGAAAACGAAGCCCTAGGCGCAAACATTTTTCGGGGCCTTTCTGAACTTTATGTTATTTTGCACAATTGCACAAATATGAAAGAGCAAAACAATTTATAAATTGCAATAATAAGGGCCTATACTTTTATGTGAATGCTAAGCTGTACAAAAAAGTAGAAAGTAGGTTATATTAAAAAAAATTCAAAATGTTTTTTTATAATTGAAATAATATTTGGCCCTCCGAGATTTGGGGGCCTTAGGCGTGCTCCTAGTGTGCCTATACTTAAATGCACCTTTGCATGCCATGTTTTTTTTTGTAAGCCAAGGCACGGACAATTGTACCACGCCGCTACAACTGTGTCGTCTTAAATTTTATTTTACAACACTTAGACTGGGAGTGGTGGCTAAAATTTTGATTATAACCGTGTCGTCTTAAATTTTATTTTACAACACTTAGACTGGGAGTGGTGGCTAATTGATTATATGTTGGCCTTTCAGCTCTGCCTCATGAGTTTGAATCCCAGTATACCTCTTAGGGGTCATCCATAAAGGACGTCCGCAATGAGGGGGAGAGAGGGGTCATCGAAATGCGGACAAGGGGAAGGGAGGGTCATGACCAATGCGGACGTCTGCATCTAAACTTTTAAATTTGATAGTTTTGCAAACACCACATTATTTCAACCTTCCCCAAAAGACTAAAAGGTCAGTGAAGTGATTGCCTGAAACTACATGCATGGTATAAACCTTTACTGAGACTTTAAAGTGGCTTTTATTACAGCACATCCTGCGATAAGAAAATCCGAACTGTCACTTAAATGTGCACACGTACTGTGGAATAATTGTAAAAATAATGATTTTGACATTAAAACTTGGCTTAGGGGGAGAGGGAGGGTAAGGTCAAATGCGGACAAGGGGGAGGGAGGGGTCCAAAGTAGGTCATATTTTGCGGACGTAAAAGACGACCCCATATGAACTTGACATTTGCTGTTGAGGAGTGGGTGACTGTTGACAGTTATACGTACTGACTCCTGTTTTTAAATTGCTTCATCAGGGTGAGAATTGTCGGGGTTGTTGGGGATTCAACCCCTAGTCTTTCTTAGGACCCCAGTTAAGTCTTTATGGCACACCCCAGAAGGGTCGTTTCCAACCCCATCAGTTGTGCTAGTGTGATTTTAGCATCATTTGACTCTGAGTCTGTGATAAAGATAAGAAATTTCCATGGTGTATCATGTATGCATTTTTGAATTTTCTCAACAAAGGAATTGGTTTTGATTCGAGTCTGACTTGCAGAACTGCTAACGTTGTTGAAATCAGCTGCTTTCAAATTTCGTTGACATCAGTATGTAAAATACGGATAAAATGTTCAACCCCCAGTCTTCTTTCTGTAATTTCCACAAGGGAACTACGCTTTTTTTTCTCCCGATCTTCCATGTGGACTATGTGAGAGAAAAGATTCAATGCTTTGCCCATGCCTCAAAAGGCGACAACATAACTAGGCTTCAGATCATTCAAAGTATATTTGTAAACATCATCCTCATTCTACTTCAAATGACTTACTATTTACAGCATGGATTGCAAGGTTGGAACAAGTTTACGCAGAGGCGTAGCTACGGGTGCAGATGGACATGTGTCCCCAGGCGCCAAAGGAAGGGGATGCCAAAATGAGGGTTAAAATTAATAATTTTACTCTTAATTTTGATGCAGTTTTAACTAATTTATCCCAAATAAATTTATAAGATTAAATTTTTCCTCCCAAAAAATATCATTACTTACAAACAGGTATGATTTTGGCACGCCATTGAGCACTAAGGGGCACCATATACTCTGTATTTTTCATATTTTATTTAATTATAATTGAAATTGCCATTCGATATATTTGGAAAATGTTAAATAAAACCGGGAGAGGACGCCAGTTTCATAGTTCGTCCCTTTCGCGCAAAATATCCTAGGTATACGCCGCTGAGTTTACGAGGACTGCCTTGGAATATGGGCAGCTTGGTTTTCCAATACCAAGTAATTACGTGTAATATGTTTCAGCTCAGAAAATCATTAGGCCTATTTCTCAGAGTTATTGGTTCAGTTGTATGATACTTTAGCGAAATATTTATCAGATAACTTGTTTACTTAGTTTAATACTTAATATAGACATAGAATAAGTTAATAATTCAAGGCGGCGTTTATCTAGCTTGAGCCGCGCTATAATAATACTAATAATAGGCCTAATAATAACGGTTCAAGCAACGGTTCAACGCCGTGGCATTTAGGAGCTCTTTTTATCAGCACATGGGGGACGAGAACCTCTAACTTGATACAGTTTCTTAGAGCCTGAGGGATCCTTGCTACCTCGGGCGAGAAAAATGATAATGATAAAATAATAATAATAATCTTTATTAATTCAAACTGCCAAGTAGGCCTACGCAGTAAGATTAGGCCTTTATACATTGAAACGTGACAGTACAATAAAGAGCTTATAGTTAAACACGGTTTGGCAGCCATGCAAGGCGTTCGCTCTAGAGGGGATTACAGGTATCGAATCGCGATCTAATGCTCTCCTGGCCATGAGTGTTACCATTCATCTATCCTCTATAGAAATTATAGAAATTAAAAATAAGTTTGTGGGGTTTGAATTTTTTGTGAACTTGAAATGTCTGACTTAAATATATTTGCATTTGAAAATTTACTAATGAACTGGTGTTTATCGAGTAGAGTTTATCACTGGATGTTACAGATACGTCATGCAAAGATAAATTATCTTGTCTTCATACTAGATACGTCATGCAAAGATAAATTATCTTGTCTCCATGATGGCACAGATTTAGTCCATGAGAATTATATGGTGGCTGAAGGGTTTCTATGACTTGTAAAATTAATGCGGCTTTCCTGGTTTTCGATATGTTCTTAATAAAAAACCTATTGACAAAATATACTAGTAAAATACCTGCCGTGTAAAATGCACTGTTTTAATTTTTATTGGGACTCGTAACGCACAAGTACTGTGTAAACCGAAGAAATGGCAAATTTAATTCAACAGAAACACCGGAGGTAAATAAACAGAAAAGGGTAACCTAAAAAACAGACAAAGGTAAATGAACAAAACAAAACAGAAGAAACAAAGGTAAATGAAAACGAGTGAATAGTGAATACACAGATTTCACATAGATAAATAGACAGAATCACAGACTCCATTTGTAATTGTAAACTCTAAAGCTAAGCGCAGGGCCTCGGGTTATTCACGAGCGTCTTATGAGAGGGGTTTCCGGATAGGATGACCAGTGGAGATCCGAGAGAGAGAGGAGGCAGAGCGGATGCTAAGGCGGGTTTCGTTGATGACGAGAAAGCTTGGTAGGCGGAAGATCGGATGGAGAGAAGGATGGATGGAGGATGGACGAAAGAAACAATGGTGAATTGATAGATGAAACAATGGTAAATTGACGGAAGAAACAATGGTGAATGGATAGAGGAAACAACGGTGAATGGATCAAGGAAACAATGATGAATGGATAGAGGAAACAATGGTGAATGAATCTGCTATAGTGTTTAAAGACGGAACATGCAGTAAAGACTATCATATCGCTTAAAGGTTGTCTTTCAAAACCAGACCACACTGGTTGATAATATGTTTTTGTGTGTCTGTATACGCTTTGGCCTCCAACAATCCAGGGATGTCCGTGGCTTTTATTCGTCAGTTGCTTGCGGTAGCTGTCAGTTATTTTCTCGGTTTCTACAATTAAGTCTTGATTGTATGCATGGAATTGGTAATTAAAGCCAATTTTTAAGGATTGCACTGATTCTTCGCGCATGTTATTTGAAATGTTCCGTGATAATGAGTCTCGGCTTCTGTTCTGCTGGAAAGTTTTTATCGAGAACCATGGCTTAAATATTCGCTGTCAAGGCCACGAGAAATTCGTCTTGTTTTTAAGGCTGAGAAAGACTGGGTTTTTCTTTAAAAGTTTTAAGCTCGGCAGCTAAATAGGACAAGACTTTATGTTCTTGTGTGCTTCTGAGTGGCACCTATTTAGAATGATTGGATAATTGTATCCTTGCTTCATAGCCTTTGAGAGATCTGAAAAGGCTTCTATTCTATCGCTGGCTACGTAGCCTATGTATGTATTTATATATTCACGTTTGCACACAAAGTTGGCTACCTATACGTGTGTATTGTGTCCGAGTGTACTTACAGTTTTATTAGGTTACAGTTCAGAAGTGTTTTCGAAAGAGCTCGGCGTAAATTCATTATACGCATAAGCAAGTTCCAGTGTTCTGCATTTGCACATTTCGTAATGCATTAGCACAGTTTCTCCAGCGTCCTTGTAGAGTCTGTGCCAGCGTGACATTTCGCTCACGGGGACCTTAAAGGGCGTGGCCCCATTCAAACTGGTGAAGGATCTCACCCGATCGCTTCATTGAAAAAGGGTCAGGGTCAAGGCCATACGGTCGCAATACTGTCCCTCCTGTCCAGTTCCGCAAGCGCCTGAAAACATTTCTCTTTGTCAGTGAAGACACTGACCGGGTCGGGAGCGCGGCTGATTATGAGTGGCGAAATATAAAATCTCGATTACAAATTACAAATAGAAAAACGTGTACAATTGCTTCCGCTTAAGAAGTTTTGAGAGGGAAAATTGTTATGTAGCCAACCTGTCCCTAATATTTAATTGTGTGTGTGCGTGCGTGCGTGCGTGTGTGTGTTGCTTCATCTAGTATCTTCATTCTGTTCTCTATTGCAGAACTACTCCAACTACCTGTTGCTTTTTGATAGGTCCAGACTATACCTGTTGTTTGTTTAACCTATTGTCTCCAGTCTTTATCCTCTATTCAGGAGGTGACTTGGAAAGGAGAAACCATGCGCAGGGTGAGCGGAAGTAACGCTTTTATTATTCGAAAGATATGTCTTTGGGAGTAATCTGTACAGCCAGCGAATCAGTCGCCTTATTCGTGGAAGGTCCGTTTTGAAGCATACGCGGAATCCTGGCCTGGACAAATAGGATTAGCCATCCCCGTAATTGGGCCAGCCTGGATACGGCTGCTGCTGCTGCTGCTGGTGGCGGTGATGGTGGTGGTGTTGGTGACGCGCGCAGATTGCGGCTGATGACGCAAACAAGTCGTTAACAATTGCGCGCCATCGTTGCGATGCCATATCTTCGCCGGAGCAAATGAGCGGGATCGGGTGGCGGGCCAGTTGCGGCAGCGATGCAAACGACGATTTATGGAACAACAAGTTGTTTTCGGTTCCTGGAACTCTGCGGCTGTGGTGGTGGTGTGCGTCGATGACGGCGATCAGCCAACGACTACGTTGCGTGCAGTATAGAGCGCGTGTTCCCGCAAAGCGCGCGACGACGTGAGGAAAGTCTGACGCGGCGCTGGAGTTGTTGGGTGTCACAACGTACGTCAGAGCAGTTGCTGGAAACGTAGCGATGTGACGTTGTTGTCTTCTGTGCACCGGAAGAGTTTCGCACTTTGTACGTTTCGTGGAAATGCACTTCTTTGCACTGATGTTCAGCTGAAATGCAAATAAAAAACATGGCGTGTATGATGGGACGAGAATAATAGTGAGTTCTGAAGTTCTAGCTATCATATCGTATGGTTGCTGTTCGTCGCCCGTGTATCCGAAAGATAATGGATAATTTGATACAGTGATGGACTGTAACAGTGCGTTTGCCGTATTGCTTTGCAATCGAGGGTTCAAGTCGTGGTATATATGTGATGCTAAATACAGAAGACTTCAAAAAGGCGAGAACTAGAACTGTTCATACTAGAACAGATATATATGGCGCAGTCTCGATCTTCCCCTCTCTGGAATACACTATCTCCTACTCGCTCTCAAATTTTAATAGGTAACCCCTCGTCTTCTTTTGCTTTCTTCAAGACATTTCTTTTCTCTGGGCCTTGTACACGGGGAGCGCCTCTGAACGGGGGGGGGGGGGGCAAAATGTGTACGTACGCAAAATAAATTTCTAATTATGACGTCCACATTAGCCTATTTATTACTCTGTATTGTCCTATAGTCGTTTTATTACATTATATAAAAGCCATGTGCCGTTATTCTGTGCTGTGAACGAGACACCTATAATTTGTCTATATTGGCCCTCACTCATCCTTCAATCTGGCCTAAAGTGCAGACAGTCGCTGCCTGGAGCTGTCGAGACAGTTTCTGCACCTGGTCTTCGGGGGGGGGGGGTGTGTGCGTCAAGCGTACGTACGCACGGGTGTTGGTGGGTTGGAAGAAAGTATGCTTGCGAACAGAGGGGGTCCAATTTTCCCGGGTTTTTGCGTACGTAATATATGGATGGCCCCTAATAAATAAATAGCTCATTGAGCTCAGTAGGTACAAGAATGCATACAGATGAGTGATGTGGTGCCTTGAGTTGTCTTAAAATGACGCCATATGTATATTTGTAAGTGGGTGTTTATAATACCGGCTTTGCAATAAACTCGTCATCTGTGCTCCCGACCTTAAAATACGAGACCACAATAAAATAGAATGGTCTTCAACGTTTGATAAGACAGAGTTACAGATCTGGGGCGGCGATCCCGTGGGGGTCGAGGAGGACAAGACCGCTCCCTCACCTTTGACAGTGGGGCGACACAGTATACAGTTACAGGTGCTCGTAATCTGTGCATGTAATACAATCCAAGATATTCGCCACACACCGTGGAACTTCATCTTAGGGGCCATCCATATATTACGTACGCAAAAATCCGGGAAAATTGGACCCCCTGTTCGCAAGCGTCCTTTCTTCCACACCCCATGCGTACGTACGCTTGAGGCACACCCACCCACCCCCCACCCCCGACGAAGACCAGCTGCAGAAAGTGTCTCGGCAGTGACTGTCTGCACTTTAGGCCAGATTGAAGGATGAGTGAGGGCCAATATAGACAAATTATAGGTGTCTCGTTCATAGCACAGAATAACTGCACGTCGCTTTTATCAGTCTTGCTGTCCTCGAGACCAAGGTCTTGGTCTCGAGTTCGTTTTTAAAAGTCTTGGTCTTGGTCTTGAGGTTCAAGGTCTTGGTCTTGGTCTTGAGGTTCAAAGTCTTGGTCTTGGTTTTGCAAGACCAAGACCAAGACTTTTGTCAATATGAGCAGTCATTAATTTTAACAAACGGCAAGAATTTTAAAAATTTATCCAACAATTACTCATACAGTTATTGCTTTAGTATTTACACGGTGTGAATGAGGCTTCACTGTTGTTTTGGACAATTATTTTGACTTTCGGTTATTTACCATGGAATGATTTCAAAACAGACTCATGATTAATTTGTACATTTACATCCGGTTCTTGAAAAGCTGCTTTGTGTGCTAGCGATTTCAGCACTTGTAGACCGTGTTTTTTCACATGGCAGAATTTCTATGAGGCCCCACAGGTGACGTCTTGGTCAGAAAATTCTGAGCAAATGGGTTTTTATAAAATTCAACAGGCATTTGGAATAACATTTCGCATGAAGGACTTTTGTAAATACGAATTCGGAATTCTCTGCAGTCTCCATTTAGGCTAGAGTTGTTTTGCTTGAATAAAAGAAAAAACTCATGTTTTCATTAAATAACGAGTTGTCCGACTGGACAATTTTTAGTAAGGAATAGAAGTCTGGAAAACTCTGGATACGACTGATTTTTTTGGGTCTCGGTCTTGGTCTTGAAGTTTAGGGTCTTGGTCTTGGTCTTGAGGTTCAAGGTCTTGGTCTTGGTCTTGAGGTTCAAGGTCTTGGTCTTGGTCTTGAGGTTAAAGGTCTTGGTCTTGGTCTTGAGGTTCAAGGTATTTGTCTTGGTCTTGGTCTTGAGGTTTAAGGTCTTGACAACAAGACTGGCTTTTATATAATTAATGTAATAAAATGCCATCGAACGACTATAGGACAATACAGAGTTACAAATAGGCTAATGTGGACGTCATAATTATAAATTTATTTTGCGTACGTACACATTTTGCCCCCCGTTCGCAACCGTACGCAAAATCTCCGAAATCCGACCCCTCCTTGCGTACGTAATATGTGGATGGCCCCTTAACGGCCCGGCGTCTTTTTGTACAAGTCGTTTTTACTCTCCGACGGTTGTTGGAAAGCGGTATTTAAAAAAGGCCGGGGTATATTTATGTAGACGCCTTCTTACCATGTTGTTAACGGTTGCACGACTTCCCCAGCGTCGTTGGTCAAGTTCGTGCCACGTATTTTTGGCAGAACCCTATAGGCCTGCCCAGTATCTCCACCAGTCTCCCGATGCCTAAAAGAGACGCAGCGCAAGAGACCGGCGTTTGAAGAGGGCGGCGTTTATGTGTGCAATTTTTTGTTTGCACATGTGGGTGGCTATCGGAGGTTGACGTTTTTATTTGGGACCCGGTACTTAAAATAAGTTTTGCGGTATATATACTTAGTTATTCGCTTTCTGTTTGTGGTCTAGTCGATGGCATGCTAGGCTACCAATTGGGAGGCTGTGGTTCAATTTCCAACAGGTTAGAAATTTAAAGATTTCTGTTCGCCTGTTAACTTGGCCACAGAATTAACCCTCTTCACGTTTATACCTGATGAGGGTTTATAGGTCTTCTGCACCTGGGAACAAGGGACACAACCTGTGCCTACAAGTCCGAGTCTACCCTTGGGAACAAGGCACCAGAACTGTGCCCTCATATCCAGGTGCTTCATTAGGGTTGGTGTCACCCAGTGCCGTAAGTCATGGTGTCACCCACATTAGAATTTTCAAGAAAGAAATTGGCATAGAGTTTCAGGTTTAGGTAAATTGATACTGATACTGTACATGTAACTTAGGCTTACGAAAAATGTTTCTGTTGAATTCTCTTATTGTCGATTTAAAAATAATAAATTTCCGCTGAAACTCTGCACAAAAAGTTTCGAGACAGTCATTTTGGTGTTGCCCCCTCTGAAGGTGTCACACGGTGCGGCGCGCACCTTCATAGTGACGCCACTGCTCATATCCAAGGTCCATTTGCAAGGAACAAGGCACTTGAACTGAGAACATGAAATGTGCCCTCATATCCAAAGTCCACTTGGGAATAAGGTACACGAACTGTGCCCTCATGCCCAAGGAACAAGGAACATGAACTGAGAACATGAACTGTGCCCTCATATCAAAAGTCCACTTGGGAATAAGGTACACGAACGTCGCCCTCATGCCCAAAGTCTAAGCTAAATTTCACAACGTTTACAGAAGCGTCCAATTACCGTCCCTCAGTTTGCTCCCTCAGCCCTGTGCCTAGGTACAACTCTCTCTCTCTCTCTCTCTCTCTCTCTCTCTCTCTCTCTCTCCTCTCTCTCTCTCTCTCTCTCTCTCTCTCTCTCTCTCTCTCTCTCTCTCTCTCGCTCTCTCTCTCTCTCTCTCTCTCTCTCTCTCTCTCTCTCTCTCTCTCTCTCTCTCTCTCTCTCTCTCTCTCTCTCTCTCTCTCTCTCTCTCTCTCTCTCTCTCTCTCTCTCTCTCTATCTCTCTCTCTCTCTCTCTCTCTCTCTGTCTCTCTCTCTCTGTCTCTCTCTCTCTCTGTCTCTCTCTGTCTCTCTCTCTCTCTCTCTCTCTCTCTCTGCACCTCCCTCTCTGCACCTCCCTCACTGCAGACTCCTAAACAGATGATGGGTGTCGTAAATCCACTGACGCTCAATGCCTTGTGTGTTGAGTCTTGGCCCGTGGAAGTGTTTGATCCGTTAGACCCTAAATTTTATAATGGCCTTCAGAGCTGTATGCTTTCTTCAAGGACCATAAAAGGTTTTACTGTGTTCTATGTAAGAATATATTCTACCACTTGTATTACATGTAAGAATATATTCTACCACTTGTATTACATGTAAGAATATAGCCTGCCACTTGTATTACATTTAAGAATATATTCTACCACTTGTATTACATGTAAGAACATAGCCTACCACTTGTATTACATGTAAGAATATATTCTACCATCTGTATTACATGGATGAATATAGCCTATCACTTGTATTACATGTAAGAATATATTCTACCACTTGTGTTAGATATATGAATATAGCCTACCACTTGTATTACGTGTAAGAATATATTCTGCCACTTGTATTACATGTAAGAATATATTATACCACTTGTATGACATGTAAGGTTATATTCCGGCATACAACCAGCCTTCTGGCAATGAGGATGGGGTTTGTTTCGAAGGGAAATGATAAGCCAAAACTGGTGAAGTGATTGAAGATCTGTTTTATTTGTCTGTGTATAATAATTTGCAGTGGGTTTATCCCACACTCCAGAAAAGTATGCGGGCCAGCAGATGGAATCTTGGTATCCAGTTCTGATTGTGTAGTTTGTTGACTACAGTATCTGTAGTTGTATCAGAAAGTTTGATGCAGCCTGTTTGCAGTGCGACTGCACTGGATTTTTATCGTTTTTCTAATGAACTGTATTTTTGACAGCCGAGGTGAAGGTCGTAAAATCAAGTCCAGACAAAAGGGATTTTATTATTGCTCAGAACATTACTACGTAGTTCAGTCAAGTTGTTTTTGAAGTTGACAAAACTACATATGACCAGTGTGGATTATGCTTCACAGTCAAAACATAATTTACTGTAATGTAATGCTTTCGGAATTTGCTCTGCATAGCGACAGCTGGGTATTTCTTTCACCAGTGCTAGTAAATGATACTGTGCCTGCCCTAAGGCATGCAAATGTGTGACTCTGTTGAGATCGTTGTACAAGATCGCATCAGCTAACGTCAGCAGTATAGACTTTGGTACTGAAGCAGCAGTTCAAGAGATGAATTGAAAAAAAAACTGATAAGCTGGCTATCTTTGTCGACTTTTTTGTGGATTGTACGTTTTAACGGCAATCGATACTAAATATTCTCTACTGTACAGTTTACTGAAAAAATTAAATTGCATTACGTATTTCTTTTGTAGATGTTGAGGCCGTCAGCAATGTCGTTGCTAGTCGACAAGAATATCAACAAGAACGCAAACAGGCCGACCAAAATCAGTGCCTCGTACCTCCGTGAACAGATTTCATAAGATTACGTCAAATATTGACCTAGTTTGGTTTGCTGTTGCCACAGAGACAACTATGGAAATTTGGAGTCTTACATATGTTTACCAAAGTTTATATTATGTTTTTGGTATCGTTTTGGCTTTTTGGATTTCTGAGAACAAATGCAGCTTCTAGATAGTCGATGACCTTGGGATTGATAGACGTTATCTTATTACGGTTCAATGCACCATAGTCATCTGCAAGTAAGAGCCTGTGATGGGACAGGATGTATGGTATGTCATGGCAGACCGTGTTTGCTCAGGTTCACCTAAGAACTATGCTGCGAAGTCAGCGTGTGGGGATGATGATGATGATGACAAGGCCAAGGTTGCAGTCGTATCGGATTCTGGGAGCGGCAGTCGGCGTTCTTTGACGGTTGTAACCGCGGAAGATGATGCCAGGTCAGGTGCGGCACCGGGTGCGTTCCGGTCTGCGGATCTGGCGTCGGGGAGCTCCGAAAGACACCAGTTGGTTGATTCTCAGCAGGAGATGTCCCAACGGTTTCGGCTTCAGAGTTCCAGACAGTTGCCGTTCGTACACCACCTTGGACATGAGGAAACGGGTTCCTTCCAGACAATAGACAGTAATCGTCTGGTACCGAACATTGTTGTCGAGTGCATGACAACAAGAGATGCTCACGGTCACAGGTTAACTCCACCGTTCGTCCTGCCGGCTTCATCAGATTGGTCTCTCTCGTCGCCCGTCACTAGTTCAAGACAGATTCGTGCTCTTTCGGACAGTTCTGTTTACGAACTGGAAAGGTCTCCGATTTTAGATTCTTCCTACATTCCATCAACTAGCAGCGAATTCCGCAATGTACACCCGTGCACCTGGAAATCTCTTACCGACGTAGGCGAGAAAGGCGAGGGTAGAAATATCTTCTCGGAGGTCACATCAGAGGTGACGGATCTGAGGACGACGCCTAGCTTGCTCAGAGATTTAAGGAAAAGCAAGACTTCTAGACTCTCGGCTGTGATAGAACCAGAACAGGATGATGCTGAACTCTATGAAAATAAACAAACGGACCTACCCACCGTGCCTTTTCACTGGCATTCCCATTCTCATAAGACACGATATAGTCAAGGAAAATCACCAAAAACTTACTGGATGAGGCGGCATTCAGACTCGAATCTCACCAACCGGCAAGTCCCCTGTCTCAGACTGGAGCCATATCCGATACGATCCCGTAGCACCGGTGACTCAATTCCCAGTTCCATGATTGTACCCGAGTCCAGTGCTTCTGCCGAAAAGGAGACGCCCAGCTCAGAAAAAGAGGAAATGGGAACCAGCGTACACACCGTAACCGAGAGGCAGCCTTCTGAGGAAAAGTCAGCTGGTCTGTACGAAAAACGCCTCAAGTTGAAGAAATACTTGCAGACAAGATATCAGACAAGTCTCCTGGAGATGAGACAATCAGGAGATGCAGATGATGTATTTACTGAACGTTCGCTGGATCCAGGTAGCCCTGGACTGCTTGTTCCATCTGCTTCTGAAATTCATATCAGCGTCCCTCAGTCATCTCCAAAATCAGATTACCGTAACGTGGGTCGCAGAACAGTTCGAGACGAGTCGGATTTCGAAATGCCAGAGAAGGTGTTCTGTTATGAAAGGCAAACGCCTGGTAGGAAGGTCTTGAGCGAAGAAGAGTGTTCTTACGAAGGTGTGGACTATTCCGACACTTCTGGGCACAGAGGGTTTCCTGAGGAGCAGCTGAAGGGGACAAAAGGTGAAACCGTGTCGTCACACGCCGCATCTGAAATGCCTGTGTTTGTGTTTCCTGTGGTGTCGACACACATTTCAGATCCAGCGGTTAGTCCTTCCTGGTGGAGGCAGCCTGTTGCTCAAGGTCAAATGTCGTCCGGCAGCCTGTTTCTACGGTCAGAAATGATGGATCCCTCATTAGCTGCCCGGGCTCAGAGTGAAATGCACAGACGAAAATGTGCTGGCGCTGGAGATTCTCCGCATCATTCTCACAGCGAAGAACGTTACCACCAGAAGTTCGTTTCAAAGCAGCCCGAGATGCATGGAGCGTACTCACATTTTCCATTGTTAGTTGATTTACCGATAGAAAAACCATCTCGCAGAGGTCATCTCAGATGTTCACCATGGGAAGGTTCCGATCAACGTACTCCAACGTCAGCACTGACTAGGCCACAAAGTTACAGTAGTCTTCTAACTTTTTCCTCAATTGCAGAACAACCCAGCTACCCACTTACCCGATTTCCCAGCTCGCCAGCCCTGTCCGACTCTCCAGCGGCTTCCTCTTCCCTTGTCTCCAGCTGGCGGGAAACCAGGGATACTTCGCCTCGTCTTGTTTCCAGTCCGTCTGTTACAAGAGCCTCGACTTCTTCGGACCGGGGATCGCTTGTGATGCGACACTCATACAGTCCGTTACGCGAGTCTGGTCCTGATCGTGAGGATTCTGCTGCCGCGAGGTCCAAGTTCACCTGTCCGCTGTGCAATCAGGAATTCATTTCATACAACCACCTGACGAATCACATGTCGAGTCACCTGCTGCCGGAAGGTGCTTCGAAGGAGGGCCCTGCTGAAGGACTGAAGGTCCACCTGTGCAGAGTGTGCAATCGCGCCTTCTCTCGCAGCGACATGCTGACGCGCCACACGCGACTGCACACCGGTCTTCGTCCTTACGAATGTCACCTGTGCGGACAGGTGTTCAGTCGCAGCGACCACCTGCACACACATCTGAGAACGCACACGGGCGAGAAACCCTACAAGTGTACCAACTGCCCGTACGCGGCCCCGAGGCGGGACATGGTGACCCGACACATGCGAATACACGCACGGGACGCGCCTCATCGCGGTCGGCGTAGTGCCTCCGTCAGCTCCGACGTTCTGGCCAGTCCACTGTACACGGACTTGAGCGGGCTGTCGTCGGAAGAGGTCTGTCGAAGGATACAGTCGCTGTCGAGCGTCGAGCCGATGAGGTCGGAGAGGTCGCTGTCCCTGAGTCACGACTCGTCGACGAACGCCTCGATGGATGCCGCTGAGGACGTGGACCTCGGCCTCGTCCATCAGGTAATAAGCTGTCGCACCTGCTCGCTGACGAGCAGCGAAAGCACCGAGGGTTCGGACCTTTCGCACGTCTACCCGGCGTCGCGTCATACCTGGTCGAGCACCAGCGCAGAGAGCTTCGAATCGTTTTCAAGTCCACGCATGAGGGAACACCTTTCCTGGTCGTCCAGTACGGAGAGTCCGGACGTGTTCTGTCGCACTCCGCAGCAGTACTTCTGGTCCGTTCGCGCAGCTGGTCACAGACCGGAGAAGACCCAGCACGACAGTTCCTCCTCCGCAGTCGATACGTTGAGCATTGAAATGCAGACATCGTTTGAACGATGCACTGTTACAACTCCTGAGCAGGACAGTCAAGAAGCTACCGGTGAAACTACACAGTATGAAATGTATGGAAAGCCAAATGTCAAAATTGAAAAGGAAAGTGCGTTTGACAAAGACAAAGATTGTTAGCGAAGCCGCATACATCGGCAAGGGGCCATCCATTTAGTACGTACGCAGGGACGGGGGGAGGGGTTAACCCAAATGCGTTTGCTTGCGTATCGGGGGTCAACCGATTATGTACGTACGCATAGGGGGTAAACTATAATTTGTCTATATTGTCCTTCAAATTGATTGGCCTTCAAATGAGCCACAGTTCAGTTCTTGCAGCTATTAGTCATGTACTACCGGGAGAAGTAGGACTGTGGGAGGGGTGTCACTTGTATGCCACCCTACCTCTGACTGCTATTATTAAACTGACAGCTGAGCAGTGAGTCAGACACGGCCTCCTCCATGGATTAAATAGAGACCGTTCTATGGGGGGATGCGTCAAGCAGGTGGGGTATGTTGTGTCAAGCGCACTTACGCAGGTTGGGGGGGGGGGTAAAAAGTACACGTGCGTACAGGGAGGGGGTCAATTTTGTCCGGATTTCTGCCTACGTACTAAATGGATGGTCCCAAGCTAACTTAAAATTTATAATGTTTTTGAATTTCTTAAATATTTTTGGAAACGCTTATTCGCTACCACAAAAAAATTCGTTTGCAGACTTTGTTGCTAGAAAGATGCCGGTATATTGATGATTTTACGAAAGTGATTTTAGTCTTTTTGAATGTCGAAATGCTGCTGTCGAATTTTTGTAGCGACTGGTACATGTCGGTAGGCCTATTGGACATCTTGTTACTCTTGTTGCAGGTCTTGAAGACCGAATCCCGTTGACAATTCTTGTGATATATTATAAGTAGTAAACATCTTCAGACACTTTCTGTCCTGGAGTTGACCATCGATGATGCCAGTGTTGTTATTGGTCAGTGTGTATAATTTATCATGATGTCGCACTTGTCAGAGTTTTGTACTTGCGTTTATTTTTTGACTGTAACTTTAAGACATGACCGAAAGAAAACGGTTTCCAACGTCGTTGTTGAGTTTCGTAAGAGAGACAAAACGTCTCAAGCTTTTCAGGAATGAGGAGGAGAGTTGGCCCATAGCTACCCCGCACCAGTCCACAGGTGGATATTGATTGGCCCAGCAAATGTGGCTGTCAATGGAAGAAGAGGCGCAATGGACTACCCGTGGCGCTTCACTTAATTGGTCTCTAGAGCCCATGCCGCCACATTTTACTCTAATCTTGGGGAAAGTATGACCTATGGAAAGTCCTATCTGAATGTCATTGTTCGGGGCGGGGGTTCAAATCCCCTCTAGGGCAGAAATTTGGTTCTAGTGTACTCTGATCGTACACTGTCTGTGGGAAGACAGTGTACGGACCCGCCTCATATGCCGAGGCTAAGAAAATGAAGTCGATAACACTAACATGGCTGTCTCAGGGCTCGCGTCTTGGCTTCGACATACGGGGGCGGGTAGCCAGCCCTCTCCCTCGCCGTCTCAACGAGAGTGTAGCTGAGTTGGCTACGGGACTTGAACCCTTCACCTTTTCTGCACGCTAACCACTAGAACCTATAAATAATGGGTCCATTAATTCTGTTTGGACGAAGTGCGTTGAACCAACGCTTCGATCTCTTGGGACGTCTATTCGTATACAGGCAGAGAATATCAGTCACGCTGAAGCCAAGCATATTATGCCTGCGTATATTCGTCAAGTGCATTCATGTTTCTGCGACCCCGGCTAATTAGCTTTTCGTCGCTTCTACTAATAAGCTGCAGTATATATATATATATATATATATATATATATATATATACAGCTTGTTACTGAGAAGCAACGAAAAGCTGAATATTCGAGCTGTCCCTTTAAATCTGCTCAAGTTGGGCCTACTTTTTCCAGCTTTTCAAAGACCCGCCTATTCATAAATCTTGGAGAGCCACGTTCACAGCGCTTTCAATGGGTTCCAAAAATGCGGTTTATAAATGTCCAGGTATACGTACAAAACATACATACGTTGCATTTGCCCTGGTCTTAGGAGAATACCGGAAATTAGACAAATACAGCCATATGATACAATTATGTATGTTTGTGTATATAAAATATTCTGCAAGCTTATTATGACTATAATGTGAGTGGACACGTGCCTGTTTTTTAGTTCTAAGAGTATTATGTATTAGCACACATATTCAAGTAATACAGTTATACACATACATGTATGCAGTCAGGCCCGCCGACAGAAATTCCAGGCCCCTAGGCAGAGCAATCATGGCCCATAGGCAGGGCAGTCACGGGCCCCTAGGCAGAGCAGTCACGGGCCTTTAAACTATCTTTAGGCTTTAAGAGAAAAATATAAAAAATGCAATAATAAAAGTGCGTTTACGACCGTACATAATGATATTTATATATACAACTATGATTTGATTCAGTTCTTAATTTTAAATTTATGCTAATCAAAAAGCAACTTTTCTGGATTTAGCTGCAGCAAAATCGTTTATAAAGTTATTGCGGGCCCGGCCCGGGCTCCTAACAATCGCCGGGCCCCTGGGCATTTGCCCCCTTGCCCCTCCGTCTCGGCGGGCCTGTATGCAGTAAACCGCCTATTAAATTATAAAATATATAGAAAAGTCCAGGTATAGGGCCTACGTACAAACATGCATACGTTGCATTTGCCCTGGTCTTAGAAGAATACCGGAAATTGGACAAATACAGCCATATTATATATTTTATACAGTGTTTTTTTCAGCCGGAACGGCGTTCCGTCACCTTTTTCAGCTACTAAAAAATAATTTCTTTATTTTAATAATAAAAACAATAATTTAGTTATTTTAATTTAATTTCGGTGTTTCTGAACTGTTTTCAGTGGTTATTAAGACCCCTCCCAATCCCCAATTCCGTTTTTCTCGTGATTTTAGCCCGTCCATAATTGTTGCGTTCCGGAACCTTTTTTCTAGAAAAAAGCACTATATATATACATATATATATATAGGCCTATATATTTATATATATAACATATTCTGCAAGCTTATGACTTGTATAATGTGAGTGGACACGTCACACGTGCCTGTTTCTAGTTCTAAGATTTTCTTATGTATTAGCAGGCCCGCCGAGAGGGGAGGGCAAGGGGGGCAAATGCCCAGGGGTCGGGCGATTTTCCGGCGATTTTCCGGGGCCTGGGCCAGGCCCGCAATCAACATTTCTCATAAAGCCTAATGATAGTTTAGGGGCCCGTGACCAGTGGTGTAGTGGGGCGCACTTTTTTCCAGGGAGGGAACGCGATCCCTCACTATTTTGCAGCATTTCTGCTTAAATAAATGAACAAAGAAGACTTCAAGACTCACAGTTTCAACTGCTTACTTACTGGAGCCTTTCGCAGTTTCGCAGATATATTTATAGATGTGTTGGCTTTATAGGCCTACTTTATACTAAATATTCTATGTAAATGGCGTCTCAGCGTCTGTATGGTATGGAAACTGTTTGAATACTTGAATACAATATGTTACAAAATTTGTAATTTGTTATTTGTAATACAAATAACAAATTCCTGTGTATAAATTTACATAATTACATTTATTAATTTTTTTGTTATGTTTTTACATTCAACAGTTTCAAAAATAGCAGCGCTCACACTATGCAAAATTCTTGCAAGATTGCACTTTTTGCTACAGTTGCTACTTCAATTTCCAGGCGTTCCCCCACTTCATTTTTTAGGACTACACCACTGCCCGTGACTACTATGTCTAGGGGCCCAGAATTTCTGTCGGTGGCCCTGTCTATTAGCATAATATATCCAAGTAAAACAGGTATATACATATACAGTAAACCGCCTATAAAATTATAAAATAAAAATGTATCGTAAGGTCTACATCATGCAACTTTCTATACAGGCTAAGTTAAACAATTAACTCTTCTCGCCCTAATTAAACGACACCCGCCTTAATTAACAGCTGCCCTGCCTCAGCTCTTGATGCAGCGCTCGTCAATAGGCTGGTGCCCTGCGCTTGACCATTAAGTGGCGCTTTAGAAGTGCGGAGATTAGGATTATGAAACACGTGACCCGCGGCCGCGGGGTCACCATATGGGATTTCGTTTGCACAACGGCAGTATATAGGCCTACAGCTGTTGTTGTTTGTAGCTCCGCGTTTACTATAGGTCCTCAGCCGCGGAGGTAGGGCCTATGTAAACATCCAGCCGCATTATTGGCCCTTGACCCGAGGCCAAGGCGTGCACGTGACTTTACAAAGGCCTACCGAACCTTGTTTGATGTATGGGGAGCGACGAACTTACTTCATGCAGGCAATTGCTGCAGAACATTCACAGTTCATTTGACCCATAGACCCTCACTGTTGGCGATTAGGGCCTGTATTTGTGTACTGTGGCCCAGCGTGGAGCACTAGCTTTTGTTTATTTCATTTAGTAAGTTAGGCATATACTTATTTTATGGTGTGGGCGCTGTCTCTAGTCTGAGTTATACTGTCAACACGAAAGTTCGAGTTGAAGTCCCCGACATAGCAGAACTACACTAGTACATAAGTAAGTAAGCAGCTTTTATTTGCATCTGACAGGCGTGCATGCATTGCATGTATACAATGATTACATAGGCCCTACATTTTAAAAATAAACTATAACAGGAGCAGATTATAGCAGTATGAGAATTGTAGAAAAAAGACTTGGGTTGTTAGACCATGATTCATGTGGAGTTGGGGTGTGCAATGAAGGCTTAACTATGGGGTCCTAAGAAAGACTGGGGGGTGGAACTGCCGACAATTCTCACCCTGGATTATAGTCACACATGCACAACTAAATATAATTAAATGCACATTGATTAATAAAGTTACTTTCAAACAATTTAGAGGCAGCATGAAAGGATAACCTCTATTCAATCTATTGCGAAGTAAGTATATCCTACTTATTCTCAAGAAAGATCAGATGAAAGGTCAGATGGCATTAGAGAGGACTGACAATTGTGTTTAAAATGCCAGTCACGGTAAACGTTGTTTGCATTACCCATCTAAGCACCTACCGAATAATAGATTTAGACCGGCTAGAGTCCTAGACTCATTCCTGGACCGTATGTGACTTCTTTGTATGCGAATAAACTCTGGCGCTATCTGGCGACTAATATGAAAACATTCTTAAGAAAGGTGGCATGCGTCTCAAGACAAAACCAGTACAGTATGTGTTTGCCCGACAGAAGCTTAATAGAATTATAGAAACCATTTCAATTGGCAATTTCTCTTAGTCTATGATAATGGATGGAAGTGTGGATGGGCGTGTAGATCGAAGTGTGAATGCGTGTGTGAATGGGCGTGGGAATGGATGTGGAATGGGCAGGTGGATGGATGTGCTGCCAATGTTGATTCCACTTTTTCCCCTTTTTTTCTTGGCTGCAACTGAACAGAAGACACATACGACGAATAAAGTAAGTAAGTGGGACTTTGGCACAGCTTATATGCAGCAACATTTCGAAGGCTTGCCATAGGTCTTTGATTTAGATTGCAACGTCATGCTGTTTGCCAAAGGTTTAGCTTAAATTATAGCGCTATAAATTCAAATTTACCAATAACGCAACCTTTGTTTCGGAGCTCACTTGGAAAGTTTATAATCTTTGCTGATACAGTTTTAAGCCAATCGACGTAGTCGTTACATGTGAACCACAGTGAATGCACGAAGGTTCTGCTGGCAGGTCGTCCAATGAGCGTGCTCGTTATAAGCGAAGGCAGGTGCTCGCCAGGTCAGCCAATGGGAACGATCGTTTCAGCGCATAGATCTGCCATGTTTTCGAACATAATAATCGGCTGGAAAGTTTAACAAAACATGTCTGTTAGAAACCCTTTAAAACAGTCGCAATTGTATGATTGAACAAGTCTATAACGTACGTATATACCCAGACTCCGGACCAACCTTTGCGTTGTTTGTTTTATTATTTTTTTTATCAATTAACCACTTCTTGTACGGCGCCGGGTGTGTCGGGACACGGTTCCAGTACAGACTGGGCGCTATATAAATCCGATGGGCAATTGCTGCGTCTACAGGGAGCGGAGACCGCCCGCGGCCGTCTATAAGCCGGCTCCGAGAAGGCCAGAGGAGCCTGATGGGCCGCATGGACCTGTTCAGACGAACTGTGTCAAGGAGAACAACCGAGCTAGTTCATCAAATCTTGGCCTCCAGCATATCAACGAGAGAGAACCAGACGGTAAAGAAAACATGCTTCCGCCGAAACTAAAATTGCCAAAGATTCGTAATTATTATCGTAAATCAAACTATTCTAAACACCAGCTTATTCACGGGTGTTGCAGCTAACCCGAGAGGTTATCAAAAGGTACAGTATGGGGAACAAAATGTTATGGATGTATATGGATGGGGATGGGGGATAGAGTAATGGTAACACTCATGGCCAGGAGCGCATAAGATCAGGTTCGATACCCGTAACCCCCCTCTAGGGCGGCGCATTGCATGGCTGCTAAACCAAGTGTTTAATTAAGATCTTGATTCTACTGTCATGTTTCAATGTAATCTTACTGCGTAATTGTCAGTCTGAATTAACAAAGAAGGTTATTATTATTATAAATAATTCAGTTTTCAAGTAGAAAACAGTTTTCGGGTATCTGGTGGAAATTCCTTTTTGGTGATTAGATCTCCGGAAATTTGCTACACACCCGAATTGTAACTGAAATGTATTGATATTTCTCAAGAACCTCATTAGAAGTGGTGTCTACTATCTGATTGTGTGGTGATTTACTGTCATGATTTTAGTAATTTGCTCTAGCCATCAACCATCTTCCAGTCCAGCAGCATCTGTCCAGTTCTTCCAGCTCTCATTCTTTTCCCTCCACGATATAGTTCTCAGTAGGGCTACTATAATGGCTGACTAATAAACGTGTATCCTGTTGAGTTGCTGGCGGTCGTGTTTATCTGTCTTTTGAAAGATCCTCAAGCTGTGCAACTGAGGATTTGTAATAAAGGCATGATGAATTGATGATGTATGTAGTTCATAAGCCTTTCTTTCTTAAACCCGGAAAATAAATCTCAATTGAAATTGACACTGTCTTTTTGTCCCGTAATGACCGTTGTTTGACTGATGTAGCCATATTTGCGATTCGGCCAGTGCATCTGTCGACTACCAAGACCGGTCCTATGAGTACAGTACAGTACTTGGGCCTTGGTCCAAAAATGCATCATGCTGGTTTAGATCTTTAGGATAATCATGTTTGAGACGTTTTTTAAAGTTACTCTATAAACGTCCAGGGGAACTGTAAATGTTCATGTATATATATATATATATGTAGACACAGACACAAATGTATGGTATATATATACACTGTATATATATATATATATGTACAGTTGTACACCATATGTGTATATATGTTATATATATGAACTGTTTAAAGTTAATAAGTCTACTGAATCCAGTTATCAAGATGCACTAGCAATCAATGAGCTGTTAATTATTGCTTCTAAGCCAAATCACATTCTGAAATCGTAGTCTATTAGACAGCGCCATGCAGGTAATGCATATGCATGTCTATATATACGATGCATACATACATACAGTTTTTGTGTGTGTTTGTTTTTGTTTTGTTTGTTTGCATTTTCTTGTACTTTCAACTAGTTCTTTACTTTTCATTCATACTATACCTCAAGGACAGTATTTTCAGGGCCTGGTTTTTGTCCCCATCATTTTTCTTTTTCTTCTTTGGTGCCATCTTATTACTATATAACAAATAGGCAGCCCTAATTAAGCGGGACCTATGTCCCTTTTGGGCTTTGCCTATTGTATCCAGAATGTTTTTGACATTCCGATTGGTGCCTACTGTACTTTTGTATTGAATTCGGATCAATAAAGTTGAATTGAATTGAATTGAATACTTGTTTATATGTGCATACATACATACTTCAGTTAGAAGGTATGTGCTGGGAAATGAGCACTTTTTCTGAATGAGCAATTATGTTATGTACTGTGGAACTTCAGTTAAAGGCATTGATTAAAGCGCAGTTCCTGTCTAATTGTAGATTCCGCCGATGATCCGTCAGTCCATCCTCAGACTAGTACGATCTTCATCATGAGGTCGGCCAGCGACAAGCACAGAAAAAGTGAGCAACTGGTCATCTTCTCGTTTTCTCATCTTTACTGAATGCCAAAAATAAGCAAATTATAATCAGTCGGAATCTTCTGCTGTGTATCTTTATAAGCAGTTCCAATTTCTTATAAGGGGAGGGAAAGAGAGCAATATATTAGGTCAACTCAAGAGTAGATGTGGGGTCTATAACACTTCAAATTCAGTAAGTTCCAGGGAATTAAGAGTATGAACATTTCATTTAATGATTTAGAAGAGGAAAAGCAGTTCCTTAAGCTAGCTCATGAATGTGAAATGTTGGTGACTTCATTTTTCCTAGACTTGGCACATAAGGGCTGGTGGCCAGTCCTCTACTTGCTGCCAAATCTTTCTACCAACAGTACTCATTTGATAGTTGTTTGCTAAGAGGTGGAAGGAAAATGGGAATCTTGAAATATTTTTATCCTCTGACCAGAATTTGAACCCCTCCCTTGGCCTCTCGGTTGAAAGTCCATCACAATAACCACTAGACCATCATGCTCCCTATAATAATAATAATAATAATTATAATAACAATAATAATAATAATGATAATGATAATAATAATAATAATTTAATTATAACGATTATGACAACCACAATAATGACAGTGATCTCGGAGATGAGATCTGATTTTCGAGAAATTAAAATTCCACCATTATATGTAATTTTGTTTCATTCATGAAGGATCATTCCTGCCCTGGATAAAAATACAATATAAAAGGAATAAAAATATAGATCAGTAACCACTTCAACACCAGCTGTTTTTGTCAGGCGGTACTTTGAAGAGTTACACTTCTTGATACACTTCAAGAGCGTCCTTGGGATCGTTGTAGATTAGCATATTGATCTTACAGAATGAGTGGGTACTTCAAGTTACGTGCCACACATACCATAGAGATTAAGCTCTGTTCTCTATCAAACAAGGTGTACTTGCGGTGTTTTCAAAAGCCATGTGTAAATATGAAAAACGGGTCATTTATCTTGACGTCAATATACGGACATTAGGGAGACATCAATGTTCTTACCATAGACCTGAAGCAGCAAGGGACTAGCAACGGCTTGTATTACCCAAGTAACTGCATATGCACATACTTCTGTTGTTACGTTTGTAATGGCAGAATTACGAAGCACCTTATCACAGAGTGCTTCTGACCTAATGACAGATAACCTGGATCAAACAGTATGATTTTAAAACGCTTACATAGTAGAGGTAGAGAAAGTCCAAGGAGAGTACATCATAGGTAAACGTTTACGTATTTATGTGTGTGTGAATTTTGGCGTTTCTTCTATGCAGATCACAAACGAAGGAGGAGTCATTACGACAATCATCACCAGGTCAGTCTCAATTCACGTTTCAATTCACGTTTCAATTCACGTTTCAATTCACGTTTCAGTTCACGTATACACAGGAATCTTGTTGCAATGCAGTTAGCTATAACAGTGCATCTCAAAACTTTCTGATGTTGCAGATGCATAATTGCTTTGCCAGCCTTACCATCGACTTATACTTTTCAACATCAGAGCTTACATTGCATATATGACTTGATAATTAAAATTTAGATTTAGTAACATTCTCACTGTTTATTACAACTGTACATTTGACACTGTTGCATATTTAAAACTTTATTTTGTATGAACACCATGTTGTGTTTTCTCACTTTTTTATGTTTTACACTGTATGCAATTTAGTATTTTATTTGAACATGATCAAAAGTGTGATTTTGGTTATCATTCCGTGGCCTGGTACTAATCACTCGCTGACTGGCACCAGGCTGCGGACCACAGTTTGAGTAGCACCGTGCTATAGCACAGATTCTGTTTCAGCATAAGCTAAGTTTACTGCAGCCTCATATTGAGGCCCCAGAGGTTCCTGTGTTTATCATGGGCCAAGGACATTGATTTGATGTTATTCTGTAGGAAAGTATTATGAGAGCTTGTGATATTAGTTGCAGAACATTTGCAGCTCATTAAATAAAGGCAGGTTGCTGTAGTTAGGTGTTAAGATTTTAACATTGCAGTCATTGATATGGAACCATAAAAAAAATCATCAAGTGTCAAGAGTTGAACGTTTATGTCTGTAGATTCTACCATGTAGTATCTACTCTGGAATCATGAAGCATGTTATAATTTAGGCTAAAGTGTGTTTAAAATAGTAGTTATGGCTGCTGTATGATGTCTGATATTTCAATTCCCAGCAACGTGACTACGGACATCTATCGAAGAAATTCAGTTCTTGTTCCACAATTCTTATTGATGACTCGACTGTGAGCCAGCCAAACCTGAAGAACACAATACGAGCCGTTGCCTTGGCGATCTATTTCCACATCAAGAACCGGGATCGTCGAGAGATACTGTCAAACGAGGACAAAGCCCTCGACATCTTTGACGAAAAGTTGAATCCTCTTTCGGTTAGTTGTTGTTCGTGTTCTGAATTGGAAGAGTTGCCTTGAATCGCTTGTTTGGTCACTTTGGTGTACTGTGGTGGTTGGACCACAGTTTGTGCAGTGTTTAAAAGTGTGCATTTAGCTTGTGCAGTGTTTAGAAGTGTGCATTGAGTTTGTACAGTGTTTAGAAGCGTGCATTTAGTTTGTACAGTTTTTAGAAGTGTGCATTTAGTTTGTCCAGTGTTTAGAAGTGTGCACACTTAGTTTGTGCAGTTTCTAGAAGTGTGCATTTAGTTTGTGCAGTGTTTAGAAGTGTGCACACTTAGTTTGTGCAGTGTTTAGAAGTGTGCACACTTAGTTTGTGCAGTGTTTAGAGGTGTGCATTTAGTTTGTGCAGTTTTTAGAAGTGTGCATTTAGTTTGTGCAGTGTTTAGAAGTGTGCGCACTTAGTTTAGGCAGTTTTTAGAAGTGTGCTTTTAGTTTGTGCAGTGTTTAAAAGTGTGCATTTAGTTTGGGCAGTTTTAGAAGTGCTTTTAGTTTGTGCAGTGTTTAAAAGAGTGCATTTAGTTTGTGCATTGTTTAGAAATGTGCATTTAGTTTGTGTCGTGTTTAATGCGTGCTTTCAGTTCGCAATATGTACAAGTGCTTGTGCTGTGTTTAGTTGCATGCAGTTAGTTTGTATCGTGTTTAAACTGTGCCTTTAGTTGTTAGAGCTTTTGACTGCAACACAGACATTCTTCACCAGCGATATGCATGCAACTATACAAGAATTCAATTCCCTAGCAATATTGCAAACATCAATCCACTGGAAAAGCCAGGTTGGAGAAAGAAGTGATGTGATGTAAACAATAGGTGACCGTGTTGCCTATTTTGTTTATTTATTTATTTAATTTATTTAATGGGATGCGATAGTGTATTGGTATGTTCTGCGCCTTGTAACCAGAGGGTCACAGGTTCGAATCTACCTCAAACCACTGCGTAGCAACCTTGGACAAGTTGCTAACCCACAGTTATCTGTAAGGAGGGCAATGGGAAACCACCTCACTCACCATCTCATCACTGGGTGGCATAAAGCCAGTGGACCTGCCTTTGGGCAGAGAACTCATCATCATCATCATTTGTTTATTCACAGAGTTGACACTGAGCCCCTTAAAAATATCTACCGAGAAGCGCTTTCACCGTCGTGTTTTGTCAGAAATTGTTGATTGTTGAAACATATAGTTGTCGCTGATTGTTAGTTTTGATTGTTCCTGGTTCCATTCTTTCTTCAGAAAGAGCCAATTCCTAACGATTACTTCAGTCGTGATCCAGAACACAAAACGATCTATCGGTTCATTCGAAACCTCTTTCACTCGGCCCAGCTGACAGCGGAATGTGCTATTGTGACACTGGTAGGAAGCTTTTTCTGGATGATATTTCTTTTGGGTTGCTAGCGTTTTCTGAAGATCGCACAAAATGCCTGTATTTATGCGGGCATTTTTGGAGGGTCGAAGACTAAATAGTTTAGTGAGAGGAAAAGAAATATGGAATCCCAGGACAAGAAGTCTGTGCTTTGGCAGTCATAGTTACCAGAGAACAATCGCGGACATGGTAGCCAATTGGTTAGAGTGCTCGCCCTGTTATGTGGAGAGTACGGGTTCGAGCCTCCTTCCCTGAGACAGTTCCTGTGTAGCAAACGTATGGAAGTCCTTCACTCACAATTGCACACTGCCATCGATTGATGCCCGGTCATTAGATAGTGATGCTTAATAAACATGTAATAATAATAAAATGAGATAATAATAATAGTCAGAATATTAATGGTAATAATACATGGAACAGACTTCTGGTGTCTCATTTGAAAAAGGCTGAGTGTCTTCTTGCTTTCTCCAGCAAATGAAATTGTCTGTTAATCAAGGTGACAGTTGACATTGTTCACCACCCTAGACGTAACTTGATACTTTTGATGTGATATAAAAACTGCAGTTTGCTTGTTTCAGTAACAATTTTGTCAACTCTTATGCAGGAATTGCGGCTTGAGCTCCTCAGCCTCTTTCTCCCAGTTGTTTCGGAGACACCCGAGGTCCATTCTATTTGTCAGTGATAGCATTGATTTGGGTCGGGCACTTCTGAATTGTTGAGTGGTGCTTTTATAAATGTTCAATTACAATTGCAATTACTCTTAACGACTTGTGTCAAATTCCATGCGTGAGAAAACTAAAACTTTTGTTCATTCTATCCATTTGTTCATGCGAATGATGCGATGTGTGTTATAATAAAAAACGGATTTGATTTGATTTGATTTGATTTGAAACTTAGTTCAATGTGCAAAAAACTAGACCTATTCAATTGGTTGTATGGGAGCAAAGGTGTCATTGATCCTTGTTGTCACTTTGGTTGTTTAGGTTTATCTCGAGAGGCTGTTAACGTACAGCGATATGGAGTTGGCTCCGAACAACTGGAAGAGAACTGTTCTTGGTGCTATCTTGTTGGCCTCAAAGGTCTGGGATGACCAGGCCGTCTGGAACGTTGACTACTGTCAGATTCTTAAAGAAATTACTGTAGAAGATATGTAAGTTGTTGTTGAAGATATTGCTGAAGATAATGTAAGTTGCTCACTTCATCTTAGTTTGCAGAGTGCATTAACCTGTTGAGTAATTAATCTTTAGTAATAATACTTAAGGCAAAGTTCAACTCGGCTGTATTGTCGGTGGGAAGATGAGACGACGAGGGAGAGGACTGGCCGCTCATCCTCATTTGTCGAGGCCAAGAAAAATGAAGTCGCTAACACATCATACCCATGGCTGCCTCTTGGGTTAGCTTAACACTTGGTGATGAGCTGCGGTGGTTTCTCAGTCACTTTTAGTACACTCTCGTCGTTAATGTGTTAAAGGGCTGCTAAAAATGTTATTAATGTGACGTGACGAATGTAATATAAGATTGTGAGTTATTATAACCTTATTGAACTTAATATAATTTAAGTAATGTTATGTATGTAATGTAACTGTTAATGTTAGGCTGTGAGATGGACTACTGCCTTGGTGATAAGATTAACCATGGATTAAGCTCTCGTAAGTTGGGTTCTATGTGCATGTAAGGACCTGCCATTGGAGACTTTTACAGCCACCATCACTTCCTTAGACAAGAACTAGTGCTTAATGAGCCTTAACAGTGTTATGCTAGTAAAGAACACTCTTGGGAGAAGGTTGTGCCATTCCTAAGCATGGACGTAGGAGAAGAGCGATGCTAGTCATCTTTGTTTAACACATCATTAAACAGAGGGTGCTCGATAATGTAGTGTGGTTAGTTTCCTGGACTGTCAATCGAAAGGTTGGGGTTCAAATCCCCTCCAGGGCAGAACTTTGGTTCAAGATTTCAGCTCCACCTGTGCCCTCTAGCCAACTCAGCTATAATAAGTACACTGACCGTACACTGTCGGTTTGAAGATGAGATCGCGAGGGAGAGGACTGGCCTCTGGCATAGTATGCCAAGGCTAAGAAAATGAAGTCGCTAACACTTCATACCCATGGCTACCTACTACCTATTGGGCATTAAACAGAATACAATACTGTACAATTCTATTTGATACAGTACAATACAACTGCATTTGATAAATATTGCCCTTCCAAAGTTCAGAAGTGCATATACCAGAGCATTGATAGTGCTGAGCAATTGTGCTTGAAGGACTTGCTCAAGGTCTGTGCTCAGTGACCGCATGAGTGGAGGCTCAAACCCATACTCTCTGCATTACAGGCCAAGTGCTCTAGCCATTCGGCTAACATGACCCAATGAAAGATAAGCCACTGTAGAACTGTTACGTGTATGCACATGATATTCTTTGTTTGATATTGTGATAATATTGTTCTTGGCTGTGTATTCTCCGATTGTAGGAATGAACTGGAAAGGCAGTTTCTGGAGCTGCTCCAGTTCAACATCAACGTTTCCTCCAGCGTCTACGCAAAGTACTATTTTGATTTAAGAGCTCTTGCTGACGCTCATGATCTCTCCTTTCCGTTTGAGCCGCTGAGCAAGGAACGAGCGGTAAAGCTGGAGGTAAGACGCTCTGGCCTACTGTTCAGATTTAGAATTCTGTAGCAGTGACTGTTGTCATAGGCTGTCGTAGTACAGTTGCTCAACACTTTTTCAGCTGTTCAAAGAGTTTCTTACAGGTGTTACCCATGTGTAAAGGTGTGGTTATATACAATACATGCGTGGGGCGTGGTGGCTCAGTGGTAAGTTCGGCGCCTTGTGACCGGAGGGTTGCAGGTTCAAATCCCACTCTAGCCGCTGCGTACGGACCTTGGACAAGTCCTTCACTCGCAATTGCTCGTGGCGCTTCGGCGTGAAAATTCTGGCACAGTATCAAATGCTGTAGTTGGGAGCGCCTCTGAGTCGTAGTTGACTTCGAGAGGCGCTATAGAAATATCTGGAATAAAAAAAATACATACATATACACACATACATGCATACATCACACACAGAGGAATTAATCCACAACATAAATGAATACACATACACACATACATACATACACATACATACATACATATGTACATGCATTACATATATACATAAATGCATACATTCATACTTGCATACATAGATACATTCATGCATGCATACATACGTGCATCTGTAAAATACATACATTCTTACATACCTGCTTGCTTTTATACATACATTTCTATGCATAAGTGCATGATTATTTCTATCTATACATTGCTGTGAAACACTTCTTGTTTTGCAGGCCATGTCCAATCTTTGCGAAGGCCGACTGAAAGAGACTCGGCTTTGTCGCTCGCAGAGTTTAGACGGCATCGCGTCGAACCCGCGCCACAGCAAGGCGATTCTCTCATGACAGGTGTCGTGCCGTACTAGCAGAGCGCGTTAGCTTTCGACTGGAATTCCGCTGAAGCTGGACTACTGCCACTAGATGTCACCAGTCTCTTACCTAAGTCAATTGGGTCCGTAGGAAGAGTCTAAGCTTAGAGGCTCTCTGACTTTTGAAATTTGTAGTAGCGACGCGTCAAAGAAATTCTCACATTTAAAATCACTGCACACACATTGCTGACTTAATATAGTTACTTATCACCGAGAAGGTGACATGTTTTAGTCGAGCAGTGTGTTTTACAAGCGGCTTTACTGAAATACTTCTATGTAGCATTTATGCAACTCTGTCGAGCACACATTTTAAGGTTTTCAACTACGTGCACACGCCCTAATGCTTTTGTAACTTCAGAACAGAGTTTAATTATGATCTTTGATCGGTCTTTGATCAGTCTTAAAGCCAACATTCTTGATTCTTTCTGATCGCTTGTGACGTGTTGACGGTTGACGGGTCTTTTATGTTCGCAGAGGGAGAGTCAGTTTTTTTATTTCATTTTTTTCTGTTTCGACAAGCCTGGATTGCAGTAGGCAATGATATAGTGTGGAATTTTAAGCATCTGTATGAGGTGTGGAGTTGGCTCAGTGTTGGCTCCGTTTAACTTCATTTTATGACTACTTTATGTGCTAGTGATTGGTAAATGCTATCGTTAGCTGCTGTGTGTGTTACAAGGTTGTACAGTAAATTATTTGTAACTGAGTATTTTATCGATTAAATTGTCGAGAAATGATAAAACGCTGCTTGTGTGACTACGACAGCTACATGTAGTTGTAAGCGTGTAGAAATGATGAAAACATGTAAACATGCTACACATAGTTCTAAACATACTGTAAACACGTTTTAAACATGTAAACATACTACATGTAGTTCTAAACATGCTGTTAACAATGTCTTCAACATATAAACATGCTACATGTAGTTCTAAACATGCTGTGAGCACGTTTTAAACATTTAAATATACTACATGTAGTTCTAAATATGCTGTAAACACAATTTAAACATGTAAACATGCTACATGTAGTTCTAAACAGCTTGACGCTGCAACGCGTTATTGCGGCTTATGGTGGAAACAATTAGACAACACTTTGAGAGATTCTGACAGGAACTAAAGTGTGGACTCGTTAACATGCTTCTGGTTTATGCACCATTCTGGTTAATGCAAAATGCTGTTATGTACCCCAAAGCTACTAACTTAACACACCATACTGCTTAGCGCGCCATACAAAAACAGCGGTTTTGGTGCTAAATACTTGTATTGGCTTATTCAGCATTATTACGAGACATGTCCTCCCGACTTCGTGTTAGCGAGTCCACACTATGGTTTTTGGTTCTGCTTGATTGTGTTACATTGTGAGGTACGAAACCAAGTGAAGCGGTGCCTTGGAAGGTTTGGTTATGCGACATCTTGGTTTATTGCTGGTTTTCGTTTTATTCGTTTTGAGGCTTGTGTGCATAGTAAGTGCAGGTACATTTTGTTTGGTAGTTGTGGGGCTCTCGGTGTGGCCTGGAGTGAAAGTTATCGGACCATTTGAAGCATTGGACCAGAATTATTGGTGGATAGTATGATCGGCGTGTATCACAGTGACCAAGGTCTTTGCAGCATGCTCTGACTTTGTGAAGCTTGAACTTGGTGGTTGAGTACAGTATGTTGCAGTTGGTAAAGTTGTTTGTCATTTAATGATCCCCACAGCATGCCCATGTGTACCCATATGGGACCCATATTTTAATCACATGGGTCCTGTTTAGAGCCCATGTGGGCCCTCTTGTAAAGCCCATAGAAATGTTGGCACAGTTAGAAGTGGATTGCCGTACGTCTAAAACGTTGGTGCAAGCCCCAAGAAATGAAGGCCTGCACCTTAGGTCCTTTTAACCATGCCAACAAACTCATGAATTTAGATGAAACCTTCGTGTGGTCTAGATGGATCCATATGGGAATACGGGTCTGATTTAGGCCCCAGGGAGGTGCTTGAGAGTTTGCTGAAGCACTCTAGCAGTCCTTTAAGCTAAACCCAAACAGTAGCCATGAGTATGAGGTGTTAGCGACTTAACTTTCTTAGCCTTGGCATAGAAGGAAGGGGCTGCACCCTCCGATCTTCCAACCATCAGTGTACAGGTTTTATGGCTGAGTTTGCTAGGGCCTACAGTAGAACAGATCTTTAAATACATGTCTGTCCTACTGGGGATTTGAACCTCCAACTGTGTGTTCTACAGTTCATCTGCTAACCAATAGGCTGTTGTGTAGTCCTGGCCACAATGGAGTTGGATGTGTTTGATCTTGTGGAATGTTAATTTGATTTATCTGCTGTTGCAGCTACACGTTTTTAGAGCAAATGCAGCTAAGCAGTGTCGATTGTTTGTCGCGTGGAAAGAGTTGGATACTCGCACCAAGTTGAGTAAGAATGTATTACAGATATCGGAAACTGTTTCTTTTTTTGCGATATCGTCATCATGTTTTCTGAAGAGGTATTTTGCTGGTCTTAAAACTTAACGGGTATTAAGTATAGTCAGTAAATTTTAAAGAAGCCCTCTGGTGTAAACGATGTTTGCCAAATCAAGAGTGTTGACTACTGGATTTGGATTGCTACGAATCAAAGTTAAAATAAGTTCATGGTGAATTTAAATTAAGAAAGCTGAGCTAATTTTGATCAGATTTAAAGCTATTATGTCTATGTCGATGTCATTAGTGCTAACTGGTTTTTGCTAATTTTAATTTGTTGACAATAAATTCCATATTACAGTTTGGACACAGTGAATCTCTGGCTTGTTTCGACCCATTGGGATTTGTTTCTTCAGTGGCATTTCATTGCTGTTTTCAAATTATTATTATTATTATTATTACTAGTGTATTTTCCCGTCATATTATAACGTCATATTATAGGCCTATATGTATCGTTGGTTATCGCCGTCGTCAAGACCGCCGCCGTCAAGACAACGGTTTATGTTTCACAATAGAACAGAACCCGTTTGTGACGTAGCGTCCCCCGACAGACGGACACTATATGGATATTATATATATAGATAATACTAGCTGTAACCCGTGAAAAATCAAGGTATATAAAAACAATTATTATTGCAGTGATAACAATAACGTTATATTATAGGCCTATAGCTGTCGTCAAGACAACCGTCGCCAAAGCGACAGTATGGTGACGTCACAATAGTGTTTGTTACGGGACAGACAGACGTACATCGGTTATTATGTTGTTTAATTATGCATTTATTAAGCGCCACTATCTAAAAACAAGCATCAATCGATGGCGCTCATCCATTACTGTAGATTGGCTACCGTGTCCGAGAAACAGGTCGTCATCCAAAGCTGTGATGGTTTCATAAGTACAGTGTAGGTATATGAGGTGGGAGCTTCCATTTCAAGGGTTCGTCCATACAGTAATTACCTACTTTAGACCCCTCCCTTCCCTTGTCTGCAAACCCTCCCATCCCCTTGTGCGGACGCCCACACTCCAACGCAGCACTAACGCCTATAGTCTCACCGAAGTCGGTGGTTGATAACTGCAACACATTTTAGATGCGAATGTTCGCATTGGGCCTAACCCCTTCCGTTGGCCGCATTTGGGTTACCCTTTCCTGCCGCCCTCTAAGTCCGTTATGAATTTGACGACATCCGAATGGACAGTGAGAGTAGTAGAAAAAAGAATGGGGGTGGGGTGCAGGCCCGTAGCCAGTATGAGGCAAGACGAGGCGAGTGCCTCGTCGTAATTTTCAAGACGAGGCAACCTGTCCCTCTCTGCCTCGTCTTACTTCGACACGATAATTAAGATATCGTGTGAGAATAATAGAGTATTTTAATCTCTTCTATAGACACATTTGCCTCCTCCAGCACTGACTCGCCCTCTTCTATCATCCCTGCCCCTAACCAAAGTGCGACCGTACGTTACTAACCAGAATAACGTAGGCGTACCGTATAGGCCTACGTACCTTATCGAAAAAAATAACGTACGCGTACGTTAAAAATGCCACAAGTTTATCTGATCATTCCCAAAGAACCTCAATATAACTATAGTCTTGTAATGTCCGCGTACCGTACGCGTACATGACAAATGATCAGTTTAGCTCTACAATATTAGTCTTCCCGTACGCAGGCCTAATTATTTACGAACGGTACCGAAGCTTAGTATTGCCAATAAAATGACCACTGGCACTGACCATCCTATAAAGTGTGCCGTAAAATCTTAATTATCTTCATATTATACATTAGACAGAATATTAGTAATTTGAAATTTAAAAGAAGGAAGAGAGGAAATGGAGGGAGGTAGAGAGCGAATGGAGGGTAGAAGGAAGAGACTAAAATACAGGGTTTAAAGTGGGTGGGAACGCGTGGGAACGGCGTTCCCACTGCTCTCGAAATTCGTTGCTTGCGTTCCCACTGCTCACAATGCAAGAACCCTGGTAACGCATGCGTTCCAATAAAACTTTGCTTTGGCGTTCCCACTGCTCACCCAAACCACTTTAACCACTTAGGAAGACATGAAATGGAGGGTAGGAGGAACAGAGGGAATGGAGGGTAGTAGGCAGAAAGGAATGGAGGGTAGAAGGAAGAGAGGGAGTGGAGGGTAGGAGGAACAGAGGGAATGGAGGGTAGAAGGAAGAGAGGGAATGGAGGGTAGAAGCAAGAGAGGAAATGGAGGGTTGGAGGAAGTGAGGAAATGGAGGGTTGGAGGAAGAGAGGAAATGGAGGGTTGGTGGAAGAGAGGGAATGAAGGGTTGGAGGAAGAGAGGGAATGGAGGGTTGGAGGAAGAGAGGAAATGGAGGGTTGGAGGAAGAGAGGAAATGGAGGGTTGGAGGAAGAGAGGAAATGGAGGGTTGGAGGAAGAGAGGAAATGGAGGGTTGGAGGAAGAGAGGAAATGGAGGGTTGGAGGAAGAGAGGAAATGGAGGGTTGGAGGAAGAGAGGAAATGGAGGGTTGGAGGAAGAGAAGAAATGGAGGGTTGGAGGAAGAGAGGAAATGGAGGGTTGGAGGAAGAGAGGGAATGGAGGGTTGGAGGAAGAGAGGAAATGGAGGTTAGGAGGAAGAGAGGAAATGGAGGGTTGGAGGAAGAGAGGAAATGGAGGGTTGGAGGAAGAGAGGGTATGGAGGGTTGGAGGAAGAGAGGAAATGGAGGGTTGGAGGAAGAGAGGGAATGGAGGGTTGGAGGAAGAAAGGAAATGGAGGGTTGGAGGAAGAGAGGAAATGGAGGGTTGGAGGAAGAGAGGAAATGGAGGGTTGGAGGAAGAGAGGAAATGGAGGGTTGGAGGAAGAGAGGGAATGGAGGGTTGGAGGAAGAGAGGAAATGGAGGGTTGGAGGAAGAGAGGAAATGGAGGGTTGGAGGAAGAGATGAAATGGAGGGTTGGAGGAAGAGAGGAAATGGAGGGTTGGAGGAAGAGAGGAAATGGAGGGTTGGAGGAAGAGAGGAAATGGAGGGTTGGAGGAAGAGAGGAAATGGAGGGTTGGAGGAAGAGAGGAAATGGAGGGTTGGAGGAAGAGAAGAAATGGAGGGTTGGAGGAAGAGAGGAAATGGAGGGTTGGAGGAAGAGAGGGAATGGAGGGTTGGAGGAAGAGAGGAAATGGAGGTTAGGAGGAAGAGAGGAAATGGAGGGTTGGAGGAAGAGAGGAAATGGAGGGTTGGAGGAAGAGAGGAAATGGAGGGTTGGAGGAAGAGAGGAAATGGAGGGTTGGAGGAAGAGAAGAAATGGAGGGTTGGAGGAAGAGAGGAAATGGAGGGTTGGAGGAAGAGAGGGAATGGAGGGTTGGAGGAAGAGAGGAAATGGAGGTTAGGAGGAAGAGAGGAAATGGAGGGTTGGAGGAAGAGAGGAAATGGAGGGTTGGAGGAAGAGAGGGTATGGAGGGTTGGAGGAAGAGAGGAAATGGAGGGTTGGAGGAAGAGAGGGAATGGAGGGTTGGAGGAAGAGAGGAAATGGAGGGTTGGAGGAAGAGAGGAAATGGAGGGTTGGAGGAAGAGAGGAAATGGAGGGTTGGAGGAAGAGAGGGAATGGAGGGTTGGAGGAAGAGAGGAAATGGAGGGTTGGAGGAAGAGAGGAAATGGAGGGTTGGAGGAAGAGATGAAATGGAGGGTTGGAGGAAGAGAGGAAATGGAGGGTTGGAGGAAGAGAGGAAATGGAGGGTTGGAGGAAGAGAGGAAATGGAGGGTTGGAGGAAGAGAGGAAATGGAGGGTTGGAGGAAGAGAGGAAATGGAGGGTTGGAGGAAGAGAAGAAATGGAGGGTTGGAGGAAGAGAGGAAATGGAGGGTTGGAGGAAGAGAGGGAATGGAGGGTTGGAGGAAGAGAGGAAATGGAGGTTAGGAGGAAGAGAGGAAATGGAGGGTTGGAGGAAGAGAGGAAATGGAGGGTTGGAGGAAGAGAAGAAATGGAGGGTTGGAGGAAGAGAGGAAATGGAGGGTTGGAGGAAGAGAGGGAATGGAGGGTTGGAGGAAGAGAGGAAATGGAGGTTAGGAGGAAGAGAGGAAATGGAGGGTTGGAGGAAGAGAGGAAATGGAGGGTTGGAGGAAGAGAGGGTATGGAGGGTTGGAGGAAGAGAGGGAATGGAGGGTTGGAGGAAGAGAGGGAATGGAGGGTTGGAGGAAGAAAGGAAATGGAGGGTTGGAGGAAGAGAGGAAATGGAGGGTTGGAGGAAGAGAGGAAATGGAGGGTTGGAGGAAGAGAGGAAATGGAGGGTTGGAGGAAGAGAGGGAATGGAGGGTTGGAGGAAGAGAGGAAATGGAGGGTTGGAGGAAGAGAGGAAATGGAGGGTTGGAGGAAGAGAGGAAATGGAGGGTTAGAGGAAGAGAGGAAATGGAGGGTTGGAGGAAGAGAGGAAATGGAGGGTTGGAGGAAGAGAGGAAATGGAGGGTTGGAGGAAGAGAGGAAATGGAGGGTTGGAGGAAGAGAGGAAATGGAGGGTTGGAGGAAGAGAAGAAATGGAGGGTTGGAGGAAGAGAGGAAATGGAGGGTTGGAGGAAGAGAGGGAATGAAGGGTTGGAGGAAGAGAGGAAATGGAGGTTAGGAGGAAGAGAGGAAATGGAGGGTTGGAGGAAGAGAGGAAATGGAGGGTTGGAGGAAGAGAGGAAATGGAGGGTTGGAGGAAGAGAGGGAATGGAGGGTTGGAGGAAGAGAGGAAATGGAGGGTTGGAGGAAGAGAGGAAATGGAGGGTTGGAGGAAGAGAGGAAATGGAGGGTTGGAGGAAGAGAGGAAATGGAGGGTTGGAGGAAGAGAGGGAATGGAGGGTTGAAGGAAGAGAGGAAATGGAGGGTTGGAGGAAGAGAGGAAATGGAGGGTTGGAGGAAGAGAGGAAATGGAGGGTAGGAGAAAGGAAGTGAAGTCGGATTTGTAGGGTCAGTGCTTATGTTTCTTGTCTTTAATCGTCGTCAATCCGACGATTGGTCACACATGGACAATTTTATTCCACCCACTTTTGTTTCCTGTCTTTTTCGATAATTGGGCGAATCCAGTCCTAGTTATCAATCCATAGATCTTCCCTCAGCTCTTAATCCAGGGATTGTGCCTTGGATTATCTCCTTCTCCAGACAATCTCCACTCTTCTCCAACACATGCCCGTAATATGAAGCTTCTTCTGCTGGATTAATCCAAGGATACTTATTTGTACTCCAGTGGTCTTCAAAACCCATTCGATTGTCTGCCTCGACGTTCATGATTTCCCGAGGGTCTGCTGCATATAATTATTGCATTTCAATGCGACTTCCTTCTATTTGACAACCTCACAAGCTTCGACAATTATTGCATTATTATTGTGCTTGAGATTTCAAAGAATGTTCTTTACAGTGTCGTAGTTTGTGGCGCTTGATGTCATTGTGAGTAAAGCGCCACATTGTGACTTGAATCAAAGTACGTTACTTACCGGAATAACGTACGCGTACCGTAATTACGTTAAAAAATAACGTACACGGTACACGCACCGTAGGCGTACGTTAAAAATGCCACAAGTTTATCTGATCATTCCCAAAGAACCTCAATATAACTATAGTCTTCTAACGTACGCGTACCGCGCACGTAGGCTACGTAACAAATGATCAGTTTAGCTCTACAATATTAGTCTCCCCGTACGCAGGCCTAATTATGTATTTACGAATAGTACCGAAGTTTAGTATTGCCAATTAAATGACCACTGCCACTGACCAGTGACCATCCTATAAAGTGTGCCGTAAAATCTTAATTATCTTCATATTATACATTAGACAGAATATTAGCAATTTGGAATTTAACAGTTTAAAATATTATAGCAGAATATTAGCAATTTGGAATTTAATAGTTTAAAAGTAGAGATAATTGAACAGCCTGATGTAGGTAATGGTTAAAATAGTTTACGACCGCGTCTGGCCTAAATAACATTATTAAGCTATCCCTGCTGACCTTTATGAGTACGAAGGGTCGAAGGCAATCGAGGCACAGTAACACGTAGGCCTATGGACCCGTCTATACAATTTCAAATCGTCATTTTGCTTTCTTCGTCAGTTCCAGTAATCGTAAGTAATTGTAATTATAACCGAACACTTTTGTAGCGTCACTCAGAGCAGCGGCCCTTTAAAATTTAGCGATCTCGTTTTTTTATCATAATTATTACGAATTAAGTTTAAGAAATAACTTCAAATAAACTTGGATTAGAAGACTAAGTCTTATAGTCGGCTACAGAACAAGATTATGATGAGTCGACAACCTGTAAAACGATTAGGCCTAGGCCTACTTTTCTGTTTTTTGTTGTCGAATATTAAGAACTAACTTTTCATTCTATTACATTACATATAGGCTATCCTCTTATGTAACATAACTTGTAGGCCCTATAGTGTTTGTTATAGAGTAAACTGAAATGTGTTAATACAATGTATTAACACATTTCAGTTTACTCTATAACAAGAGTAATATAGGCCTAATATGATCTTATAGAAGTTAGAACAAGTTGAACAACACAATTAGAGTCCTGCAAAAATCCACAAAAATGAAACGTTCACTTAAAAAATTTGCTTCGGCTTCAGATATGATTATAATTTCAGACAAACTTTTACACAGCATTCCAAAACATATTTAAGCACCACAAAATGCTGCTTTTATTGGCTTTAAGATGTTCTACAACTCAAGTACGAGAATCTACAATATAAACATTTTTTCGAGGGTAACACTCCCGAACCCTCACAGATCTCACTTAAAGGGAAGGGGCTGGGGACGGGTGGGAAGGGTTTTGGAAGGGGAAGGCAGGGAAAAGGGTGGGGACGGGGCGGAACGGGAAGGCAGAGAATGGGAAGGTAAAAGTAAGTAAGTAAGTAAGCATATCCTTTATTAAGGTGAGGGGAATGGGCAAAAAGGGAGGGGAGGTAAGGATAGGGAAGCGGAGGACGGAAGGGGAGGGGACGGTACGTGGATGGGAGGGGTTTGCCTCGTCTTGATTTTGCCTCTGGCTACGGGCCTGGTGGGGTGGTAGACTTTGACGAGTTTGATCCATGTAGAGTTGACTATTTTATTCGTATTTTGCAAACTGAGAAAATTCAGAAATGCAATAGAAAGCTTAAACTCCGTGATGGCATCACCAAATTTATTAGTTTACAATTCACACGGTCAGAGCACTGCTTTATTTTTAATACTTGGTTTGTACTTGGATGAGGTTGCTCATGCAACTTTTAAGCACTTAATTCACAGGCCACTGTGAAGGTAAAGTAAGGAAAAGGGAGATAAGGTAGGCCTATAGCGACTTACCTTCCTTTATCTTACGTTACCTTCCTTAGATATATATATAGTATACAATTCACATGGCTATATATATATATATATATATATATATATATATATATATATATATATATATATATATATATATTACCTTAGCTTACCTTCTAATGTAATGAGTTTTGTAGCGCAGTTACATACAGCGATGCATAAGCATCAATCGGTATTCGCTTAAGCGGAATCGTAGTGAATCATAACCCATAAGTGAAACCAAGTCGAAATCCGATAAGTCATAGAAACCAAAGTCAAGCTACGCGGGTTATCTTAACCTACACGAACCTTAACTCACCTTCCTAAGTCCTAACATCATCCGACTTCTCAACTGACGGAGTCCAGCTGTGCGTTAAAAAAGCGGTAAAATATTCCGCGAGTTTCTGCCGACGCTAACAGGTGCGCGCTGCAGCGTAGCCTACCTAGGCGAAATTCCAACGGATCCGTTTCAGGAATTCTCCGAAGACGGAATCGGACCAACTCAATGAATCAGGAGGAACGCGTACGCACAGCTGAGTGGTGCTCATTGTGTCGGCCCAGATCCGAGGCGGCTATAATTGCATCGCAGTTGGTGCTTACTCGACAACGTGAGCATCTTGCCGGAGTGTGAGCCTGCCGCGGTGTGGGCCAATACTCCAGCGTAGTAGGCCGTAGAATATGCGTTGTTATGTAATGGAGTAGTTTCCAATGTAGAAGGATTTGATTAGGCCTCCGTATTACAAGAGGCTGCAGCTTAATCATCAACTTCCTTAACAATTTAACATCATCATCGTCATCATCATCAACAGTATCGAATATTGGCTGCGTAATATAGACTGATGTTAAATATCAACGGCGTCATCATTATAATCGTCTTCGACAACAATAGACCAATTATACAACTTAGTAATCAATATCGTTGTTGTCATAATCATCTTCATCAGGAATGTTACATGAAAGAAGAATAGCAGTCCCTTAAGCTAGCCCTGAGGCAGCCATGGGTATGAAGTGTTAGTGACTTCGTTTTCTTAGCCTCGGCATATGAGGGCGGGTGGCCAGTCCTCTCCCTCACCGTCTCATCTTCCCACCGACAGTCTACTCATTATAGCTGAGTTGGCTAGGGGGCGCAGGTGGCGCAGAAATCTCGAACCAAATTTCTGCCCTGGTGGGGATTTGAACCCCCGACCCTTCGATTGACAGTCCAGCGCGCTAACCATTACACTATCGAGCACCCATATAGACAGGGTGAGAATTGTCGGGGGGCTTGGGGGTTCAACCCCCTAGTCTTTCTTAGGACCCTATAGTAAAGTCTTCATTGCACACCCAAACTCCACAGGAATGAAGGTCTAACCCCCCTAGTCTTTTTTCTACAATTCTCATACTGCATATAGATCATATAATATAGAATACAACTTAATCACCAATACCTTTGTCGGCATCAACACTCATCTCAGCTTGGCATGAGTAGGAAGTTCGTGCTTGGTAGGCTACTATCAATGGCTTACTGATAAGATTGCATGCATTCCTAGACTAGGCACAATAGAGACTTGAGTATTTCTACGTCATGGCATCAGCGTGTGTCGGTTGCGAAGGGGCTTCTACACCATCCTCTCCTCCAGCGGTTAATGAGCTTACTTAGATAACAAACCGAACATCGAACTCGTTTATGGACTGGGTTGATGAACTATCGGAGTCGAAACTTTTCATCATCATAGTCGTAATTGTCATCATCATTATCATCATCATCATCATCATCATCATCATCGTCATCATCATCATCATCATCATCATCACCACTACCACTACAACCACCACAACCATCATCATCATCATCACCACTACCACCACAACCACCACTGCCACTACAACCACCACAACCATCATCATCATCATCACCACTACCACCACAACCACCATCATCATAATCATCATCATCATCATCAACAACAACAACAACTCATTTATCGATCCCAATGTAACTCTTACACACCTATATCTACAAAATGAGGTGACGGGATTATAACGGAGTCGTCGACCTGGTTAAAGCGTACATGAAGGCGCCTCTCTGAGTTAAGATGCTGCTCGCTCACATCATCACATGCCAGACGTGGCTACATTTATGGGGTTAGCACGGTCTGTAGGCCCTACACAGTGACCTTAACTGGCGTCGAACTCATTCAAACGGGCAGCGGAGGTGAAGGACCTCACCCGATCAATCCACTGAAAAATGAATAGGGTTGAGGCTTTACTGTCGCTATAGAAAATCGTGTACATTCAGCAAAACTTCGGTATATCGAACTTCGGTATATCGAACTTCGGTATTTCGAACTTGCGGTTGTATCGAACAACAGTAAATTGCCCGACCACAATCAATGAAAACACATACAAAAATAGATGTGCTTTATCGAAGCTGCTTATATATCGAAGTCTCGCTTTTATCGAATGCTATATTCGGTGCTTGTTGAAGAGTGGGCTTGTAGACTTATCGCAGTTGCAAGGCCACGCTGCGACTCGATACTATTGGACTAATTTAGGCTGACTGATGAATAATAAACAGATGCTTTGTTCCCCGACTGGTTAAGAGACAAGACTGATTAACACGTATGTCTGGTCACCGGGAGAGGGTCGCTTTATGTTTACACTGATTTCATTTTTGTACCGTAGCCTCGTTATGCTGACCGCAGTCTTATTGCCCAGGGACGGATTTAGCTACAAGAGCAACCGACGGCACATGCACGTTCTACTTGGTGTCTCTCGACGCCTCTAAAGCCAACCCGATGCAAAACGAGCCGTACAAAAAGGCGCCATCTCTAGCATTCCCTTGCCCCTACGCAAGCTATTCTGGAACTGCAATATTGCAACCTCTGTAAGGGTGTTCTATGGCACCACATTACAAGGACTGAACGTGGTAAACCTACACACTGTTAAATTAAATACATCATTATGTAGATACAATGTTAAATACATCACTTTGTTGATACAAAAGTGTATGATTTACAATGGCGTCGCAAAAGATAAAGAATCTGTATGTGGATGATAAAATAGAATGCGTTCCATAATAAGACCAACACGTTCATTTAGGGAGACCTCTGTCTTGGATAATTTTATGAAACATTAGGCGTACGCCTACTTACAACATCCGATTGGTTCATCACTTGCATCTGCACATGCAGTATACCGGTACTTTTCCATTCCAATATTCGGGAGCCAGAATTCGGGAGCCAGAATATAGTGACAATTGGCACACTGAAACTGTTCCGGTAGACAAGCAAAAGAAGACGAATGGCAGCCTCAGCATCCACTCCACATCTAAACTAAAGAACTATATTAACTAAAGATCGCATTTAAACTAAAGAACTATATTAAGTAAAGAACACATCTAACCTATGGAACTATCTTAACTAAAGAACACATCTAAACTATGGAACTATTTTAACTAAAGAACACATCTAAACTAAAGAACTATATTAATTTAAGAACATATCTAAACTAGGGAATTTCATCTTAACTTAAGAACACATCTGAACTAAAGAACTATAATATCTAAAGAACAGATCTGGTCAGCAAATGTTTAACTACCTGCCTTTTTAAACGGTTTTAGACAATTACCTCAGTGACCTTTTCGTCTCTCAAGGAAGGTGACACAAGGTGTTTAAAAAACTATAAAATTTAGAAATTTAGATGCTGACGTCTGCACTGGTCATAACCTCCACCCTCGACCGCATTTGTCCTCATTTTAGTGACCTTCCCTTCATCCCTCGTTGCGGACGTCCTATATGGATGCCCCTAATACCTTTCTCGGGAGATCGCCTAGAAATGCCGAGTACAAACTGCAATATGATTGGCTGCGGCTCATCCTCGCGTTCGACATGGAATTATGGGAATTCAAGGCTAAGAATAGGTGGTGCAAGGTTTGTAGTCACATAAACAAAGCTTTGTACTCCCATAATACGTTTCTCCAACAAACGCCAAGAAATGAAGGCTGCTTGTGCGAACTGACAGTAGCTTTCTGAAGCCAGCCTGAAGACGTAATGTAATGTAAATCTCCGAAATTTCTCAGCGCCACACAAAAGCCACGTCCGGGAGACCAGCTTATTTACCGGCGCTATATCAAATCAAGTCCGCAATAGCCATGTCCGCCTTGTCCGTTCCGGTGCCAGGTCAAAGTCCGGGGAGGTCAAGCCTAGGAGACAGCATGATGCTGCGGTGGAAATCGGTGATGGTGGTGGTTGTGTGGTGGCGCAGAATTGGAATCAGGATAGGGTAGCTTGAAGAGTTCGGTTTTCAGTCGTGAGTGGAAAGCAGCGGAGGACAGTGCAAGAGGAGGAGAGGCGAAGTGAACAGGCGAGATAGAAGGATGAGCAAATTGGCGGAGATCTTTCGGGAAATCATTCCAAAGAGCTGGTGCAGCATAGATTGAGCGATTGCAGAATTTCAGAGAGGAGGAGATTGGAGGCCAAGATGGAGAAAGATATGAAGATGAGCGAGTAGACACGGACGGTTGTATGGTGAATGGCTGGCGAATGTAAGAAGGCTGAGAGGTTTGAAGGTCACTGTAGGTAAGAGATGCAATTTTCTAATGGATGCGCGGAGGGACTTTCAGCAGATGAAGTGATTTGAGAACAGGGGTTATGTGGCGGTGTTTGGGAGTTTTGGTGACTGTGCAAGCGAGGGCATTCTGGACTGTTTGCAGGCCTTGAGAAGAGTCGATGTTTTAGAAAAGAGAATTGCAGTAATCCAGTTTGGAATGGGCCATTGAGGTGGCTGTTGTGCATGCGCTCTTGTAATCAAGTATTGGGCGCAGTCGACGAAGGTCGCGAATATAGCACGTGCGAGATAGCTGGGTGATGTGGTCGACATAGGTGAGGCTTGTTTTATTGAAGATGATTCCAAGATTGCGGACAGAAGAGTAAGGCACGGGAGAAGTGAGATCTGTTGGCGATAAGTCGGAAGGATAAGTTACTTTGCTTAATTGCTCAAGAAGGCCAATTATGAGAAATTCTGCTTTTGAAGGGTTTATGACAGGCATAAGAGGTTGGCGGTCATCCAACCTGATATCTAGGTGATGATGTTTCGTAGATATTTAGTGCATCTGGACGAGAGCGAGGAGAGAAAGATATGAGTAGTTGGGTATCGTCAGCAAAGAGGTGATGATCGACAGAGGATGTGGAAATGAGTTTACTGAGTGGGAGGTGTAAAGGATGAACAGCAGAGGACAGAGGACAGAACCTTGAGGAATACCGCAGGTGAGGGTGTGCGTGTTAGAGGTGTGACCAGCGGCATTAACGGTGAAAGAACGTGAGAAATGATACGACTTGATCCACGATAGGGCAGTTCCAGAAATTCCAAATACAGAAGAAAGGCGTTAACTAAGGATAGCATGGTCTATTGTGTCAAAGGGGGAAGAGATGTCCAAAGACACAAACAATAGACGTCTATGACTGAAAGCTACCGTTCATTCGATTATTCATTCGATCATAAATTGATCATTGTTTAAAAGTAAGAAAAATTCTTATCCTAGTCAGACCCATGTAATTGGTTTTTGTAAAATCTGAACAGTTTCGCGCCTGATCTTGGTCTTGAGGTTCAAAGTCTTGGTCTTGGTCTTGAGGTTCAAAGTCTTGGTCTTGGTATTGCAAGACTTGGGTTCAAATCTTTCGCTCATTTAATTCGCTTAAGCAATATAAACTAAAAAGCAATCAATTTATGTTTTCGCTAATAATCACATTTCTGGCCAATCTCAGCATCTTTTCCGAAGGCCCTACTTTGATCCACTAATTAGTAAATATTACTTTTCGGCTTTTTGCTCTAAAAGCAATCGTCCTTGTAATGAAATTTGCATCTACCCAGTCTTGTTGTCCTCGAGACCAAGACCATCGTTTTTAAAAGTCTTGGTCTTGGTCTTGGTCCTGAGACCAAAAGTCTTGGTCTTGGTCCTGAGGTTCAAAGTCTTGGTCTTGGTCGTGCAAGACCAAGACCAAGACGTTGAAGCGTCTTGCAAGACGAAGACCAAGACCTTTCTCAATACGAACAGTCATTTAAGAAACGCAAGAATTTAAAAAATTTATCCAATAATTACTAATACAATTGTTTTAGTTTTTACACGGTGTGAATGAGGCTTTACTGTTGTTTTGGACAATTATTTTGACTTCCGGTAATTTACCATGAGATGTTTTATAAAAAAAGACTCACGATTTGTACATTTACATCCGGTGCTTGAATAGCTGCTGTGTGTGCCAGCAATTTCAGCACCTATAGATTGTAGAACGTATTTTTTCACATGGCGGAATTTTTATGAGGTCCCACAGGACCCACAGAAAATTCTGAGCGAATTGGCTTTTATAAATGCAACAGGCATTTGGAATAAAATTTCGCATGAAGGACATTAATTTTGTAAATACGAATTCGGAATTCTATGCAGTCTGCATTTAAATTTGTTTTGCTTGAATAAAATAAAAGACTCATGTTTTCATTAAAATAGCGAGTAGTCCGACTTGACAATTTTTTATAGTAGGCTAAGGAATAGAAGTCTGGATATGATGTGATTTTTTTGGTCTTGGTCTCGGTCTTGAGGTTCAAAGTCTTGGTCTTGGTCTTGAGGTTTAAGGTCTTGACAACAAGACTGCATCTACCATGCAACATTTGCAACTATAGTTAGAGCAGCGTCAAAACAGTTAAGAAATTTTTGCCATCTTACTATTTTCGCAACCGGAGTTCAGTCTTGCGGGAAACTTGACAATCGAAGGCATGATGACAAAAAAAACTTTGCTCATTCCGATCAAGACTGAAGACAAACTATTTCTTGATTACGGTCCTTACAACTTAGTAAAAGCGCGCTCAATGAACTAACTCCGATTCGTAACCGCAGACTGAGCCTTGCGTGGTAATTTATAAACGGACAGCTTAGCAAAAACGCGTATCGTAACTAAGAAAATGACGTCATTTCATATTATGCTAAATAGTAAATAAAAACAGTGAAACGACGTCATGCTTTGACGTCATTTCAGTCGTATGAAGAATATGAAAAATTTCTACCACGGGTACACATTCATCAATCAATCAATTGTCGTTTATTGCAGAAATTTCCGTTGACACAAACGCAACAGGATTACATGATCTTTAAGACATATATACAGCAAGCAATTAAATCAGCTCTCAATTAGGTATCAGTGACGAGTTAATAAATGTTCAACTAGGCAGCATGTAGTCGTTTAATTGAATTGGTGAAGTCACCAATCAGTTCAAATATTATTACACGAAGACCTCGTGCTACCTAATTGGCACCATCTTAGATTACACACATAATATAATTAATTATCTATCTAAGACAGTTGTATGAAAAGTTTATGACGGCTTCAGTTCACGGTGAAGTAGCTGGTCTCTGATGCGCCTTGTATGGCGCTGGAATTTTTAGCTTTACGTTACATTGCATGCGACGAGCCTGACGTCATATCTCGCCTATTTCGAACCTCGGATATCGTAATCGTAATCTCCAAACTTCTAAAGAGGCACTCGAAGGCCAAGCGCAGGACACCAGCCTATTCACGAGCGCTACGTCAGATCAGAGGGGGTTTCCAGAGAGTAGTCCAAAAGAGGTCCAAGTCCGATTTCCAGGGTACCAGATCAGGAGGTTTCCAGAGAGTGGTCCAAAAGAGGTCCAACTCCGATTTCCAGGCTACCAGATCAGGAGAGGCAGAGCAGCTGTTAAGGCGGGTGTCGTTTACGGCGAGAATTATTGGAAGGCGGAGTATCAGATGAGTCAGGGTAGGAGTATTTGAAAAGGTGAGACTTTCAGTTTTATATCGAACTGTTGACGATGGTCCCTTGAGGGTCGATATACCGAAGTTTTCCTGTACATGCATTTATATTTAGTTCGCGTAAAAGCCCGTAGGGTGTGCGATTGTCTAGCGGTTAGCCGACTGGACTGTCAATTGAGAAGTCGAGGGTTCAACGCCCTGCCAAGGCAGAACTTTATCTGCTTCACTTGCCCCCTCTAGCCAGCTCAACTATGATGAGTACGTGTACTGATCGTACGCTCGGAAGATGGGTCGGCCACCCACTAAAAATGCGTCGAAGTTAAGAAGGATGAGGTCACCAACGCTTCATACCATAGCTGTACTAGTGACTGGCTCTCTCAAGGCGATGCTGATCTTCTTCATTTTCCTCCGAAAGGTGGTTTGAACGAACTGCTTGCCGTGAAGAACAATCTGAATAGACAGTTAGGCCCATATAGTAAGTAAGTAAGTAGTCACTGGAATATGCATCATAGGTAATAAATGCAGTGTTATGAACTTGTTATGAAATGTAGATATGATACGAACAGATGGGTTTACTACATAATTATATACACATGCATAGATATATAATATTATATATGCATAAATATGTAATATTATGTATATGTATATATACACAGTTCTCCCTGTTCTCTCCAGAATAGTTGAAAAGCAAATAGTTCAGAGATTTATATACCCTACCCTTACTCAAGCCCCTTGAATCCCTAGTTTCAGATCAATTCGCTTTCAGACCCACTGGTTCCACCTCTGCAGCCATAATATCTATCACACATCATACACAACTCCTCCTAAAAACAAACGAATATGTCTCAATAATTTCCCTTGACTTCTCCAAAGCATTTGACTCTGTTAAGCACTCTGCCCTATTTGACAAAATCTCCTCTCTTGATATCCCAGACCAAATCTATAACTGGCTAGTTGAGTATCATATTGAACGCTCACACCTCACTATATTCAAAGGTCACTCTTCATCTCTCCTCCCAATCAATGCTAGTATAGTTCAAGGCTCTGTCTTAGGACCTACCAACTTCTCCATTACTGGTTCAGACCTGCACCCTTTTCAGCCTCTTAATCTTATGTTCAAATTTGCAGATGACACTTACCTTCTTACTGGATCCTCTCAATACTATTCCATCTGAACTGCATTTAATCTCTACTTGGGCTTTTGCCAATAACCTTACCTTAAATTGCTCTAAATCTAAAGAAATGATCATTTTCCGCCCTCGACATCAATTTGACCTTCCTCCTCCATTACCTAGTATTACCCGAGTTAAAACTTTGAAGCTACTGGGTGTCATTCTTCAGGATGATCTCAAACTCACAGCCCATATAGACCACCTCACAGCAACCTGTTCTTCCTCTTTTTATGCTATCAGAAAGCTCAAAACCCATGGCCTTCCTTCCTCATCCATCCATAATGTAACCAAAGCCACTACCGTTGCTAAACTTCTATATGCCTCCCCATCCTGGTGGGGTCTTACCTTGGCTTCCTATAAAGAACGCCTGGAAAAACTCTTTAAAAGAGCCAAACGCCTAGGTTATCTAGAACAATCCTTTCCAACAGTCTCTGAACTTGCCAATATAGCCGATGCGAAACTCCTTTTCTCCATATAACACAACCCTAAGCATGTACTTCACCAACTCCTACCTCCACTCCGACCCCTCTCCTCTCACCAACTAAGACCAAGAGCACACAACCATACTCTCCCACCCAAGGACAACTCTCAATTTATTCCCAGATCATTGTATAAAAATATTTACTAGTTTATTCTAAAATTTTCTAATGAACTTTAATTTTCTATTATCACTCATGTAAGCATTTCTGCGTTTTTGTCAGATTGTTTCTTTCTTCTCAATAAACGAATATATAACATACTATGCTTGTGTACTGTGTAGGCCTATATATACATTGTGAGACCTCATCCTGAGCTGTCGTATTTAATTATATATATACAGGCCCGTAGCCAGTATGAGGCAAGACGAGGCGAGTGCCTCGTCGTAATTCTGAAGACGAGGCAAGATGAGGCAACCTCTCCCTCTTTGCCTCGTCTGACTTCAACACGATAATTAAGATATCGTGTGAAGAATAATAGAGTATTGTAATCTCTTCTACAGACACATTTGCCTCCTCCAGCACTGACTCACCCCCTTGTATCATCCCTGCTCCTAATGAAAATGCGACCGTACGTTACTAACCAGAATAACGTACGCGTACCGTACGTACGTTATCGAAAAAATAACGTAGACTTACGCGTACTTAAAAATGTCACAAGTTTATTTGATCATTCTCAAAGAACCTCAATATAACTAAAGTCTTGTAATGTCCGCGTACCGTACGCGTACGTAAAAAATGACCAGTTTAGCTCTACAATATTAGTCTTCCCCTACGCAGGCCTAATTATTTACGAACGGTACCAAAGTTTAGTATTGCCAATAAAATGACCACTGGCACTGACCATACTATAAAGTGTGCCGTAAAATCTTAATTCTTCATATTATACATTAGACAGATTATTAGTAATTTGAAATTTAAGAGGAGGAAGAGAGCGAATGGAGGGTAGGAGGAAGAGAGGGCATGGAGGGTAGGAGGAAGAGAGGAAATGGAGAGTAGGAGGAAGAGAGGGAATGGAGGGTAGGAGGAAAAGAGGGAATGGAGGGTAGGAGGAAGAGAGGGAATGGAGGGTCGGAGGAAGAGAGGGAATGGAGGGTTGGAGGAAGAGAGGAATTGGAGGGTTGGAGGAAGAGAGGAAATGGAGGGTTGGAGGAAGAGAGGAATGGAGGGTTGGAGGAAGAGAGGGATTGGAGGGTCGGAGGAAGAGAGGGAAAGGAGGGTGGGAGGAAGAGAGGAAATGGTGGGTAGGAGGAAGAGAGGGAATGGAGGGTGGGAGGAAGAGAGGGAATGGAGGGTAGGAGGAAGAGAGGGAAAGGAGGGTTGGAGGAAGAGAGGAAATGGAGGGTTGGAGGAAGAGAGGGAAAGGAGGGTTGGAGGAAGAGCGGAAATGGAGGGTTGGAGGAAGAGAGGGAAAGGAGGGTTGGAGGAAGAGAGGGAATGGAGGGTTGGAGGAAGAGAGGGAATGGAGGGTCGGAGGAAGAGAGGGAATGGAGGGTTGGAGGAAGAGAGGAATTGGAGGGTTGGAGGAAGAGAGGAAATGGAGGGTTGGAGGAAGAGAGGAAATGGAGGGTTGGAGGAAGAGAGAGAATGGAGGGTTGGAGGAAGAGAGGAAATGGAGGGTTGGAGGAAGAGAGGGAATGGAGGGTCGGAGGAAGAGAGGGAATGGAGGGTCGGAGGAAGAGAGGGAATGGAGGGTTGGAGAAAGAGAGGAAATGGAGGGTTGGAAGAAGAGAGGAAATGGAGGGTTGGAGGAAGAGAGGGAAGGGAGGGTTGAAGGAAGAGAGGGAATGGAGGGTTGGAGGAAGAGAGGAATAGGAGGGTTGGAGGAAGAGAGGAAATGGAGGGTTGGAGGAAGAGAGGAAATGGAGGGTTGGAGGAAGAGAGCGAATGGAGGGTTGGAGGAAGAGAGGGAATGGAGGGTTGGAGGAAGAGAGGGAACGGAGGGTTGGAGGAAGAGAGGAAATGGAGGGTTGGAGGAAGAGAGGAAATGGAGGGTCGGAGGAAGAGAGGGAATGGAGGGTTGGAGGAAGAGAGGAATTGGAGGGTTGGAGAAAGAGAGGAAATGGAGGGTTGGAGGAAGAGAGGAAAAGGAGGGTTGGAGGAAGAGAGGAAATGGAGGGTTGGAGGAAGAGAGAGAATGGAGGGTTGGAGGAAGAGAGGAAATGGAGGGTTGGAGGAAGAGAGGGAATGGAGGGTTGGAGGAAGAGAGAGAGAAAGGAGGGTTGGAGGAAGAGAGGAAATGGAGGGTTGGAGGAAGAGAGGAAATGGAGGGTTGGAGGAAGAGAGGGAATGGAGGGTTGGAGGAAGAGAGAGAGAAAGGAGGGTTGGAGGAAGAGAGGAAATGGAGGGTTGGAGGAAGAGAGGAAAAGGAGGGTTGGAGGAAGAGAGGAAATGGAGGGTTGGAGGATGAGAGAGAATGGAGGGTTGGAGGAAGAGAGGGAAAGGAGGGTTGGAGGAAGAGAGGAAATGGAGGGTTCGAGGAAGAGAGGAAAAGGAGGGTTGGAGGAAGAGAGGAAAAGGAGGGTTGGAGGAAGAGAGGAAATGGAGGGTTGGAGGAAGAGAGAGAATGGAGGGTTGGAGGAAGAGAGGAAATGGAGGGTTGGAGGAAGAGAGGGAATGGAGGGTCGGAGGAAGAGAGGGAATGGAGGGTCGGAGGAAGAGAGGGAAAGGAGGGTTGGAGAAAGAGAGGAAATGGAGGGTTGGAAGAAGAGAGGAAATGGAGGGTTGGAGGAAGAGAGGGAAAGGAGGGTTGAAGGAAGAGAGGGAATGGAGGGTTGGAGGAAGCGAGGAAATGGAGGGTTGGAGGAAGAGAGGAAATGGAGGGTTGGAGGAAGAGAGGAAATGGAGGGTTGGAGGAAGAGAGGGAACGGAGGGTTGGAGGAAGAGAGGGAATGGAGGGTGGGAGAAGGTTGGATCGGAATGAAGTCGGATTTGTTTCATTTATTTTGAAGATATGCAGCCAACGCCTATACCCCCTAAAAGTCCTCCGATCTCAAGGAATGCCTCCCAGCAAACTAAAGAACATTTTTCAAGCCCTTGTAGTCTCCCGACTAACGTATGCCATACCATCTTGGGGGGGATTCCTGTCGGCTGAACTGGGTGGAAAAATTGAATCTTTTTTGCGCAGGGCTGGGCGCAGTAACCTCTTTTTTACACGCCATTCCAAAACATATTTAGGCATGAAAAATATGCTGCTTTTGTTGGCTTTAAATGTTCTACAACTCAAGTAGGCCTACGAGCATCTACAATATAAACATTTTTTCGTTGGGTAATACTCCCGAACCCTCACAGTTCTCACTTAAATCGAAGGGGCTGGGGAGGGGTGGGAAGGGTTTTGGAAGGGGAGGCAGGGAAAATATACATACATAGGACCTGTGATTCACAGGGCAGCGTCTTGGTACAAAGGCAGGCAGGCAGACATGGAGACAGGCAAGCAGGCAGAGAAATGGTGGAGGAATGGATGGATTGACGAGGGGAAGGGACAGGGAGAAGGAGGGAGGGAGAAATGGAACGATTGACGGACTGTGGACGGATGTTTGTTTTGTTTTTCACTATTACTCCACCCCTTAAATTACTCCAACCGCATAAATATTAGCCTGTCCCCGTAAATAACTAACTACTCTGGAAGTGGCCCAGCTGCGCAGCCTTTGCGAGAGTTTGCTGTGGCCTTTTTAAACAACATCTCCTGTTAGAGATTCGCTTCTATCAACGCTTCTCGACGATTTCTGCCCTAGGGACCACACTTACCGGAGTCAACCACCGGCCGAATACCTACGTCTTACGATCGCTTCTAAAAATCCAGATTCCACTGCTCCATAATGGAGCCTCTGTTAAGACATTTTCAAGTAGGCCTATCATTTTAAAACTTCTGATCTAGTCACTTAATAGTGGCAACCAAAGCATACGCATAAAATTAAAACAGTACAGCGATTCAGATTTTTAAAACTCAAAATGTGAGCCTCAGCCACAAGAACATTACGGATGCTTTGTGCCTATAGTAATAAGTCCTAGCATGTCTTACGGACTGATCTTCTGGATATTGACTTGATTACGGCTTGGTTTTGGTGTACCATCGGTTGATGCCTTGTGCATTAGACACCGGTGCAATAGAAGTTACTAATTACAATAACGTAAACAGTCGATTAGACGACATAAAATATCGACTCATCGATTGGAAATGATCAATTAGCTGAAAGTTGAATGAGACATCATATAGTTAAACTCAAATTTATCAACTACAAGCCATAACGAGACTTTATTTTTTAAATGAAAACTGAACAAATACGACGGTCAAGGTTAGGCCCTACTATGTTTTCACTATGCCATGAACAGCCACACGTCACAAAGCCACAGAATAGATATAGTAAAAGAAAAAACCGAGCTAGGCCTAGAATGCTGTTTACCGAATATCGGGTGACCCGCCTGCAGTGGTGTGTGGTGTGCGTAAAGTTTTACCTGCGGGGCATAATTCACGCTGGAATAAACACCACGAGTGAATATTCATGAATGAAATGAAACAGTGAATGAATAAAGCGACTGAATGAAATTAGGCGAGTGAATGAGTGAGTGAATGAAATAAGGTAAATGAACGAAGTGGATGAAATAAGCGAATGTATGAAACAACAATCTAACGACAAGACATTTTGCGAGAGCATTGCCGCTCCACCCTTAACATCCAGCGCCGTGGTTCTCTGCGCTTTCTAAGCAGGCTGAGTTTCTGATAGGCCTACTTTAAAATGTCAACGCCGTGATTTTTCCATCGCTGGCCCTGCAATCTGCAATCGGCTCCCAGTAGCGCTTCGCTTGGTTCCGACCCATTCCGCCACATTTTATTCAAATCTCAAGACTGTACTCGAGAGTGCTTCTGAGTAGATAACTTTGAAGAGGCGCTATATAAATTCTCCATATGAATGAATGAATTTCTCTACTCTCGGTGTTCATTTACAGACCGTAGAAAGACAGAGGACTGACGATCGCCTTTATATTCAGTATGAATGTATATATGTATATATGTATGTATGTATGTATGTATGTATGTATGTATGTATGTATGTATGTATGTATGTATGTATGTATGTATGTATGTATGTATGTATGTATGTATGTATGTATGTATGTATGTATGTATGTATGTATGTATGTATGTATGTATGTATGTATGTATGTATGTATACATGCATGTATTTATGTATGTGTGTATGTATGTATGCCTATATGTATATATATGTATGTATGCATATACGTATGTATGTATATATGCATGTATGTATGCATGCATGCATGTATGTATGTATGTATGTATGTATGTATGTATGTATGTATGTATGTATGTATGTATGTATGTATGTATGTATGTATGTATGTATGTATGTATGTATGTGTGTATGTATGTATGTATGTATGTATGTATGTATGTATGATATTGGAATCTTTCCAGTGAACTCATTGGCTATGGAAAATGATGAGGCTACCTGGAGTGGTGGCATGATTGCGAAATAAATCATCTCACTGCTTATTATCGAGACTTACATGTAGTACAAGATCATGTATCGTGAGTCAATTGGAATTTTTAGGACGGTAACTCACAGTTCAACGATGCGATCTATGTCGAGTTCATCTGAAAACGAAGAGCAGTTCCTATGCCAACCTGAGAGGAAACAGTGCCACCCACTGTTCATGCATATAAGAAATTCTATGCTATTATATTACGTAATCGTCTTCTGAGGTTTTAAAAGCACTATGCGAATGGCTAAAGGCAGACATACAACCACAATACACACATACATATATACATACATGCGTACGTACATACATACGTACATACATACATACATACATATATACATACATACATACATACATACATACATACATACATACATACATACATACATACATACATACATACATGTCATACATACATACATACCTACATACATACATACATACATACACAATACACATACATACACAGGTACATTCACACACACATATATAAATATTATACATACATACATGCAACATGAATACATACAATTTGTATGCATACATACATTCAGATATAGATTACTGATGCTTTCTGGTTTAGTGGACACGAACGGCGTTTTATTATTGTGGGATTAGATCAGAATGATTAGCATGGTATAAATGAGTTTAGATGAAGCATACAGGACTCGGCTGGCCTTCATTAGAAAGACCCATCGTACGAAATCATCAGCACAGCGCCTCTTGTAATATCACTACAGACAGACAGACAGACACACGTGTGTGTTATGTCTTGTTATGGCAGACATTTGTTATTGTAACAAGTTGCGTCTGTGTAAATCTTGATATGTAATAAACGAACATTCAGACAGACAGACAGACAGACAGACAGACAGACAACACGCAGACAGACATACAGACATACAGACAGACAAGCATCAGAAACAGACAGACAGACAGACAGACAAACGCAGACAGACATACAGACAGACAAGCATCAGAAACAGACAGACAGACAAGCTGACAGACAGGACGACAGACAGACAAGCAGACAAACAGAAAAACTAAACATTCTGATAGACAGACAGGTTAACGAAAAGAAAACCAGACAGACAGACGACAGACTGAAATTTGCCGCAATGGATCGGAGGTAAGAGAAAGCGAGCAATTACATACATCGTACTTTTTTCCTTCAGCCACCTAAACACCACCCCACATAAACATCCCCCTAAACCAACCCACCCACGCAGGGTTGAGGAAAGAAAAACATCAACACATGACCATTACGATGCATCATGTGTACATTATATAGTGTATATATATCTATCTTCTCCTTTACCTCTCTTCCGGTACTTCTCCTTCTCTCTCTCTCTATCTTTCCCTCTCTGTCTCTTTCTCTCTATGTTTCTCTCTCTTCCGCTGTATCTCTGCGTACGACATCAGTGTAAGATATGTATACAAAACAACGCCTAGTTTTTCTTATATATTTGTATGCGTGTGTATAGATATATAAACGTTTCATTTCTCCCTTTTCTCGTAGTTTCTCCAACTCTATCTTTCTCCCTTTAGCCTTCTCTATCTCTCGATCTCTGTCTCACTATCTGCAGAAGAAATCACAGTGTATTCATATATGAAACAGTTCCTTTGTTCAAGTCCCGTCAGTCTCTCTCTTCCTTTCTTTCCCCCTCTCTTTCACTCTCTCTACCTCTCCATCTCTCTATGTCTCTCACTCTCTGCATATATAAAACACTTCCTCTCAGTCTCTCTTTACTCCTTCTCCAACCTCTCACTATCTCTGTCTGTCTGTCTCTGTCTCTGTCTCTGTCTCTGTCTGTCTCTGTCTGTCTCTCTCTGTCTGTCTGTCTGTCTGTCTCTCTCTCCCCCTATCCCTCTATCCTCCTTCTCTCCTTGTCTGCCTATCTTCGTATCTCTCTATTTCCATCTCTCAGTCTACGTATTTAGTCAGTGTATTCTTAAACGAAAGGTTCTTCTCTCTCTCTCTCTCTCTCTCTCTCTCTCTCTCTCTCTCTCTCTCTCTCTCTCTCTCTCTCTCTCTCTCTCTCTCTCTCTCTCTCTCTCTCTCTCTCTTTCTCTCCCCCTCACTCTCTGTGTGTCTCCATCCCTCTCTTCCTTCCGCCCGTCTCCCCCATCCTTTCTCTGTCTACCTCTCTCTATGCCTCACCCTATGCATACAATATCGCGGTGTATTTATACAGAAAACGTTGTCCTCCTAGCATCCTTCTCCCGCTATCCTTCAGTCTGTCTTTCTGACACTCTGCGTACGATATCACAGCGCTTCGCGTTTTAAAAACGCTAGAGTTGTCTCTATCGGGATGTCGTGCTATCGACTAGGGCAGCTGCCTACGCCCGGCAAACGTACAGATTGAAGCCTTCAGCCTAGTAACTTCTTCTCCGGAGTCAAGCCTGTGCTCGGCCGGGTCCTTATCGAGGATCCACGGCGCTAATTCCATGGCAGTTACGACTCGACGCACTATCTGTATAGTAAACTGCGTGTAAAGCAATCGTCCAAGCATGCGGAAGACGCATAGCTGTGCTAGCTCCAAGGCAGAGACATCGCATTGATAGAACAGTGTGAGAAAATCTAGAGTCAATTCGATGCTACTTTAGGTGCATCATCGAGTTGTCGTATAACTGCAAACGCTTTTATGTAGCGATATAAACCTCGAGAGACGATCGTGCGAATGTCTAAGAGCGGAAGTTTGGTCGGATAAAGTTGCCTCAACGGAATGCAAATCGGTGTGTAGATTTACACGAGTAAACTGAACCGCTGCCGTGTTGATCGTTCAGGTTAAACGTGCTACGGTGTAGGGTAATCTGATGCTGGGTGAGTTTATCTTCTTTATTTATTTCCTTCCTTCCTTCCTTTTTACTCTCTTTTCTTGCTTCTCTTTGTTACTGTTTCATGATTTTTTACCTTTATTTTTTCTTAGCTTCTTTGTTTCGTTGCCGTTACTGGCTGTCTTCTTAATTGTGTTTGGTTTACGATTTCTCTTATTTATGGCTTTCATCTTCTTTCTCTCGTTTTCTTTCATTCTCTCTAACGTTTCTTCTTCTTCTTTGTTATTCTTTCTCCTTCACTTCTTTTCTTATTTACCGGCTTCATTGTCATCGTCGTCGCCTTGTTTCTTTTTCTTGTTTATCTTCTTTTTTTCTTTTGATCTCCTTAATTCTTGTTCTTCTCTTTCTTCTTCTCGTTGTTCTTCTTTAGTTTTTCTTCGTCCTTCTGTTTCTTCTTTTCTTCTTCTCCATCTGTTCTTTTTTCCAATCTGTTGCTGTTGATATCATGACCTGATTTCATGGACGCGTAACAGATGTTCGATTCGCTCTTCAAAAACTCACCAAATGACTTTCCCATCGCTACCGCCGCCGCACTAACTAGTCCAACTCTGCGGTTCGATCGTAGACGAGGAATTAGGACGGTATTCAAAGGGCATTTGGTTAAAAGCACCAAATACCAGGAAGTGCGAAAGACAAACAGCGTTTGCACCGAGGCTTTGACGGAAGCTGATAAACACGTCTTCAAACTCTGTGTAAGGCAGTTGCAGACATCGAGCTGTAACAGCATTTCTACGATCCGCGTTCGTAACAGTAACTGTAGTCATTGCTTTCTTTAGTTCCAAAGTGGATCTATGTTGAGCGAAACGACTTGTACAGGTTGGTCAGACTGAATAGCCAGGCACTGCGCGTATATTCCTAGTTTGAAATTTTCGGAAGATAAATTTAGACGTGAAACGTGAAGACGGATCTGCGACTGAACATCTACAAGACGTATCCTTTGCGGTCTGCGTGATTAAAAAGAACTGCAGTTTAAAAGCCATAACTTCCAACGTCTCGCAACTATTGACCTATTCCAGCGGTGGCGAACCTTTTTTAAGGTGCGTGCCAAAATGCTGCTAAATCATTTAAAAAAATACCGTCGCGTGCCCTTCGGAATTTTGTACAGTAGGCCTATATAATTATTGTTCTCGTAGGCCCTATAGGTTTTAGTTAACAAAGAGTAGTAAACATTGAATTAAAGACGTTATTTCAAAGACTGTTTTTGAATGGTGTTAAAACAAAGTCCTCCAACAAAGAAAATGAGAATTCCTACAGCGAGTTTATATTTCTAAGTTTAAAATTTTGGGGGACGCTCTGAATTCCGCGTGCCCCAAAAATTTCAACGCGTGCCACTTTGGGCACGCGTGCCATAGGTTCGCCATCCCTGACCTATTCCAACGATTCGCGGTAGACCTACCATTTAACTAAGGCCGATGATCCCTCCGCATTGCGGGAAAAGGGTTTCTCTTAGTCCCCTTCGCTTGTTCCACGACTATGCAAAGTCGAGCTTTTTTCGCTTGTGCCCTATAGGGTCCCCTGGCCTGTTTCTTACTAATCTTAAAACTGTACTAATTGAGCGTGCTGGTGTCGGGAGCGCCTCTGAGTATAGTTCGATTGAAGGGGCGTTATACTAATCCTCGAATGAATGAATTAATTAATTAACTAGTCGTATCCGGAGCATCATTCTTCCCTTGGAATTGATTTCTCAAGGATCATTTGATGCAGAACATTAGATGCTGCTCTCGTTCATTGGATGCTAATACTCCTCTTGTGTCCCTCACCCAAACACTGTTGGGTTCTCGGATTTCATCGGTCGCTGGTCCAAAGGTTTGGAATTCGCTGTCCACTTCACTTCGTTCACTCAAATTCTTTGATGTCATTCAGGTCCAAACGTAAAACTCATATCTTCCAACTTGCATATCCACCGTAGCTTACATTCTTGTTTCTCTCATCTATCAGGTTTCAACCTCGCTTCTCCGATGGTTTATGATATTTTTTCATTGACAGTTTAATCGACGCGACCATCGATTTATCGTCTTGGTCATTGCGATAACGGCACTATCGAAGTCATTAGATTAACTCAGATAATCTTAGTGTATTATAAAGCTTTATACAGATATCCAGACCTATGCTATTTAGAGTATGGCAGACCATCTTCCTTCGTGGACTACCTCGGGGTCTCACGATCTTATTGTTCTTCGTTTTCCTTTTTGTTCTTGTTATTTTTTGCTCCTGTTGTTATATATATATATAATTATATATATACAGTTTTATACACATATATACATATATATACGCATACCTATACTTTTAGACAATGGCAGCACATACATGGCTCCTATAATTGTCCTCTGTGGCTATACGCCGGTGTGAGATGCCTTTTAGAAACCTGTGGAATGAATTGTTGGTCTTAAATGCGGTTTTGCTTAGGAGCGTAAATCTTTTGATGCCTTGTGCTTTAGGATTACTAGAAATAGAGAAGTCTCCAGTTTAAGCTGGATTAGATTAGAATAAAGAATTTCAAGATTACTTTGGATTAGTCTTCAGACTAATTTGGATTAGATTGAATTGAATTAGAAAAAGGAAGAGAAATATAGAAAACTCTAAATTAAACTGGATTACATTAGACCAAATAAGCCTAAGAGGCTAAGCCTAAAGCTCTAACAAAAAAGAATGAAAAAGCAAAGAGCGTAAGTGACCGCCTATATAGATACTTCTCCGAGGCAACGTGGCTACATGGAGATTATAACAAATGAATATGTGGCTAAAATGATCTAGGCCTAATTTATAGCCTAATATATCGCACGCTACCGGTATCTCTTATAAACCATCTGTTGTATGTCAAAAGATGCTAAATACCTATGCCACGAAACTGTTGGCTTATCAATACAGCTAAACTAGTTAATCGTTATTTCGTATATTATGAAAAGTCTGCCACATGCTTTCTCTCGGTTTACATGCTTTCCCTAAGCAAGTGATACGAGACTAACGTTTGTTTGGTTCAGCAAATCACTCAACCTTATCTTATCTAAATAAATAGCGGATCGACCCCGTCATCGCTTCGCGCCGTTACTCACTAGCGCTGCCCGTGTTTCTCTGTTGGGTATTTCCTCAGCGCCTTGTGGTGTCTCTAATAAGTCCTAAGCATAAAACTGCCGAGATAAATTACAAGTAGCAATAACACGACTAGCAATAAATTAACTAGCAACAATCAGTGCCTAAAATAGTCTACTCAGAAATACCAACTGCACGCCTTCCCTCAACTGTCAAGCTGTACTTTAAGTAGTAAGTCAAGTTTCAGGTATTAGAGCGAAACTGTGTCGTTGACTTGAGCTAATCTATGAAAAATTCGTGCTACGCTGCACACTTGAGACAAGTCATCTGCGGACTTGACAAGGTCAACTGCACACTCTGTGTCAGGAAACACACCATCTTAGGCTATGACAATAATAAAACTATCAATAATAAGTAAGTAAAGTAAGTAAGTATATCCTTTATTCTAAACCAACTGCTAACCGCATTTTGGTGTACATAGTTCATAAAATTAATTTAAGCATATTATAACATTCGAATGACAAAGGTCTTACGAGCTAAAGAGTCGGCATTAGGTATCATTCAATTGTGTGCCCTGGGGCGCAATGAGTATACAACAGTTTTCTCAACCAGCAATACAACTAGCAATAATACAACTTGCAATAATGCGACAATAGCAATAAGGTGCGTGATAGTCTATTGGTCAGTCCAAAGGTTGGAGGCTCAAATCTTGAGACCATGGTCCAGTTAACAACATTGCCCAACTTTTCATAACATAGTTATAACTATTATTAATGTTATTACTATTGCATTATTAATATATTATTATTATGCATTTGTTAAGCACCACTATCTAATGCCCAAGCTTCAATCAATGGCGCTGAGTAATTGCGAGTTAAGGACTCTCTGAAGTTTCCTACACAGTAACCGTCTCACGGGAGGAGATTCGAACCCATGCTCTCCGTGTTACTGTACAGGTCAAGCGCTCTAACCAATCGGATACAACGTGTCTCGTATAACAGGTGACTAGTTACCTTTTCCAGCGCATATTCATTACAATCCAACGCTTCAACGCCATTGGCTTCCGCGTCACTTTTGCTTCGCCGAATTTTTGACAAGTCAAGCCCTATTTGGAGCATTGCTTCAATCTCCAAATACGGCTGAAAATCGTTATGGACAATTTCTTCCTCGGGCTAAAAACTAATATAATTTCTGCCGCTGTTGCTGGCACGACATCTACTAGGTTACTATTACTACCACTACTACTACTACCACCACTGCTGCTGCTGCTACTACTACTACTACTACTACTACTACTACTACTACTACTACTACTACTACTACTACTACTACTACTACTACTACTACTACTACTACTACTACTACTACTACTACTACTACTACTACTACTACTACTACTACTACTACTACTACTACTACTACTACTACTACTACTACTACTACTACTACAACTACTACTACTACTACTACTACTACTACTACTACTACTACTACTACTACTACTACTACTACCACTATTACTAATGTTATACTACAACTATACTACTATACTACTACTGCTACTTCTACTACTACTACTACTACTACTACTACTACTACTACTACTACTACTACTACTACTACTACTACTACTACTACTACTACTACTACTACTACCACTATTACTAATGTTATACTACAACTATACTACTCTACTACTACTGCTACTTCTACTACTACTACTACTACTACTACTACTACTACTACTACTGATAATAATAGTAACAAGAGTAATAGTTATGATAACTGTGTCTGTGTTCCGAGTAGGTTCTATAGCGGATGACACGCATGATCCCTATTGGTCGTTGAGCATTCGTTGAGTGATTCTCAGAATATCATCCGCGATGAGTAACGCTGTGAAGCAATACATGCGCAAGAAGAACAAGTACGACGATGCGCGCAGAAGCACCTTCGCCGAAGCCAACCTCAGGTACACACGAATCACCCGAATTACGTGTAACCAACTGTAACAAAAGCGTAATGTAACATCGTCGGTATAATGTAACGACTTGTAGCAATTTAATAGAATGCGATGTCAAGCGACTTAATGTAATGGTCAAGACAATAGTTGACGCAATGGTTGATGCAGTGGTAATGTAATGTGTGCGTGTAAAGTACTGTAACTGGATATTCTTGTAGTACCTTTCATGTGTGTTATATATAACAGTAGTATTTTACATTAGCCCATGGTGCACTAACTGCTTGGAAGTCAGGAACAGTTGCCGTGAGGGAGCTATGTAACTGATGGTAACATAACATATATAGTTACAGGATGTAAGAGTGGATGATGCGTGTAGTTTAATCATAATCGTAAACTCCAATTTTTAAAGCGTTGCTCCAAAGTTAAGCGCAGGGCTCCAGTTAACTCAAGAGCGTCGCGTCGTTTCAAAAGGTTCGTACAGGAATGTCAAGCGAAGATCCGAGTCCTGTTGCCAGAGATAAGAGAAAGAGAGAGAGAGAGAGAGAGAGAGAGAGAGACAGACAGACAGACAGACAGACAGACAGACAGACAGACAGACAGACAGACAGACAGACAGACAGACAGACAGACAGACAGACAGACAGTACAGACAGACAGACAGACAGACAGACATACAGACATACAGACAGACAGAGACAGAGACAGAGACAGAGACAGACAGACAGAGACAGAGACAGAGACAGAAACAGAGACAGAGACAGAGACAGAAACAGAGACAGAAACAAAGAGACACAGACAGAGAGAGAGACAGACAGACAGACAGACAGACAGAGACAGACAGACGGACAGAGAGGAGCTGCTGAGGCGGGTTTCGTGCTTAATAGTCGAAGATGTGCACCAGCGAATATCAGCATGAAGCGCCGGAAAGTCTTTTCACATCTCGAGAGTTTCCCTTAGGAAATTCATCAGGTTTTTTAAAGCAACGCGCATGGGGCTCGCAAGAGAGGTAGGAGCTCATCATCATTTAGCTCCAGACTCATTCTTTACGGTTATAGAAGGCATTCGTCAAGGAGAATTGCATTCTTCGACCGAGTAGAGACATCAGAGGATCAGAATCTCGGCTCGATAGCGGCGCCAACGGAACATGGAAAGAGAATTACCGGTGAGGGAAGAACGTTGATTGTGAGGTACTCGAGTTAAGAGACGCAATGGGAGGAGAGAGCTGCAACAAAGATGAGCCGACAATTCAAGGGTCTTTCAGATATACAATGTACAAGGGTTGGTTCCAGGGGCGTCTATCCCCCCTTAAGTCATTGGAGCAACGTCTCTTTTCTCCCTCTTCTTCCCCCTCCCCGTGCCTCCCCCTAAAATGGTGGCAAACACACTGACAGATCTCCCCCTATTTCTTGGATGGAGCATTTGCTCCAGGGTTTCTATGGTGTAGACGACCCTGGTTGGTTGTAGTGTATGTATGTATGTATGTATATATGTATTAGGGTGGTTCTGAAATCTGAAATTTTAAAATGTGATTGTTTCCGCTTATTATCTTGTTCCATTACACATTAAAATAAATCTGGCCAAATATGAGCTGATTTAAGCAATATTTAGAGGTAGCTCAATGAAGTTGAAGTTTTCAGAGCTAATCTAACAGAGCCTAACTACTGTGCATCCAAGAGATAGAGTTTCAGTTTTACGATTACAGTTACGATTAGTAATTATTTCTTTGACCAGTGAGGTATGTACTATTAATATACGCATTGGTTTTTAAATGATGACAATTTATATTATAGGCCTTATAATTATATAATTTTATATATTCACACAGGAGCAATGGTTAGGCCTACAGATAAATATTTCTTTTATGAATCTCACAATTACTTTTCAATTGTGATTACTGAGGGCCTCCATAGTTTGTAGTCAGAAATCTTATTGACAGTTCTCTGTGCAGACGTGTTTGGAAGTCATCTAGTAATAGTTAATTTTCTTACACGGAACTAGAGAATTGTAAAATTTTGAATAGTTATTTCTAATAACATTTAGAAATATGGCTGAATGTACAGTGAACAGTAGGAGCAAGACTTTAATTTGGTTAATAGGCTCGGAAGACATTAAAATAACTGGAAGCAAACTTCCTTCAAATAAGCAAGTTTTAAGTGTTTTCTTTTATCATCACAAAACTTTGAGAAAAACTATTCATGAAAGTGCAACAGCTGTTGTCAGAGAGGTTGCAATGTTTTGGAATAAAGCGCGCATCCCAGTGCAACCAGAACACCGTGCCATCTCAAAGTTGGAAAGACTACATGAAAAGTGGTTCAAATTAAAGAAAAATGTTAACAGGAAAACTGAGACTCAGCAAAAAAATGAAACAGAATTTGTTGATGCCCTAGATAATTTGTTTGACATTGCTCACTTGGATGCCTTAAACATAATCGAAATCCAAGAGGATAAAGGGTTTCTGCTTGCCCAAAGAGAAAAAGGTCGCCGTGGTTGTATGAGATCAGTTGATATGGTACTTACTTCAAAAGAAATGAGGACATCTAAAAGACAAAAATCAAACATGGATAGAAAGCAGAAAGAAGATCAATATTTGGAAGCCATGAAGGAGAAAATTATTCTTGAAACCTCTAGTAGTGATGATTCAAATGAAGAATGCGAAGATGGTGGCAGTCAAAATGTAAATTTAGTGAAAAGGAAAATTCCTTTACAAAAGCGACCAACAACAAATATTGTGACACCAAGTCTGGCAGCAGCTTTGGACAGGACAAAGTTAAGTGACAGGAAGGCAACCTATGTGTTAGCAGCTGCAGCTCAGAGTCTAGGCCACAATGTAGACGAGTTGAAAATTAGCCGTTCTTCGATACACAGAGAACGAGAACAATATCGAGAAGAAACTGCTAAGAAATTAAAAGATATATTTAAAACAACTACATCATCTACACTGGTTGTGCACTGGGATGGTAAACTTCTTCCGGATCTCACAGGCAAAGATTTGGTTGACCGTCTACCTGTTATTTTATCTGTTGTTGGGGAAAGTCAACTTCTTGGAGTTCCCAAGCTACAATCTGGCACAGGAGAAGCACAGGCAGCCGCTGTTGCTAAATTGTTGATGGAATGGGGAGTGGTAGATCACGTGAATGCCATGTGTTTTGACACCACTGCCAGCAATACCTGCCACAGAAATGGAACCTGTGTGTTGTTAGAACAAAAACTGGAAAAAGATCTACTCCACCTAGCATGCCGGCATCACATACTCGAACTAGTCTTGGCTAGTGTTTTTTATGAGAGCATGTCACTTACCACCTCTGGTCCACATGTAGCAATCTTTAAACGCTTTCAACAATTCTGGAAATCTGTAGATCAAACGCTCTATGAAACTGGATATGACCATGAAGAGGTTGCTGAATCCATAAAGGGTTTCAAAGATGACATTATATCATTTGCCACGAAACAACTTGAAAACTGTCAGCCTAGAGATGATTATCGTGAATTTCTAGAACTTGCCATTATATTTATCGGAGGCACTCCTCCTCGTGGAGTGAAGTTTATGGCACCTGGGGCCATACACCATGCCAGGTGGATGGCTAAAGCATTGTACACTTTCAAGATCTGGATGTTCAGAGGACAATTTAAACTGACTAAACGTGAGGAATTGGGATTACGTTCAACATGTATTTTTGTTGCATCTGTATACATAAAAGCATGGTTTACAGCTCCAATTCCTGCTTCTGCTCCTAACAATGATTTATGTTTACTGAAAACTCTGGTTAGCTATCAAAATGAAAATCCTGCTCTCTCCAAAGTAGCCAGCAATAAATTTGCAGGTCATCTGTGGTACCTTAGTGAGGAACTCGTGGCTTTGGCATTTTTTGATTCGGCATTGACAGCCAAGTCCAAACGACCAATGGTGAAAGCTTTACACGAGCGACCAGGCCAAGATGATCCTCCTAAGAGGATACAGGTAAATGTTCAGAAATCTGTGGTCATGAACATAGAAGATTTTGTTACAATGAACTCTCTGCTGTTTTTTGACCGGCTGAGAATCTCTAGAGAATTCCTGAAAAGCGACCCTGAAACATGGGAACTTAGAGATGATTATAAAGTTGCTTCAGAAATTGTTCATCATCTACAAGTTGTAAATGACAATGCTGAAAGAGGAGTTGCTTTGATAGAAGAGTACAATTCCATAATTACAAAGAAAGAAAACCAGAAACAATATCTCCTTCAAGTAGCGCATGATCATAGACGCAACTTTCCAGAATGCAAGAAAGAATTGCTTATGTCAAAATAAACTTCAGCAAATGATTTGCGAGCCATATAATTATTACATAGTAACATAATGTCATACTAATTAATTGAAAGTATTTAGAACTACTATTTTAACAGTTTGTTCATTGAATAATAACAGCAATTAAACATTGTTGTTTTATTAGATAAGGAAAATATTAAAAATAGTGGATAATGGAAAAATTTCTTTTAAAATACCATTATGTCAAATTTAAATGTTATTGAGCTACCCCTAAATGACAAGATAATGTCCTATAACTTTGTACATATTTCATTTATATTCATTGGAACACAACTAAAAGCGGAAAGTCAAGAAAAAACGGTTTTAATTTTTTCCCATGCAAGTCAGAACCACCCTAATATGTATGTATGTAGGCCCGTATATATGGATACATGCATGTATTTATGACATTAAATTAACTATGTATACATATATGGATGGATGGGTGTATGCATGTGTGTGTATGTATGTATGTGAATGTATGTATGTATGCATGCGTGTATGTATGTGTGTATGAATGTGTGTATGCATGGATGCATGTGTATGCATGTGTACCTATGTTTGGATGAATGGATATGAATGAATGGATGGATGGAAGGATGGAAGTGTGGGTGCATGTATGTGTGTATGTACATGCATTTATGTATGTAACTATGCATATGTGTATATACATGTACGTATGTATGGATGACTGTGTGTATGTACGTATGTATGTATGTATGTATGTATGTACATGTATGCATGCATTGATGGCTGAATGTATGTATGCATGTGAGTGGATGTATGGATGGATGGGTGGGTGAATGTGTGTATGCAGGTTTGTTTTTAAGTATGTCTACATCTGGCGTTTTTTAAAGCGCATTTTAGGAATCTCTCAACGGCATTTATGGATGCCAAAATGGTGCCAAGTGGTGCAGGCTAGGCTGCTTTCGTTCGCTTCAACCAGGGGTATGGGATAGATAGGATAGATGAATAGATGGATAGGTAGGATAGATAGATAGATGGATAGATAGGATAGATGAATAGACTGATAGGTAGGATAGATAGATAGATGGATAGATAGGATAGATGGATATATTGATGGACAGCTGAATGGGTAGCTGGATGAATAGATGAATGGGGCAGGGAAGATAATGGATGGATGGATGAATGGATTAAATATTGGGTCGTTGAGTAGATGAACAGCTTGGTGGGTGGATAGATACGTGGATGAATAGGTGATTGAGTAAATCGGTGAATAGATAGATGAATGGATAACTAAATAGGCTATAGGGTGAATGTATGGATGGGTAGGTGGATGGATTTGTAGACATATTGATGGATGGATGGATGGATGGATGGATGGATGGATGGATGGATGGATGGATGGATGGATGGATGGATGGATGGATGGATGGATGGATGGATGGATGGATGGATGGATGGATGGATGGATGGATGGATGGATGGATGGATGGATGGATGGACAGATCACTGGAAATGAAGAAGATGATGGTGACGATGGCGATGATAATGATCAAGATGATGACGATGTAATTGCGCTGGATAATTCTTCTTTCTAAGCCTAAACACAGGACTAAACATAGGACTAAAGACAGGTCTAAACACAGGCCTCAACGGTGATTTAAACGTAGGTACACAAGGGGCGCCAGCCTGGATTAGTACGCATCCGTTTACTTCATCTCAGACTATTACTAGGGCCCACAGCGCATAATACTTTTCAGTCTTATGCACTGTGTTATTGCGGAGCAGCTTGACTCTTACATACTTACATTATAAAAAGACATCTACGTATTATATCATCCGCCTATTCACCTGCGGTTTGTTAGTACAAGTCAGGCAAATTTCAGGGACGATTTCATGTACGCCATTTATACACACACGCAAACTGGCGTCTATGTGGCCTGGAGCAAATGTAGACCAGTATTGTCAGCACATGACGTTATATATACATTCGTTATGTATACGTGTATATATATATATACACACACGTATATATGTTTATATATGCAAGAATATGTAGCTCCAGGCTGTACCTTGAATACCTGCCCGGCTGTCTGTATGTTGTAAGTGTCTCGCGTGCAGCAACCTGTGTACACAGGAGAGGAACGTTCCGGCAGATGGTCGAAGTTGTTCGGACTGAGAGCATAGTGGGCAGGGAGCCAGAACATCGTATAGTACCATGGCTGATGGAATCTATGGCGTACTCCTCAGAGACCGAGTGAATCAAGTGCATTCACCAGCGGATACAATACATTGGGTAATTAGTTGCCGAAAAAGTGATTCAAGCACATGCTCAACGGAGATGATTTGACCAAATTAGCTAGACAGAGCTATAGAGAAAGTCAACTGAGTCAAGTATATTCACATGTAGAGACAACAGTTGCCAATAAGTTGCTGGAAAAGTGATTCAAGCGCATTCCCACCTTTACCAAATTAGCTAGCAATAGCTAGAGAAATCCAAATGAGTCAAGTATAATCACCAATAGCGAATCAGCAGCGGCCAATAAAGCTGTTTATAAGAGCTTCCCTTCTGAACGTTATTCTCATCCAGTTGAAAAAGCGATCGTGTTTCTTGTAGGGCCATGGAATTAAAGGAATCGAGAAAAAATTCAAGAAATCATCGGATTGAGTTATCTTCGGACTAATCTTCTCGACATTGACCTGATCACGTCTTGGTTTTGGTGTAAATGTAATGTACACGTTTTCTATAGCAACCGTATACCTTGACCCTGCTTATTTTTCAATGAATTGATCGGGTGAGATCCTTCACCACCGGTGCCCGTTTGAATGGGCGCCACGCCATTTAAAGTCCCCGTGCCTTGTGCATTAGATATCGGCGCAATAGAAGTTACTAATTACAATTACGATTCTTATTGATAGAAGTGCATAATAAATATGTCACACATTAGGTTTTCTTACGTTACCATAGTTTCTTTTATCATAATGATAGAGCAGTCTGTTGTTGCTATTATTCCGTTATCATTCTGGTTATTTATATAGCGCTTCTTCAAGAGATCTACTCACAGGCGATTATGGTCATCATGGTTGTTGGTTGTTTTCGTATCTTTCTTTTATAGTTCCTGTTATTTATTATTATTATTATTATTATTTATTATTTATTATTTATTTGTTATTTATTTATTATTTATTTATTATTTATTATTTATTATTTATTTATTTATTTATTTATTTAGCCTATTATTTATTATTTATTTATTTATTATTTATTATTTATTTATTATTCATTTATTAGTTATTTATTATTTATTTATTATTATTATTACTATTATTATTATCTAATAATTATGATGCTGATATATTCTAGGGCGTCGAGGGACTGTGAAAGATTTGCCTTTAGCTTGTAATAAACCAGCTTTCGGCACGTATAACCATTTCCTTTTGCTTATATGAACGTTGTGCTCGACCCAAAGACCAATAACACCCAGGAGCTATGCAACGAGGCCCAGTTTCAGAATGAGGGAACGAAAGTAGCCTTACGGGCTTCCTTACGCTTTAGGCTTAGGCCTACATGAGTTAGGCCGCGATGTAGCCCACGTGTGTTGGAACTATGACAGTATAGTCTAGGCCTATTATGTAAATGAATATGTATAGTGTATATATGTATATGCATATGTTTAAGTAATTTTATATATGTAGATGTTTATGTGTGTGTATGAGTTTGTGTATATGTATGTGTATGTGTATGTGTATATATGTGAATGCAGAGCCTACTGAATCTGTGTGGAGAGAGAAGAATGGGGAAGCCGAGGAAAGGAAGAGTTTGCAAACAGCAAACAGTAGCAGTAGGAAGAAGAAAGGGGAGGAACAGGAAAAGGAGGGTGGGATAGATGATGTAAGGCGAAGGTGTGTGTGTGTGCGTGTGTGCGTGTGTGCGTGTGTGTGTGTGTGTGTGTGTGTGTGTGTGTGTGTGTGTGTGTGTGTGTGTGTGTGTGTGTGTGTGTGTGTGCGTGTACGTGCCTGGCGCCTGGAAATATCAGTTCCCGATGGCCGGCGGCATTCTGGCTCAGGTGCTCGAACATTGGCTGCGAGATGGTGGCTGCTCACACCAACATCAGCAGCCGAATTTCATCTTTCTCTAACTTCTCCTCTTCTTTTCCGTCCTTCCATTCTCCTCATATTTTCTTCCACTCATTCTCCTACACCTCCTTCTCCTTCTCGTCTTCTTCATCTTCCTCTTCCTTGTATTTCTTCTCTTCCTCTGGTTCATCGCATCCCTTACATTATTGCTTTCTATCTCTCCGTTGGCTTCGGTCTTCTTTACACACGCCACCTGGCGTCTGCAGGCAGGAGAATCGCCGAATATCGTAGCACCGCCACAAGCGACTAAGTGCATTCGATACACGTTGGGCCAGAAAATCTAGATTTACGACGAGCGTGTTGTTATCTGCACGGCAAGGACGTGCCGTTTCATGATACACGGCGGGCCGATTATCGATGCCGTCGGATTGGCCGGCAGGCAAGCGATGGAGATCGCAGTACCGACCAACCTGGCGCTTCACGCAAACTCAAAGGCCGGCACTTATCAGTGGTAAAGCGCTTTCGCGATAAGCATCCCATCACGGCGGTGAAAATGGCGCGTCAAGACATCAACGTTCGTCCGCAGGCAAGAAACACCTATTAGTTGTTTTGAAGTCCACTGAAACTATCCGCTAATCCACCCCACGATGCTGGAACCGGTGGCTTCCAACGCCCGTTTCAAAAACGCAAAAAAGTTAAAAAGCCATTTACCACCAACGTATACGCGGTGAGCGGTGTGGGCCGAGCGTTGGCCCGACTTTCGTCTTCTGAGCACACCTACACAAGCTCCTCATACACAGACGCTAGTCGATCGGCAAGCCCGGTGTATAGAACTCCTCACCAGGCTCTAAGAGTACGCGTTTGCATAGGTGTATATTTAAACCGGTAATCGGCCGGTTTGGCGTCTTTTCATATTTCGCTTGTGCCGACACTTATCTCTGGTATTTCGAGTTTGTGCGTGGACCAATCCGTTGTTTTCTGTACGCGGTGAGAAAGACGTTGTGGAGGTCACAAGAGGAGGCTTAAGAGGAAATGAGAGACTCAACGCGTACACCTAATGCGCTCGAAAATCTGTCGTGTTTCTGTTGATTTAAAGGCTAATTAGGGGTCGCAGCGAGGAGGAATTACTGACAGACCTGTAGCTGACTGAAGGGATTGCGTTGATTATTATCAATCGTAACGGGACGAGGTTGATGATGTTGTGATGTCTGACCTGAATGAAATCCAGCTGGAGCTTCTGCCGCTGAGAAAGACTAACTCTTCGCCTCAACACTGCAAGGAGGACGATGCCGTCGGCACCGACAGGGTAGGGATCGACTCCGAGGAGACGGCCTACCGGTCGACGCTGCTGCCCCTCCAGGCGCCTCTCGGCGAAGCGATGGGCCGGCGGGCCCGTGTCCTGCCCCGCGTGAAGAAGCGTCTTCGGGAGGAGAGCCAGCGGATCCGGGACAAGGGTCGAAGGTGGAAGGAGCAGAAGGCTCAACAGCGACGGATTAACCTGAAGGATTGCGACCCGGCGGCGCCGCTGAGAACCGGTCAGGGATTCCGGGAGATGTCGATGCGCCAGGAGATGATGCCGAGACAGAGGAATCAAAACAAGGCGAGGAGAATCGATTCCGAGTTTGATATACTCGAGGTGTGCCAGATCAAGGGACCCAAGGCGACGCGAAATCGAACGATCGAGTCCAGCGGTTTTGACTCTTCTCTCCTTCGCAACGGGTAGGGTCTCGATTTGATAACCGAAGCTCTGCGTATAGGTAGTAAGTAAAGTTTCCATATCCCACGGGGGAATGTAGGGAATGCTATAATTTCCCTCACTCAGCCTTTGACCCAGCAATACCCAGTGCGCCGGAAGAGGGGAGGGGGTCCATCGAAGGACTTGTCGCTTACTTTCTAACTTTCGCCGGTACCAAATTATACTTCTTGGCGACATAGATACATCGAGATATGAACCAAATCAAGTCTAGCTAACTGATCTGAATCCAAATCCAGTATAGGGCGTTGAAAGAAGAACAGTACGATACATACGGGTACGATATGAACACATCTCAAATTGATATTCAATACTCTACATAGGTGCATACCGTATATCTGATCAAAATACCTAACTGAATCGAATTCCTAATCGAATCAAATACCACCTGAGTCGAATGAATCAAACGTCTTTATCAACCGAAACCATGACTGAACCGAATTCCAAAGCTGAACCCAATTCGTAACTGAACCTAATCCTTAACTGAACCGAATTCCTACCCGAACCGAATCTCTAAATGAGCCTAATCCTCCATTGAATGAACTGAACCGAATTCCTAAATGAACCAAAATCCTAATCGTAATCTGAAACCTAATCTCAACTGAACCGAATTCCTAAATAAACTTAAGCCTCAACTGAAGCGAATTCCTAACTGAAGCGAATTCCTAACTGAACCGAACTCCTAAATGAACCGAATTCCTAACTGAATCGAATTCCTAACTGAACCGAACTCCTAACTGAACCGAATTCCTAACTGAACCGAATTCGTAACTGAACCGAATTCCTAACTGAACCGAATTCCTAACTGAACCGAATTCCTAACTGAACCGAACTCCTAACTGATCCGAACTCCTAACTGAACCGAACTCCTAACTGAACCGAATTCCTAACTGAACCGAATTCCTAACTGAACCGAATTCCTAACTGAACCGAACTCCTAACTGAACGGAATTCCTAACTGAACCGAATTCCTAATTGAACCAACTCCTCAACTGAACCAAATTCCTACCCTAACCGAATTCCTACCTGAGCCGAAATCTTAACCGCACCGAATTTCTGTAGCCTATACACCGAATGCCAATGATTTAATTATGAACCGATTTTTTGGCGACAAAACCCATCTGTATCCGTTACATGAATCGGTTAGCAACACCTTTTGGTGATAACAGACTCCGAATGGAGGCGCTACTAGCTTATGCAAAAAAATTTATTGCCGATGTTGATCTAAATATGTCCAACTTGTCCGATTTTTCTGTTGCAAGAGGAATTTATTGTTTCTGCAATTCACAGACTCTGTGGCGAGGATTATCTCAGTCACGGACTCCGAATCTAAACCGAATTTCAGGTGCCAAAAAGAAAGACCACACGGAAAGCATCCAACGTTCTCTGTTTCTTTTCCTGTACCTGTGTGTCTTTCTCTTCGTATCTCCTTCTCTCCGTCTTCCTCAACGTCTCTTTCTGTTGCGCTGAATTTAGGCGGCGAAGGAAACAGCACATCGCATCTAAACAAAGTATCAATCTTTCTCTCTTTTTCCGTCCTTGCCTTTTTATGTTTCCTTCTCTCTGTCTGCGTCTGTCGTTTTCGTCCTCTGTGTCTGTTCCGCTGTGTGTCTGCGTCTATCCCATCCATCACCCTCTGGCGTCTTTCTTATGACCGATTCTTTTTTCTTCATTACACGACATCAAACCTAGCCATTTATCTGATCATTTCGCCAAGGTTTCTATTTTCGTTTATTTACATCGATCCTCCCGTGATTAGTTCGTCCCAGTCTCCGTTGATTAATTTCTTTGCTTCACGTTAAATTAACGAGAAAATGTCTGACTGAATGGATAAATGATCGAAACCCGTTTGCTGATGTACCATCCTCAATTTCCATCACATCCAATATAAGATGATGTAAATTCTGACCTTCTGGTATCAATCGTGCAAAAGAAAAATTCAAAGTCCCTCTGAATACATGATTGCCCCACAAATCAATTTGCGGAGACGATACAGATAAACACTCATTTAACGCCTTTTGGGAGTGTCTAACTGGGGTGTAACACTCCGTATAGTTCGCTACATAATTCTGTTGCTGACGATTTAGTTACTTTTCCATTCTGATTATCGACGTCCTCTGCCCAGAAAAGAACTGCCTATCTCGAACTCGGTTAATTTTTTATGCAGCTTTCGGTTGATGCTTTTGATGTTATGATAAAGGCGCCGTGAAAGTAAGCTTCCAGGTCAGAATAGAATAGATAGAATAAGTAAAATAGAATACAATACAGTAGAATGGATTAGAATATAATAGAATATAATAGAATACAGTACAATAGAGTGCAGTGGAATAGAATAGAGTGGAATAGAATGGATTGTAAGTAAGATCAGACTAGAATAGAATAGAATAAATAGAATAGAATTGAATGAAATAGAATAGAATAAAATACATTATAATGGACTGAATTAACAATAATATAAAAGAATAATATTCGTTTATTGATTCAAACTGACAAGTACGCAGTAAGATTACATGATATAGTAGTAGCAGACTATAACAAGATTAACAGGTGTCGAATTCATCTGTAAGGCAGCCTGCAAGGCGCAAATTTGTCCTACTGCTCATTTTACCGTCGCCATCTAGGGACTAGAATGTTGAGGGTACAGTAGAGTGGATTGGAATAGAATGGTGGACTGGATTAGATCAGTGTAGATTAGATTAGCTTAAGTAAGATCAGAATAGAATAGAATAAAATAAAGCAGAATAGAATAAAATAGAACCGAATGGATTGGATTAGAAAGTAGATTAGATCAGCTTAAGTAAGTAAGCAAGTAAGTAACCTTTACTTTTACGTGACAAGCGCACGTGCATCACATCATATACAACGATTGCATACAATGTCATATTTTAAATAGACTTTAACAGCACCTCATTAGCCCGACCTAAATGCATAACTTGACATACTTTCAATCGGAGGTTGATCATTTCTTTGCCTGTAGGAATGACGTTCAGACGTTGATCGAGAAAGATGGAAAGAAGAAGTCAGATATGGCTGTTTATTTCGACAAGGAAGACGCGTCCTACTCCACCGGAGATACCATCAAAGGACACGTCAATATCACTCTCACACAAGACGTCCGTGTCAAAGGTATCACGTGAGCCATATAGCATTTTAGTGTGCCTTAAATCACCTTAAATTCAGCGCAATAGAAAGAGGTGTTTAGAAAGACAAACAGAAGGATAGAGAGAGAGAGAGAGACAGACAGACAGACAGACAGACAGACAGACAGACAGACAGACAGAGACGGAGACGGAGACGGAGACAGAGAGATAGAGAGACAGAGAGACAGAGAGACAGAGACAGAGAGACAGAGAGAGACAGAGAGAGACAGAGAGAGAGAGAGAGAGAGAGAGAGAGAGAGAGAGAGAGAGAGAGAGAGAGAGAGAGAGAGAGAGAGAGAGAGAGAGAGAGAGAGAAACAGACAGACAGACAGACAGAGACAGGCAGACATAGACAGACAGAGACAGAGAGGCAGAGAAAGAGAAAGACAGACAGACAGACAGAGACAGACAGACGCGTAGATGCAGCCAGAGAAAAAGAGAACTTTGGATTAGATTTTAAACCTAAAGTGACAAACTGCGCGGTGGCTAATCCAAATAATTGCGTCTTTCTTTTGCAGCCCCTTAAGCTAGTAGCCCTGAGCCAGCCATGGATATGAAGTGTAAGAGACTTCATTTTCTTAGCCTCGGCGTATGAGGACAGGTGGCCAGTCCTCTTCCTCATCATCTTATCTTCCCACCGACAGCATACGATCAATGTACTCAGTCTAGATGAGTTGGCTACACGGCGCAGATGGAGCAGAAATATATAACTAGATTTCTGTCCTGACGGGGAGTTGAAACCCGACCTCTCGACCGACAGTGCAGCACGCTAACCACTACACTATCGAGCCGCGCATAAATACTCCAGTGTTAATAGTTTCCTGCAGTGATGCAGATAGAGTTTCCCAGGCAACCGGGTAGTGTCTTGAGGAAGCCACGTTCACCAAACTCCAGTCTAAGTAACGGAATCTCAAAGTATTGCCTCCCATGGAACGCGAATTGGAAATCTGAGAGAGACGGCTTGCGTCAATTTATACTCGCATGCTTCCAGAGGGATAGTTTTCGTAACGAACCAAATCATTTCCGTATTCATGGACTCTTGTGTCTTCTCGAGTTGTGCACTAGGTGTGGTGTTCTCTAGGCAGCACCGGAAGCTAGCGATATACCCGGAATATCACTCTAAACGGCGCTGAAGTACCATCAGCGTAGAGATGGTGATATAGCCAAGATCATTTATTCTATCGTACCACAAAGAACCGTAACACATGATCCTGTCATCCCATGTGCAGTAGGGTTACCGTATTGTACATTTACGATACCGTTGTTTATGACTGGTTGGAAGCGTTGAATTTCGAAGCACGTTTGTTACCTACTGTGTTTTGGGCCTTCCTTCCCAACTGATATCTTCTGGTTTGTCTGACTTTATTGGAGTTTCATTGACGACCATCGAACGCGTCACTTCATCTCCAAACACCGCCATCGTATCGATCTAACTGTCTACCTATCTAACTGTCTACCTGTCTACCTATCTACCTGTCTGCCTGTCTATCTGTCTACCTATCTACCTGTCTGCCTGTCTATCTGTCTACCTATCTACCTGTCTGCCTGTCTATCTGTCTACCTATCTACCTGTCTGCCTGCCTATCTGTCTACCTATCTACCTGTCTGCTTGTCTGCCTGTCTGCCTGTCTACCTATGCGTTTGTCTACCTGTCCATCTATCTGCTTGTCTATCTGTCTACCTGTTCGCCTATCTACTTATCTGCTTGTCTATCTGTCTACCTATCTACCTGTCTACCTGTTCGCCTGGCTACCTATCTGCTTGTCTGTCTACCTGTCTACCTGCGTCCCAGTCTCCTCTACCTGTATAACTGTCTATCTGTCCCCGGGGTGGATTTTGACGGAAATAATCTGTCTTGCCAATTTCCTATATTTCAGGCGCCTGTGACAGCTTATCAGAACTTCGATTCTGAAACTTCTAAAGCGCAATTATCCCAATGCACAAGGCTTCAATAAATGGTCGCTTTTAACAAGCATTTCAGAAGCAGAATATATTTCACACAACCAGTCGATATACGTCGATGTGCGTGAGATTTTCGAGACAGAAGGCTGGTATCAGGCGGTCACTGTGCAGGGATCCTGAGGTCCTCGAGACAGGACTCTGGTATACGGCGGTCTCCGTGTAGGGACCTTGAGTTCTTCGAGACAGGAGCCTATGTACCAGGCAGTCGATTAATTTAGATTGAAATGAAATAGATGAGGTGTGTTTATTAAGTTGTGTCGTTTATAATTTCAGACCTGAAACTTCAGATCTACGGCAATGGTCGGGTTTCCTGGGGTGAACAGAGGTCCTACATAAAGGGCAGCGCTCCAAAGGTCCTTCTACGGAACAACGAAGTCTTTCTAGACCATTCCATGACTCTGATGCGAAAAGGTAGGCTATATATGCCATTAGAAGATGTATAAATAATGCAGAATCTGTACGTAAGTAAGTAAGTAAGTATATATGTATATATGCATGTATGTATCTACATATGTATGTGTGAAGTGTCTAATCATGTATGTCTGTATGTGTCTGTGTATTTGTGTATGTCTGCGTGTGTATGAATGTATGTATGTATGCATGTATGTGTTTATGTATGTATGCATGTATATATGTATTATGTATGTATGTATGTACACTGTACAGTATGTATGCATTATGAATGTGTGTCTCATGTATGTATGTACATATGTATGTATTTATGTATGTATGTATGCTGTGTATATATGTATGTATGTATGTATTTATGTATGTATGCATATATGTATGTATACATATATATATATATGTGTGTGTGCATGCATGTATGTATGTGTGTCCATGTATGTATGCATGTTTATATATGTAATGTGTATGTATGAATGTCATAGGCAATCATATTTTTCTAACTTCTTAAAAGCTTTGATAGAGTGTATGACACATTGTTCTCATCCAAACCATTCCACCTCTATCTTCCTGTTTCGTTACCGTTACCGTTTACCTTTATTCTTGCTAAAACGGGTTTCTTTCAGTGGTATAGTTACGTTTTACCGGTTACCTTTTCCTACCGGTACCGTTTACCTTTATTCTTGCTAAAAAAGGATTCTTTCAGTTGTAACTTTACCTTTAACCGGTTACCATTTCCTACCGTTACCGTTTACCTTTATTCTTGCTAGAAAAAGGATTATTTCAGTTGTAACTTTACCTTTAACCGGTAACCTTTTCCTACTCTTACCGTTTACCGTTTGCCTTTGTCCTTGTTAAAGATGGAGGTCTTCTCGTGCGCATGGCTGACGGCCGTCGCGGTTCTGCACACCTGACGTCCGGCGAAGCGGAAGAGAGTATTTACCTGCCGGCGGGTGTCCACAATTACCCCTTCGAGTTCGACCTACCGCACGACCTGCCTGGGTCATTCGACGGACGCTGGGGTCAGGTCAGGTACGGGGTCAAGGTCACCCTTGTGCGGCCGTGGAAGTTCGACATTGAGAGGGAGAAGGACTTCACGCTTAGGTGTGTCATCGACCTCAACGACGAACCGGAACTGGCGGTAAGTTATTCGTGTCAGGGTCGACCAATAAATAGGTCAGGTTAAGACGTAGTTTGTTACAGTAATGTAATACGTGTGTTTGTTATTGGTTTCCTAAACAGCAAAAATTAGGTCAGGTCAGTTTTTAAACAACAAATAGGTCAGGTCAGAGTGTACTATGCATTACCCTGCCAGCAGGCCCACACGGGGCCTATGCAGGGCCAGTATTCCCATATTAACCCCGTATACGACCCCATTTGGGTCTTACCAAATGTTCAATGGAAATGGTGGCAGGATTAATATATTTTTTACTGCTGCCCTTTCGTGGGGTATCTAGTAGGCGCTTTGTTAGCTGTTTAGAGTTCTATTCCAGGCTTACTAACTCGTTAATATTCTTAGTCGCTTTCTGCATTGCTTTTTAATATGCGGCCTTAATAAAGCGGTACTAAGGTTCCTCTGGGTCTAACTCGTTGTTCCCAGTCACCAGTTTTGTTAAGCTTTTACCCAGTGCTTTTTTCTAGAAAAAAAATGTTTCGGAACTGAGCAATAGGTTCCGGAACTGAACAGTTGTGTAAGGACTAATATCCCAGGAAAAACGGGGTTGGGATTGGGAGGGGTCTCAATAAACACTGAAAACAGTTCGCAACACTGAAATTAAAGCAACTAAAATACTGTTTTTATTATTAAAATAAATTAATTAACTTTTAGTAGCTGAAAAAAGGTGCCAGAACGCCGTTCCGGCTGTAAAAAAGCACTGCTTATCCTTTATTATTTTTTAAACAATAAGCAAAAGTGAATGAAAACATAAATCTTTTGAACCAGTGACGATTAAGCTTCGGTCTTTCGTTCCTTTAAACATCACGCCCTGTTTTGGCTGCTGTTAGCAGCTGGCATCAGGCAACTTATGTTCACATATATAATCGGAATCAGAAGCTTAGAAGGGTTTCCAGTGGCTGAGGAGAGAGATAATCATTAGCCACATTCATAAACCAAATACTAGAGATTGTGTACTACAAGTTTCTTAGATCGAAAAGAGCTGAAACATTCAGCAATCTTTCTGTAAACACTTTTCAACAGACCATTGGACGCCTGCATGCCTTGAAACGTGACAAATGACAGAGGATTAGCCCTACTCATAAAACAAATACTAGAGGTTGTGTATTACAAGTTTCTTAGATCAAAAAGAGTCGAAATATTCTTTCTGTAAACATTTTCAATATACCATTGGACGCCTTGAAAGCTGACAGATGACAGATGATTAGCCACACTCATAAAACAAACACAAGAGATTGTGTATTACGCGTTTCTTAGATCCTAAATGGAAAGAGGCTGAAACATGCTGTCAGTAAAAATGTTTCAACCTACCTTTGGATGCCTCGAAGGCTGAAAGCATGCGGGAAAAGTGCGCTCTAGCCACTCAACGTAGGCTGATAGTTGTTGATAAGCTAACGTCTCGACGAAATGATAGAACCTGGTGTTCGAAAATCAATGGGTTTGGTTTCATTGTTATCGTAATAATTAATTCGAAGATATCTGAAGCCTACTTAAACGCTAAGTGAGACTAGAGAGGGAAGAAGATGGAGGAGTTGTTATTTTGGGTTGTCCACAGGTTAAGAGAAATTGGAAGGCGGATGAAAGGGATGTATGTATGCATATATGTATGTATTCATGTATGCATGTATACACGTGTGTAAGTATGTGCATACATATGTACGTACCCCGGTATGTATGATTGTATGTATGTACGTATGTACGCATGTATGTATGTATGGATGTCTGTATGTACTTACGTATGTATGTATGTATGTATGTATGCATGGATGTATGTGTGCATAGTACTTTCATGATTCCTACATATGACTTTGCTGTTGGAAAATTGTAAATCATGTGTTTTGAATTATTTTCCTCCGGCAGCGACCAATAGGAGCCCTCGGGGAATTCAGTCCGGGACTGATGTGCATTAGAAGTGGCGCGGTGACGGTGGAACTACGGATCGGAAGGAGAGGATACGTTCCCGGAGAAAGTATCCAGTTCTACGTCGAGGTGGAAAACAACAGCCGAAGAAAACTCCAGGACACCAGTGTCTGTCTGGTTCAGGTAAGGTTCTCAAAGACATCCAAGTCTTGGCTACAAGTTGTAATTGTAGATCATAACTTCAATCGCACCGGTGTCTAATGCACGAGACATCCGCGCTATAGAAGTTGCTTACTATTATTTTTTTACGCCCGAAGTAAAATATTATTATTATTATTATTTTTATTTTTATTTTAATCGCCCGAGGTACAAATAATCCCTCAGGCTCCTAGAAACTATCCGAAGAGCTTGGTTGTTCTGGAGTTAACGGTCATCTTCACCTGTCAGTTGTGTAAAAGTGCCTCGAAATGCAACGGCATTAAATTGTTGCGTGCAAATTGAAAGACGCTGAAAGAGGCGTGCTGTCTCCTGCGGATCCCCCGAAACAACGGTCAAACGCCGACGTAGTTCTGATAAGAACTCCCTGCCCTGAGCATTAATGGGACCAAGGGTTTCTAGTGCCACTGGAATAAAATTGTGGGTAGTGGGGATTTCTGCATATTTTATTATTATTATTATTATTATTATTATTATTATTTATTATAATTATTATTTTTTTTCCCGGGGTACAAGGATCCCCCAGGTAGGTAAAAAAATTGTCCGGAGACATATATAAAAAGAAAAAGATTATCATTATTATTATAAAAAGAAAAAGATTAGTATTATTAGTATTATTATTATTATTATTATTATTATTATTATTATTATTATTATTATTATTATTATTATTATTATTATTATTATTATTATTATTATTATTATTATTATTATTATTATTATTATTATTATTATTATTATTATTATTATTACGGGTAACCCTACTTTCTGGATCTCTTCCTATATCCCTTTCCGTGCTTAAAACCTTTTTCTTCTCAGCTATGAGCCGTGCTATACAAATCTTCAAATACGATACGATATTAGTAGTAGCAGTGGTAGTAGTATTACTAGTAGTGGTAGTGGTAGTAGCATTAGGCCTACTTCTACTAGAAGCGGTAGTAGTAGTACTACTAATAGTAGTAGTACTTTGAATTACGATTATGAATCCGATTACCTAGTACATAAATCATGCTATTTATACTGATCTAGATGTTTTCAGCTAATTCTCCCGATCGATGAAGCTCATACTTTACGATTACGTTTGCAGCATGTTACCTACCGAGCTGGGAAGAAAATGCGAAAAACTTCGGCGAACGTAGCAACACTACGCAAGGGAGAGACTCTTCCCTACAGCACGGTCGTATGGAACACCGAGAGCGTCTTAATTCCACCAACGCCTGGTACATCATGCAAGTACTACAAGGGAATCCAGATCAAGTACACGGTTTCGGTGAGTTCTACTTTACTTAGGGGTTCAGAATTTTACGCTTCTTAGGGGATCAGAATTTTACGCTGCTTAAGGGTTCAGTATTCTACGTTACTTAGGGTACAGGATTTTACGTTTCTTAGGGGTCTAGAATTTTACGCTTCCTAGGGGTACAGAATTTTACGCTACTTAGGGGTCCAAATTCTCTCCCTCACAGTCTGAGCTTCCCACCGACAGTGCACGTTATCATTAGAGCTGAATTGGTCGAGGGTTGCAGACGAAGCAGAAATCTCCAAACAAATTTCTGCCCTGGCGGGGTTTGAACCACCGACCTCTCAGTTAACTGTACAGCACGCAAGCTCTTTAAACACATACCTAACTCTTGACGGAAAAGCCTGATCAGCATTACAGTATTACCGAAAAAATTCCAGGGAGAAGTTATTATCCACCACCCACAAGACAAATGATACAAGAGTCCTGAAACAGGAGGAAACAATAAACAACCGCTAGATGAAATATTGAAAACCTGGAAACGATGTGCAACCGGCGAGATCCAGAGGAAATACTAAAGTCGTAGAACAGTACGAACAATCAGTAACAACACTCGAACGGATCGAGAAAATTTATGGCCTGATAAACTAGGCGTAAAAGCCCCATTATAAAGCGAATGGAGGTGTGCTATTGGGATCATTGCTTAAACTTGTAGTCGTTGTTTTGTCGTAACGTCATCATTGTATGACGACGACGACGACGACGACGATGATGATAAAGATGATGATAAGGATGATGATGATAAAGATGATGATGACGATGATGATGATGATGATGATAAAGATGATGACGATGATGATGATGATGATGATGATGATGATGATTGATGATGATGATGATAAAGATAACGATAACGATGGCGATGATTGGTGATGATGATGGCGATTATACTGATGACGATGGTGATGATAAAGACGATTGTGATGGTAGTTGTGACGATGTTTGATGATGAAAATGATGACGACGATAATAAAGACGATGATGACGATGACTAGAATGATGATAGTGGTAATGACGACGATTCTCACGAAAATTAATACGATGATGATAGCGACGGTGACGATGATGATGATGATGTTGTTGGTGATGATGATGATTCTCAAGCGAGAAACGATGGAGAGAGACGTAATCGGCGTACAAGTCGATTGTTTACGGTCGAAAGTGTTTTGGAGAAGGAATTGGTCGGAGGAAAAGAAATGGAAAAGAAAGAGAGATGAGATAACGAGAACACACCCACTTAACCGGATGAGAAAAATGGCACGAGGGCCAGATAGAGAGTACAGAGACACACAGAGAGAGATAGAAAGGGAGAAAGAGATAGAGAGGGAGAAAGAGAGAGACAGACAGAGGAGAGAGAGAGCGAGAGCGAGAGAGCGAGAGCGAGAGACAGCGAGAGAGAGAACGAGCGAGCGGGGAGAGAGTGAGCAAGTGAGGTAGAGAGAGAGAGAGAGAGAGAGAGAGAGAGAGAGAGAGAGAGAGAGAGAGAGAGAGAGAGAGAGAGAGAGAGAGAGAGAGAGAGAGAGAGGAGAGAGGAGAGAAGGTTTTTCAGCGATTTTGTAAAGTGCCTGAGTGAATCAGGGATTTTACAAATTGCCTAAAACTTTCAGGCATTTTACAAATCCCTGATTTTACAAATTGCCTGTAACATATACGAGTACATACATGCATACATACATGCATAGCATTGCATACGTACATACATGGATACATTGATACATATACAATTATACATACACGTCATACATGCATACATACATACATACATACATACATACATACATACATACATACATACATACATACATACATACATACATACATACATACATACATACATACATACATACATACATACATACATACATACATACATACATACATACATACATACATACATGCGTGCATACAAGTATGACATCCATCGTGCGTGTGTTGCTGCAGCTGATGGTCAAGTATTCGTCATGGGCCGATGCGTTCTGTCTGTCGGTGCCAATTGTTCTTGGCACCACTGGTCTTCGGCGACAGACAATCAACACCTACCTGTCGATGCTTGGCTATTGTCAGACGCCGAGAGGATCACCGGCCAACGGACGCAGGAACAGCAATGGGCAGGTCGCCTCTGGTACGCCTCTCCATCACCAACCCCAGACGTCGTCGTCGTCGTCATCATCATCATCAGCAGCAGCAGCAGCAGCATAATCATCATCATAATCATCATCGTCGTCATTGTCGTCGTCGTCATCGTAGTGGCTGCCAATTTCATCATCATAATCGTCTTCGTCGTTATTATATTCTTATTCGTTATCATTGTAATCATCGGCTTTGTTTTCTTGATGCGTCATTATTGGATTATTATTTTCCCCGGTATTTACAAATTTATTATTATTATTATTATTGTTATTGTTGTTGTTATTATTATTATTATTGATATTATTATTTTATAGTTTTATTATTATTATTATTATTATTATTATTATTATTATTATTATTATTATTATTATTATTATTATTATTATTATTATTATTATTATTAAACAATGTCCTTATTATATGAATAGTAGCCTACTGGTGAGAAAGAGTAGTCCAAATAGTAATACGTGAGAAAAGCTAGATGTACTAGAATTCACGAGAATACTAGAATCTACTAGAATAAACTAGAATATACCAGAATCTACTAGAATATACCAGAATCTACTAGAATATACCAGAATCTACTAGAATAAACTAGAATATACCAGAATCTACTAGAATATACCAGAATCTACTAGAATATACCAGAATCTACTAGAATATACCAGAATCTACTAGAATATACCAGAATCTACTAGAGTCTACTAGAATCTATTAAATCTATTAGACATAACAAGCTGAGTCTGTGTTCTTCATCTCACTAGGAATTCGTCCATCAACTCGACAGAGTCTGACTGCTCCAAGCATCACTGGAAACGTTCGTCACTCCAGCATCAGTAGCCTTCAGTCCGTCACTAAGCCCCGTCGCAGCTCTCCCGTCTGCTCTACGCGGCCCCGACGGGACACGACCATGACCCTCTCGGCCTCCAAGGACAACGGACTCGCCGACGACGCCTCGTTCATCGTCGCCGGTTCGAAACCAGGCGCGCGCTGCAGGCTGTCGGCGCAGTTGAAACCGAAGAGTAAATCGCTGGATAGCACGGACAAGGAGGAGGAGCAGGAAGAGTCGCGATATGCGAAGGGGGATGATGAGGGGGACGACGTCTTCACGAAGGGGAATGACGAGGGGAAACGGACGGGGGTCAAATGAGGGAAAGAGAAGGGATGGAAAGAGGTTCTGCGTCTTTTTCTACGTTGGTTTGAACTGATGGGGCGGGCTCCAGCACGCCGTTTTTGTAATCGGTTTCGACGGATGGATGGAAAAGAGTTTCGGTGAAACGATCAGTGATGATTGTGCGGACCAATCGTTTTCTGTTTCAGTCGATTTCTGTATTTCAAGCAATTTACAAAACTAGCAAAATCAAGACCGCAGTTTGTGTCTTGAAGACGTTTTTCAAATCCGTGAGTTTGACGTTTGTCTGTTCTTGGCAAAGAGGCCGACATTACTGTTTTTCACGCAGCTGACACAATAGTTTATAAATATGCTACTGATGAATTATTATTGTTATTATTTCTTACCCGAGGTCGATAATTGTGATCCCCAAGGATTTCAAATTTAGGGACAGCATCTTCTGGGTTAGTTTATTATTATTATATTCTGATTTTTTTACCCGAGGTAAATGCAATCCATCAGAAAAAATGACGCACGGAGTTGTAAATAAGGTGTACCTGCAAAATCAGTCCTCGTCCTATGCAACATTAGCGTTGCGGAGGACCCGAATTGTCAACAATTACTACTACTACTACTACTACTACTACTACTACTACTACTACTACTACTACTACTACTACTACTACTACTACTACTACTACTACTACTACTACTACTACTACTACTACTACTACTACTACTACTACTACTACTACTACTACTACTACTACTACTACTACTACTACTACTACTACTATTACTATTATTATTATTATTATTATTATTATTATTATTATTATTATTATTATTATTATTATTATTATTATTATTATTATTATTATTATTATTAAGTAACTTATATTGAGCCTGTGTAAAAGTGTGTATTATGCTGAGGTCAAAATGTCTGTGATTTTTTAAAATACGACTAATCCGTTACGGATTTTGTATTGCGGGCGTTTAACAGACATTTTCCTATCTACATGTATGATGCAGCAGTGAACATCAGCAGCATTGAACCCTGTATCGCTCAGTAGGATAGGGCCTATACATTGCTCGTGTGGCTTTACAGCAGTTTTGAAAATATGTGTAATTCAAACGATGTCTCTTACATCACTATCTCAACTCAACCGCACATCAACTAAGTCTCCTAGGCATACTTAATAATCATTCTTAATCTTAATTACACTATGCGCAATTCACACGTAAGCTATTGTCTTACTTTTCAATAGTTATTTACTTTTACGTAATGGCCACGCAAGACAATACGTTTTACGTTACGTCGTAACAGACCCGTAAGCTGAAACGTCTTAAATATCGATGCTAATTCCTTTGTACGTAACCGATAGGAATAGTAGAAATTATCGAAGTCACGGAAGCCGTGAATGCCGTGAATTTCCCCAGAATACCGTAAATTGCCGTGATTTAGGGGAAAATTCTGTGTGAAATGAATGCAACACGACATTCCGAACTGATAGGCTATGTTTCGCAACATAACAAATTACAATAAATTAAAATAAGGTAATTGTAATTTAATAATACAGCCACGCAATAACGATGACGTCATTAACATCATCGCTCATTATCTTTGATGCTGGGCGCTTACACTGACTGTTTGGTGGCGTTAATCCATTATAAGCCTAAATAGCGACAGCGTCGTTTCTTTGTTATTTGCATTACTGTTTGGTCGGATCTTGGTAAATAAAAGTGTGATTTCATGCCGTGATTTCCGCCCATTTTTACATACTCCTAACGTGACTTTCGAACTTTTTTGCGGTTAATTTCTACTGTCCCTAGCAATGTTCCCTCTAATTTTTTTCCGCCGTGCGCGCATTGGCCTGCCGCGTGAGCAGTGACATTTTGTGATCTTTAAGGCCTACTAAATATATTGCACGCAGTGGCGGCGATCTTGTCTGAGAGGTGGGGGGGGGACTAAGTCGCCCACGATCTCGTCGACGACCGTTTTTTGGAAAATCTTGTCCCAACAAAATTTTTTTCTTTTTTCTTTTTTTTTAGTCCTTCACCTCTTTTTTACAACTTTTTCTTACACTCTCCTTTCTTTCCCCACCACTTTTTACTTTTTCCCACTTTCATTTTCACCAATTTATCTCCGAAAATTTTCCATTTCAACTCCAAAAAACCTGATGACCTTTTTTTAGTCATTCACCACGTTTTACTACTTTTTTTCCCGTCGTTACCCTTTCTTTCTATAATTTATAATTTCCTCTAAATACTTTACATTTTTTTTCACTATTTTACGAATTCCTGCTTCTTTCTCATAATTTTGGGGGACACTTCTCCTCTAAATTTCGATTTTTACCTCGTCTGGTCACAAAGTCTGTGAAAACGCTGCGAAAACCCTCACGCGCAATTACATTCCTCAGCCTTTTTGGTGTTTCTTCAAAATGTGGGGGGGGGACAAATGCATGGAGTGTCCCCCCACTCTTAAAGGTGGGGGGCATGTCCCCCCGTCCCCTCTAGATCGCCGCCCATGATTGCACGTGCAAGGTTGTACATCTGTTCAAGTTCTCTGCCACTGGGTAGGTTCTTACTTCGAATGGCTAAATGCAACTCGAGAGAAGTTTAGGAGGTGGTTTCTCGATGCCTTTCCATCAGTGTTTTGACTGAGACACCATCTCGTGGGACTCGATTAAATACCGGTGGGGACTCGGTCGTCCACTGCGCTCTTTGTTCCTAGTTGGTTACCTCGTGAGGGTGGCGTGGGTGTGGTGGGCATTTGGGTAGCAAAGGCGTTTAGAAAGGATTGTTCCTCCATTTTCACCATAAGACTTACATTAAAAGCCTAGAAAATCGCATCATATAAAACGATAAAGGCTAAAGTCAAGTTGAAGTGAGTAAGTAGCATTTATGTGAATGCAACATAGCAATTAAGTAAGATTAATCAATTCACAATACTACTTTCTACGATTGCATTACCAGCGTATACATGGTTCAAGTTGCTTCCTAAACAATTTCTTCACGTCCGTAAAAGGCTATAAAATCCATGTAGGGCAGGTTATAAAGAGGCCCAAAAATTAAGCTTAGATTTTCTCGCGTCTGTCTTTGTGAGATTGCTAAAGAGCATAGCCTACACATGATCCAGGTCAATTTGTTTGACCAGAATAAATATCTTAATTCTGATTAGGGCCTACACAGTCCAGGCGGTCAAACTGAAGTCCATTACGCATTTTGTCTTCTTTGCATTCATAAGGCTGAAGCCACGTTCACACTGCATGCTAGATGAATCGGCAAATATCTTGAAAATTCCTACCTTAAAGTTTTCGATTGCAATGTATTTAAAGTCACGATACTGCTTGCAAGTCTGCTTCTCGTATTCATCGCCAGTTTTGTCAAGTAGTTTACAGTATTTCACTGCTAATCTAGCAATTTCGGTTTGCCCAAAATCATAAATATCTGTGTCTGCCAGCAGGCACAGCTCACTTTCCATTTGAGTATTTCATCTTCTGGAAATCTGCAGTCATATGTAGTGTGTACAGGTCACATGGCTTTGTAGAGAGAGACAGAGACAGACTTCTACAGAGACAGAGTGAGAAACCAGAGAGAGCGAATGAGACAGTGAAAGAGAGACGAACAAGGCAGGTATTATTTCGAACACCCTCGGTCATGGGTCAGTTAAAGGGTATGCAGCTGTTGTAAGCTTCCGAATCATGCCTGGCTGCATATTGGTGTGTACAACTGAGTATCGCTTCTTCTGTGGGTCCACTACTCTGACAGAACGGGTGACTTAGACGGACCCCACACATACGAAAACATCTGTGGCTGTCTGTATCAATTAGGTCCTATCATGAAGCGTCCGTCCTTTACAGGCTATAGTAGGCTACAGAGAGGCCGAGATCTACACGGGAAGACATTTCTTAACACAAGACTTGTTTGGCCTTTTGAACATCGTAGGCTAAATAGGTCATAAGCTGGAACAATGGGCAAAATTTAACATTGAAAATAAAAATTAGAGCTCACGAAATTTGTGCGCTAGGAGAAAATGTTGTGCGCGCTAGCTTGAAATGCCGTGCGCGCGCGCGCACGCGCGCAGCTTAGAGGGAACATTGGTCCCTAGTAATCGACACGTAAGCTAAACCGTCTTACATTTCGATAACAATTCATTTGCATTTGCACGCGTCATCGACATATAATTAGCTAATAGCTAAGGTCTTACAGTTCGGGAAAAATTCTAGAGAGCCTAACCAACACATCAATCCGAGAGTTTTTACATTTCGGTCCCAATTCAACCGTGAGTAACTATAAAACGGGGTCCATTATCTAGGCCTACTATTCGACTGTTATTCCACTGTTCTTCGTAAGAAATGGCAAACAATGCAACGCGATATACGTACCCGGCAAAGACGATAAGAATGTTGAACTAAGTCGGACTTTTACAACTTCCTGGAAAATGACATATAGTAAACACCCGGAGAGGATCGCCTGTAGTATTCCGTTGGCCATATCCAACCCATCGGAACTGGCCAGCGGCTCGAAGACAGCCGTCGTAAGGAGCAAGCCGACGCCATGGCCAGAAATGGAACGGATGTTTGAGCCGTGCCACGCGGAAGGCGAAACTGAATCCGGAGAGATTCATGGATACCGGTCGCGGCCGATACCAACCAGACACCAAAGGTCGGACAACAAAAAACCGACCATTAAGACGATGGCGTTGGCTGTTGATATCTGAACTTGTAGGCCTAGGTCTAAATTTAGGTCTACGAATAGCTAGGCCACTTCGACTCTAGGCTTCGTTCGAAATAAACAGATCTTGGTCACGAATCCCATTCAACCCAATGAATTTCTATGGTTTAGTCGGCGCCGGAGAGCAATTGTAATTGTAATTAGCAACTTCTATCGCGCCGGTGTCCAATGCACAAAGCTTAAACCGATGATGCACCAGAGTCACTCGTCCAACAACGATCGGAAATTACTATTATACTTCCCATAACAGTATAATACACGACTTTATGACGACGGCTTGTGACCAATTCAGAACAATGGTCATTGTTGACATGAAACGTTCATCAGTCAATGAGATTTGCCGAATACGATTTCTCTCGAAGCGACGATCATCGACAAATGTATCTTGTAATGGCGCAACAGAAACTATTACATCAGAAACCATTAGACCGTGGAACGGTAGGCACGGTTAGAGCGCTTAGCCTGTAAGCGAGATTTACAGGTTCGAATCTCCACTGAGGTGGTCGTTGTGCAAGGACGTTAAGCAATTCATTCACTCACAATTGCTCGACGCCATCGATGTTCTGTCGTATGGTTGTAGGCGCACTTCCGAACTTTAGAAGGAGGAAAATATCAAATGCAGCTGCATTGTTTCTATTTGTATTGTTTAAATTAAATTAGATCATTGGTCATTTGACTTAAAACAGACCTGGAACATATGTTTAATGGTCCTGTTCGTTTAATTAGATAGCGACATTTAGGCATGTATATCAGTACAGGCACATGTTAGAGTAAACATTGACTCTGAATTTAGTCATATAATCCGACTCCAAGACAGGAAACTAACAGAGATATCTGGGAGTTGACGTCATTGCCAACCGGAAGTGACAACCACAGACTCAAGAATACGTCAAAATTTCAGAGGTACATTATATACACACTAGACAAGAGTTCTCTTATATTACATGATTCGTTACAGCCTCCCCACCTTCGAAAAATCGTCGCCCTCTCACAAGATCAGTTCGTTCAAGAAACAACAGACATGGTTGAGACCTGAACCTTTCTATCGAATATAAAGTGATACTGTTTCGTCATCGTTATCGTTATCGTTCCATCCAACTACTTCCCATTCGCTGCTCCTCTTCCTATTCCTCCTCCTCCACCTTCTCCTCCTCCTCATCATCACTACCATCACCATCACAGTTCCATATTATTTTCTTAAGGTTGGAAACCACAGAAAGAAAAATATTGAATCAACATCGTACGACCTATTTGCGTTGAGGTTCTTACGGGAAAACAAATTACACAACACACCACCACCACCACCACAACTACTACCCCATCATTATCATCATCATCACCGCCATCACCACTTTGGTCGTCGTCGTTGACGTCATTGTTTGTCACCATCACTAAATCATCGACAGCATAATTTTCGTCATCATTATCCTCATCATCACTGACGTATTTACTGACAGTCATAAAGCGATGTGACGTCAAGCCTTGTCTTTCCTCTCGCTCGTTACCAAGGCGACATGCTTCGCTGAACAGTAACCAGACTTCAGGCGCCGAACTATAAATAGAACTGTTCTTGAAATAGGAATTACGTAATCAGTCCAAATTTAGCAACGACGCAAGAGGTTAAGAGTAACGTTAGTGCTGCTGTCGTCGTTGGCTTGATCCTGTTTCCATGTCCACAGTCGGAGTAATCCTCCTAAAAGATAAACCATAGAGCTTTTTAAAGGCGCCATATAAATTAAAATGCTATGGTAGATTCACAGCTATATAACATGAAGCTCGTGTCAAAAAACAGCGTTTGTCTTGAAGCCACAGATTGCATTGAACGTTGAATCAGACGATCAGTTAAGTCTGAAGATCTTAACTCACTTAGGCCTACTCACTGTAGTCTGGTTCCCTGAACTTGTTGCATTTCGACTGGATTTCTACGACGGTTAAGGTTTAGGATTTTGAGAATGCTTTGTAAAAATTAATTATTTCATTATTGTTATTATTGTTACTACTATTATTATTATTTTTATCGACCGAGGTAAAACGAATCCCTCAGGCTCTTATAAGATACTATCCTGGTGAGCGTTCTCGTACAGAAATTAGTGGTTCTCGATCCAGAGAAGTTGCGCAAACGTGACACTGAAGGCTACGGCGTTATTATAATTATTATTATTAATTATTATTATTATTATTATTATTATTATTATTATTATTATTATTATTATTATGCATTTATTAAGCGCCTCTATATGCTGAACAAGCATCAATCTTTGGCGCCCAGCAATGACCATTGCGAGTCCACAGTAAACGTCTCACGGGAGACTCGAATCTGTACTCCCCGTATTACATGGTGAGCGCTCAAACCATTCGGCTAACCAAGAAAGAAGTGCTCGAGAAGTCAACAGAGCAGGTGAGACAAGATGAGGTCGGATTAGATTAGATTAGATTACAAAATCGACAATATGATCCCTCGTCGGCTACCCCACCTTGCCACTCCTTAGGTCTATATGACCTGGACCATCCGCTGTTCTTACCTCGCTGCTTTGCGCGTGACATCCTTGAGGTCGTTTTCGATAGACGTCCCATTGAAGCTTCTGGCAGATGTAAGTGTCGTTATGTAACAAAAGATAAGGCACAGCAACCGAAAGTAGTAGTAATGTAATGTCATTAGTAACTTCTATTGCGCCGGTGTCTAATGCACAAGGCGTCAACCGACGGCACACCAAAACCAAGCCGTAATCAGGTCAAAATCCAGAAGGTCAGTCCGTATTAATAATAATAATAATAATAATAATAATAATAATAATAATAATAATAATAATAATAATAATAATAAATGGCGAAGGATGAGGCACAGTAAACCAATTTAACCACGCACGTTCTCAATCTCTAAGAGCCTGAGGGTCACACCTCGGGCGGCAAAAAAATTATAATAATAATGCCGCAGCCTTCAGAGTCACGTTTGCGCAACTTCTCTGGATCGAGAACCACTAGTAGTAGTAGTAGTAGTAGTAGCAGTAGTAGTAGTAGTAGTAGTAGTAGTAGTAGTAGTAGTAGTAGTAGTAGTAGTAGTAGGAGTAGCAGTAGGAGAAGTAGTAGTAGTGGAAGTAGTAGTAGTATAGTAGTGGTGGTGGCAGTGGTGGTGGTGGTGGTGGTAGTAGTAGTAGTAGTAGTAGTAGTAGTAGTAGTAGTAGTAGTAGTAGTAGTAGTAGTAGTAGTAGTAGTAGTAGTAGTAGTAGTAGTAGTAGTAGTACGAGTGGAAGTAGTAGTAGTAGGAAGTAGTATTAGTAGAGATTTACATGTACAGAGAGCGAACCAATTGCTAATCGCACTCTAGTGTTCAGACATCTAGTAAACACAGTTAAAAGCATGTCATAGCTTAGATTAGATTAGATGTGAAACTGAAAGGATATAGATGATTTCGAAAGGTTCGGAGCTGACAGGTGGCTCCTGTTTGCAAATGCAAGTATCGACAACCAAAAGCATTAGGTTCGTTCCAGGAACTCGGTTGATGCTGTACATACTGCAAAGACAAAAGAACATTAAGACACCAGTCTCTTCTGTACATGCTTCTACTTAGAATCTATTTACTACTACTACTACTGCTGCTGCTGCTGCTACTACAACTACTACTACTACTACTACTACTACTACTACTACTACTACTACTACTACTACTACTACTACTACTACTACTACTACTACTACTACTACTACTACTACTACTACTACTACTACTACTACTACTACTACTACTAATACTACTACTACTACAACTACTACTACTACTACTACTACTACTACTACTACTGTTACTACTACTACTACTACTACTGCTGCTGCTACTACTACTACTACTACTACTACTACTACTACTACTACTACGATTATTATTATTTTTACCTTTATTATTATTAATATTATTACTATTATTATTTTTTTTGCCCGAGGTATTTAAGATCCCCCAGGCCCTAAGAGACTGTCTACTAATAGACTAGTTAAGCTTGGAGCTCATTGGTCCTCATCGCCGGTGTGTGGTGTGAATGTGCCTCTGAAAACTACGGCTAATATTATTATTATTATTATTATTATTATTATTATTATTATTATTATTATTATTATTATTATTATTATTATTATTATTATTATTATTATTATTATTATTATCATTATTATTATTATTATTATTGATATCATTATTATAATTACGCATTTATTAAGCACTGACTTATTGCCTAAACCTAAATATAATTACATGGTTCATTCAACCGTGAAATGAATTCAAGCGTGACGTCTCACTTTCGACATTCGTCTTCCTTGCCTCTGCAGCTGGTGGCGGTTCCGTGCTGCGGCAACTGAGTGGCATCGGCGACGTAGTAGTGATGCATCTTGACGCACGGTCTGGTCCCGACGAAGCGCGGTGAGGTCTTAAGGCGGATGTTATCGAAGCATTCCTTGACCTGCTGTCGCTTCTGTTGACTGGGTGGTTGAGAGTCGGAGATGATCTTTGCGCATTCAAGCATCATATCGGAAACAGTCTTGTCCGAGTAGTCGAGACCATCGTAGTACTGAGTGTAATCCGAACTGTCGGCAGTTGAGTTCAGGTCTTTGTAGCTGCCGACACCCGTGTTGATTTCAAAGTCACCTGTGAGTAACAAGGGAAGGTGGAAGATACGTCTTTGCTTCATTGTTCACTTCTTTCGTTTGCTCTTTTCTTCGTCCTTTTGTTCTTTCGTTCATTCGTTCATTCGTTCATTAGTTCATTCGTTCATTAGTTCATTCGATCATTCATTCGTTCGGTCATTAGTTCGCTCATTCGTTCATTCGTTCATTCGTTCATTCGTTCATTCGTTCATTAGTTCATTCGATCATTCATTCGTTCGGTCATTAGTTCGCTCATTCGTTCATTCGTTCATTCGTTCATTAGTTCATTCGTTCATTAGTTCATTCGATCATTCATTCGTTCGGTCATTAGTTCGCTCATTCGTTCATTCGTTCATTCGTTCATTCGTTCATTAGTTCATTCGTTCATTAGTTCATTCGATCATTCATTCGTTCGGTCATTAGTTCGCTCATTCGTTCATTCGTTCATTCGTTCATTAGTTCATTCGATCATTCGTTCCTTAGTTCATTCGATCGTTAGTTCATTCATTAGTTCTATCATTAGCTCGTTCATTCGTTCGTTCATCTGTTCATTCGTTCGTTCGTTCCTTCATTTATTTATTTATTTATTAGACTAGCCTTGACTAGACGTGACTAAATGACATTAGATTGCCTTAGACCAGAAAGAATTTTTTCTGTATTAAGAATTTATCTCACTGAGTAAAACCAATATCAGGTGATCTTCCCAATTAATTTATCGGACAGAGGTCCTTTTTTGCCTCTTTGAATGGATGTTGTGTGTATAATATTATTCTATCTTCCCTTCCTTACAGGAAAACTATCCCTTTGAAGATAACCACCACTGGTACTCTATAGAACAATGGAAGAGATTAAAAACGTATCGTGCAACAGTGCCACAAAACCATTCAACTAATCAAGTCAGTGATAATAACCCACCTAGGACACCGTTGGAGAAAAACCAGTTGACGAAATGAAATTGAAGAAAAAACCTAGAGAAAACATACGAGACATTCTTAAGTTAGAAATAGTTAATTTACAATACACGACATGCCGCTATATATAAGCGACTTCCCATTATTGCCTGCTTTTACCAGATATTATTATACTGTAGGCCTAATAACGTGGATCTTCGAATCGGCATGTATATGTATGCATGTATGTATGTATTTGTGGTCGTATTTATGTACATGTGCATGCATGTAATGTACGTATGTATATGGATGTATGCTCGCAGGTATGTCTGTTTGTATGTACGCATGTATGTATGTATGTATGTATGTATGAATGTATGTATGTATGTATGTATGTATGTATGTATGTATGTATGTATGTATGTATGTATGTATGTATGTATGTATGTATGTATGTATGCATGCATATGTATGTATGTGCCTTGATGTACGCATGTATGTATGTATGTGTATGTATGTATGTATGTGTATGTAATGTATGTATGCATGTATATGTATGTATGTGTCTTTATGTGTATACCCATAGTTTCTGTTCTGGCAGACTGATCTTCTAGATGCTAGCCTTACTACGGCCATCGATGAACCCTTGTTATAGCTACAAAGTGCAACCTGGTTTGCACACTACACTAGAGTTTCCTTATATCATGATTCGTTACAACACGAATTCTGTTATAATAGGATCAGATAAACGAACCCAAAATTTACACCAGTAACGTTGACCTTAGTGTGTTGTCTGACTGATCTTCTAGATGTTGACCTGATTACAGTTTGATTTTGGTGCTCCATCGGTTGATGCTTTGGGCATTAGACACCGACGCAATAAAGTCATAATTTGATTATCATCAGTATCATGTGCTTTATAATTATTGTTAGTAATAATGATAATAATAGTCGAATAATAATAATCTATAAATACAATATCCATATAGTGTCCGTCTGTCGGGGGACGCTACGTCACAAACGGGTTCTGTTCTATTGTGAAACATAAACCGTTTGTCTTGACGACGGCGGTCTTGACGACGGCGATAACCAACGATACACATATATGCCTATAATATTACGTCATAATATGACGGGCAAGTACACTAGCAATAAATAATACTAATAATGTAGTTTTGCAGAGCTATTATATTAGCTTTGAAACTTACAGAAATACTTCGTGGAAGACGTTCATTACACTCGACAGAATTTGTCGTAGAGGCTGAAAACAATAATCGTTATTGATGCACTAAGTAAGTCAAAGCGAAGCAGCTGCCACACAAAGAAACAGAGAGGTACGAATGATCCTATCGGTATTTTACAATCTCAAAATACACCGAACACAATAATTACTCTAAGCGAAATAGTTCCACACACACTCGCCCGACATTTAAATGCACGGAAGATAACACTGGAGTTATAACGCTGCATTCTATTTAAGGAAATCTCGCAAGTTAGAGGCACGAAATTCTTATTGTATTATAAATACAATGACAATTCTCGACACTGTCTTCATTTGACAATACGTGTAAAATCGTAGGAATTTCAGTCATTAAAACACATTGCCATAGTTTGAAAGACAAGGCACAGCAAATCTAAAGCAGCTTAAAGCAATTCATGACAAGTTGTGGTAAGGAAAGGGTAGGGGAAACCGAGGTAAGGTTTGCCAACAGAAAAGGCAATAATTAAAACGCTTACTTCAACGATGGCTGACGATGAACTACTGGATCGACCGTTGTCATACACGTCGCAAAGAGCGTTGTAGTCACTCATTCGAATGCTGGGACAAAATAGAAAAGTTTCTTCCCAGAAAAAATATGCTTATTGCTTAACCTATCTAGTAATAACATTCCTAAGAAAACGTCTATTATTGTGTCTCAACGTTTCTAGCAATCCTTGTGACTTCTGACTGCATTCAGTGCATTGCTATGATCCTATAAAACAACTATTCTATCTTGTAATTTGTATATCATTATTTTCTTCATTCTTATAATACTTGATGTTATCTAATAGCTAGTTAATTGAAATATTATGTCTGCATTCGATTTTATAAATTTATTTGATTTGATTTGATTATTGCTGAATTGTTGAATAGTTTCGTCAAAGTAGCTCCATATGGCTATTCAACTATACTACATTACCGTGAAACTGAAACGGTTACTGGTGCAGTTCCTTACCGTCGGAAGACAGCTCCGTTGAGGTAGGCATCTTCCGTCTTCGAGAAATCGTCGCTCTCTTCCACGATCAGTTCGTTCATGATGGCTCCCATACCCTCCAGCTCCCCGAAGAACCTGCCAACCTATGACCAAATCAGTTGATTGTTTAGGGTCCCAGTCTATGAAATTGATATAAACGTTGAGCTGGAAATATCAGGATTAGTATAAACTCGAATTTCTTTTTAGTGCACTTGAGTGAAAGAAAGATTGCAAATTATCGTGGAATTAGAAAGGAAGCGACCATTATTATACGTTTCGTGTTTATCTAGGGCCTATAGCAACGCTATACAAATTTATAGATAAAATAAAATAGGATAAGGTCAGGTAAGATCAGAGCAGTTTAGATCAAGGTTGGTAGTACTTGGTAGCTCTCTGTCAGCATTCCTACATGGGGCTTGTTTGGGACCCATATGGGACCCTTACGGGCTTATAGGGGTCATATCAAACGTTTATGGACATGCTGGCATAACGTTTACCTCGTTTTCTTCCTTCGAGAGCACAATGTAGCCGTTCTCGTCCAGCAGATAGCAGTTATATTCCTGAAAGACAGTCAAGCAATTAATTAATCAATTAATTAATCAAGTACTTAATTAGTCAGAGATACAAAATATTATAAACGGACAATACATAAACTGTTCACCCACCCGTATAGATGATCATTTCTATAATCTGAAACTATGCACTCAATAGGTCTAATGCATTCAAAGGACTGACTGACTGACTGTCTGACTGACTGACTGACTGACTGACTGACTGACTGACTGACTGACTGACTGACTGACTTGCTGACTGACTGACTGACTGACTGACTGACTGACTGGCTGACTTGCTGACTGACTGACTGACTGACTGACTGACTGACTGACTGACTGACTGACTGACTTGCTGACTGACTGACTGACTGACTGACTGACTGACTGACTGACTGACTGACTGACTGACTGACTGACTGACTGACTGACTGGCTGACTTGCTGACTGACTGACTGACTGACTGACTGACTGACTGACTGACTGACTGACTGACTGACTGACTGACTGACTGACTGACTGACTGACTTACAGAACTGGCGCATCCGTCGGCACAGTTGAGTTCTTTAGCTGGACAGTTTCGAGTGCTGTTCAGAAAAAATTCATAAAATTTTGAGTATTTCATCCGCAGACCAAGCACAGCCGCAACCGCTTCCTTGTCATCGGATCCGACAGTCAGTGGAGTACTGGCTATGACTACACTCGCAGCCTTTTCGTCTCTATCTGTCAGAAGAACAGACTTTTAAATTAACACTTTGACAGCTTATGATACATATGCATATCATTGCATTCACGTAACATGCCAACTGCACAAGAGGAAATTGACACGTTGAAAACTGATTTACACTCATTCCTAGCAGTTCAACTTGTAAGAACTAACCGTCTTTGAACGGGACGGAGAATGTGAAGATTCCCTCTCCGTTGTCGACGGCTCGTGAGTAATAGGTCTCTTCAGTGGCTGAGCTGTGCTCCTGAATGAAATTCCTACAGATACAATACAACGTAAAAACGCTTTGGCCCCACGTAATGTAATATTTTGTAACGCAAAGTTATGCCAAGTTAATGTAAGATATACGAGGCACGATAGACGAGTGTATAGCACGGTAGCCTATTCGTTAAAGACCTCAGCGGACAATACGGGTTCGAGCATCCTCTGAGACGGTAACTGTGTAGGGACCTTGAACAAGTCCTTCACTCACATATGCTCAGCGTAATTAATTGATGCGTGATCATTTGATAGTGGCGCTTAATAAATGCGTTATTATGATTATGATGATGATGATGATGATGATGATGATGATGATGATGATGATGATGATGATGATGATGATGATGATGATGATGATGATGATATAATAATAACACTTGCTATGAAAATGAAGCTGCTAATACTTCAAATCTATCTGCGAAGACTAGCCATTCCAGAACAACGCTACCATAATTGTTGCAATCCAGAGGGATCACATGGGGGGGGGAGGGAGAGAAGATTGGCAACACACTAGCACGAAGATCAGAACACCCCCGTAAGGTCGATTGAGCCTTCCATTCCCTAGATGGCGACGGTAAAATGAGGACGCTGAAGGACGTGGTGGGCGCCAAATAGGCTGGCATACTGTTATAACATCGATTCTTGTATAACTTGTAATCACGTGTCTCTACAAATTCATGTAATCTTACTGCGGTTTGTCAGTTTGAATCAATAAACACGAATCTCATTATATGTAACTCGGGGAAAAAAATAATAATCATAAATAGTAATAATAATATTATGCCACATTATGATATTTTCATTCATTCATTCAAGTATTTATATAGCACCTCTTCAAGGGGCTACTCAGAGGATTTTATGTTATGCTATGCTATTGCAACATAACAGAACAGAACAGAAGAAAACCCATCAAAACAAATGCAAACAACACAACAACAAAATCAGTTTACCAGTTTTCACTTGAGACTAAGCAAAGCTATGAGAAGAATTAGTGAAATCCAAAACATACGGGTCATAAGATGATGGTGGCTCGAAATGCAGATACCGAGTGAATCCAGACTTTGTTCCAAGAAAAACCACCTCGATGCCATTCCTTCGCAAAATAGAAAATCACTTCACGTAAAAATATCTGGAACTAATTCATGCTTCCAAGTGATCGATAGCGTAGTGGCTAGCGTGCTGGGCTGTCAATCGAGAGGTCGGGGGTTCAAATCCCTCAAGGGCAGAAATTTGGTTCGAGATTTCTGCTCCATCTGAGCCCCTAGCAAACTGAGCTATTTTAAGTAGCCTACACTGATCTTATCGGTAAAAAGGTGAGACGGCGAGGGCCATCCGCCCTCATATGCAGAGACTAAGAAAATGAAGTTGCTAATACTTCATACCCATTGCCGCCTCACGGGTAGCTTAAGGAACTGCTTTTCTCCTTATTCTATAAGTAACTACCTTTCACACGTCCTACTTAAAATTGCGACCGAGATCAGAATTTAAATAGCACCGTTTTAAGCTTAACAGCCGCTCAGATACTATCTTCATTACCTAGCATATATAAATTGCCACATATATACATACATACATGACGCTTATGATGACGATGATGATAATAACATGACGTTGTTGGTGATGATGATGTTGGTGATGATGACTACATCGGAGTATCTTCAGCAGTAAGGCAATGTCTATGATAATGACGTGACGTGTTGTATGTTGTGTTGCTGCTGCTTCTGCTGCTGCTGCTGATGATGATGATAATGATGATGTCGTAGAGCAGCTGACCTGATTGATCTAGTCGTTGTGTTGTCTATTTCGTCATAGTCATTCTTGCGCCAATTGACGGCGGCGTCTCTTGTCGCTTCGACATCAAACAGAAGATTGTTGATGAGATTTACATCACCTGGAAACAGCATCCAGGTAACACAATGGACGCTGTTGTTCCAGTCCCGTTGTTCACCGTTGCCCTGGGAATGCTCTTTGTTTGTATATACATATGTATGCACTTATGTATGCATGTGTGGCGTTCGCCGCCCGGACGCCTGCCCTGCCGCGCCGGGCGGGTTCCTGTGATGACTCCAGCCCACTACCCGTCTGGAGCCACCCGAGTCACTGCCTTGCCTATTGTCACCGTCAAATGGCTTATCTCTGTCCATAGTGGCCATTCCTGTCAGAGGAGGTTCAGGGTTTACCGTCTTACTAAGAGAGGCTACACTGTAGAGCTCGGTCTCGGCATCAGACTCTGCCACTTCCGCGGTCACCGGGTGGGTAACGTCCTGAGGATGGCCGTCCTTCAGAACAGGGTTCGATCTTTTACCTGCAGCAGTCTTTGCCTTTCTGTGTACCTTCCTAGTTACGGGCTTCCTCTTCCTCTCTACCTGGTCTGAACTTTGACGGACCATTCTGCACCTCGTGACTCTTGAACTATCGCCGTTATCATGGAACACCAAACGTTTTCTAAGTTCAGGGAACAAGAAGTACTTATGACGAGTCTCTGCGTCATGTAATAGAAGACACGTATCCATCGGGCAACGCGTCTTCTTACTGTCACGTATCTCTAGCTGTGTTTCCGTGTGCGGCATACCGGCCTCACAATAATGAATTCTGCTTCGAAAGATAACGGGTCTCTATGGCACTCTGATAGTGAAGGTCCTCTCTCTATAACCTTCGCTATCTACACACACACAGACCTTTGTTCTGACCTACGCACGAGGGGGCCCAACCTCGCACTTCAATCAGTCCTCAGAGCTGTGTGTTGCGACAAGAAAATATGTTCTATCTGGATACCCGACTACCCGGACTTTCTCGTATCGTTTACTCTTGGTCTGCGTTAATGTTCCTTTAACCGGGAACTCTCGTACACTTCACCCTGGGACTCTGACTAGCTGGGTTTCGCTAGTAAAGCGGACGTGTCTCTTTCGGACCTGGGTACCCGACTACCCGATCCGAATATCTTGGTCTGATCTCTTTCCGGTTTACACAACCTTTTATCCTCCCACTATTCAGAATTAGTCTGTCTCGAGACCTGAGCAGCAGAGTGGGCCCTTACTCCACTAGCCGTATCTCTTGAACATGACTCTCTGAATAAAATAGAGAACGTAACAGTTGTGTCTTTTTCCGGGAGCGCACAGACTCGTAGGCTTCGTTTCTCGGTACTCACACACGATTCTACTAATGGTATCTCTGGGTAAATATCAGTAACTTTACCCCGTTATTGCACACAGACCTGTGTATCTTCCCACCGTGGGAACTTTCCCGAACACTGGAACAGACAACGGTCGGATCGTCCGGATGGTCTCCCGGACGGATATTTGCCGGTAAACCGCGGGAGTAACTATGACGCTTAAAGCAGCCAAACCCGGATACCGCGTATTGAGATTCACCGGTTGTTCCCCGATGTTATCGAACAGTTTCAACAAGATCGTTCCGGTACTTCACCGGACGTCACCAGCGGAATGTTTCTCCGCACTTTACCTATACAGACCTGTGTTTTTGTATATCTCGGACGATCGGTCTCTCCCCGAGGTTTACTCAGCCTGCTAAACTTCCACAATCGGGATTCAGACCGGCTCGCGATCTAACGGCAGGGTGGGCCCCAAACCTGTCGAATCGGCGGTCAATCCAATACCCAAGAGTGATTAGTTTTTGCTGTAACTCGGGATCGCACTGCTCAGCTTTATGGACGATACTTTAACTGAGTTATCACCACCGGGTCTTTGCTCGTATAACTCTGACGATCAACAGCTCGGACTCTGCCCGTGTATCTCTGACGGCTACCACCGGGTCTTTGCCCGTTTATATCTGACGGTCAACACCGGGTCTTTGCCCGCGTATCTCCTGGTCTTTGCTCGTGTATCTCTGACGGGTACCACCGGGTCTTTGCCCGCGTATCTCTGACGGCTACCACCGGTCTTTTCCCGTGTATATCTAACGGTCAACTGCGGGGCCTTTCCGCGTGTATCCCTCACGGGTACCACCGGGTCTTTGCCCGTGTATTTCTAACGGTCAACAGCGGGGCCTTTCCGCGTGTATCTCTGACGGCTACCACCGGGTCTTTGCCCGTTTATATCTGACGGTCAACACCGGGTCTTTGCCCGCGTATCTCCGGGTCTTTGCCCGTGTATCTCTGACGGGTACCACCGGGTCTTTGCCCGTGTATCTCTAACGGTCAACAGCGGGACTTTTCCGCGTGTATCGCTGACGGGTACCACCGGGTCTTTGCCCGTGTATCTCTGACTGCCAACAGCGGGACTTTGCCCGAGGTTTATCAGACGGTCACCAGGAAACTCCTTGCCCCGTACGTTACCGGAACAGACCTGTGAGCTCTCAATCTCTCACGATCGGTCTTTCCCCGAGCTATACTCAGCCCGCAAACTACCAACAATCGGGATTCAGACCTTTTCGCGATCTAACGGCAGGGTGGGCCCCAAACCTGTCGGATCGGCGGACTCAATCCTTCACCCGAGAGCGATCGATTCGGCTGTAACCCGGGATCGCACAGATTAGCCTTTTTCTCGGACGCCCTCTCGTCCGTAATTATATTTTCAACTTGCCCGAACCGAAACCTGGAACTCGCTTTATCACTCGCCGTATACTACCACACGGAGTGCAGTATTATCGCTAACCAACGACACTAAAGAACCGTATCGCTGTATATGCAGGATGCAGCGTCGCCATCCTACGATATAGGCAACGCAGCGTGAGGCAGGCTCTATGAATCCATTTGCATCTATCTGCATGCTATGGCCTCGCACGAAAGACATTATCTGGCCTCCATAGGCCGGCTACATTCTCTGCCTGCGTGTTATAATTTAGTACGCAAGCATTATTTTGGCACCCATAGGAAGGCTAGATTTATTGGTCTGCATGACTATCATTAAGTACGTACACCCATATTCTGGCCTCCATACTTATATAGTAGGCCATCAACATCTTCTTAAATACAGGTGTCCAAAATCCAAATCTCTACCAGCTATATTAAGCGGCGCCCTATGTTTAGCCATTAAATATTGGACAGAACGGCGTGTTTAATTATTTTAATTAATAAATTGAAGCGTTCAAATAGCAAAAATAAAATACAGCACTTGTAATTATAATTATAATCGAACAGTTATAAAGCGCCACCCATCGACTAAGACGCTAATTAACTAAGACAGCTATCATTATTTATCTTCGTTCATGCCTTGTGGCTTAACCGCCACACATGTATGTATATAAGTATGTATGCACATGAGTTCCATCCTCACAGTAGCTTAACGCCATCAATGCTGTCCTATG